>WEKW01019432.1:163875-255761 GCA_013389905.1 Sula dactylatra
GTGGGGAGCACAGGGAGGCGAGTCGCAGGGAGCACTGGTGTCAGTGGGGAGCACAGGGAGGCGAGTCGCAGGGAGCACTGGTGTCAGTGGGGAGCACAGGGAGGCGAGTCGCAGGGAGCACTGGTGTCAGTGGGGAGCACAGGGAGGCGAGTCGCAGGGAGCACTGGTGTCAGTGGGGAGCACAGGGAGGCGAGTCGCAGGGAGCACTGGTGTCAGTGGGGAGCACAGGGAGGCGAGTCGCAGGGAGCACTGGTGTCAGTGGGGAGCACAGGGAGGCGAGTCGCAGGGAGCACTGGTGTCAGTGGGGAGCACAGGGAGGCGAGTCGCAGGGAGCACTGGTGTCAGTGGGGAGCACAGGGAGGCGAGTCGCAGGGAGCACTGGTGTCAGTGGGGAGCACAGGGAGGCGAGTCGCAGGGAGCACTGGTGTCAGTGGGGAGCACAGGGAGGCGAGTCGCAGGGAGCACTGGTGTCAGTGGGGAGCACAGGGAGGCGAGTCCCAGGGAGCACTGGTGTCGGTGGGGAGCACAGGGAGGTGAGTCCCGGGGAGCGCTGGTGTCGGTGGGGAGCACAGGGAGGCAAGTCGCAGGGAGCACTGGTGTCGGTGGGGAGCACAGGGAGGTGAGTCCCGGGGAGCGCTGGTGTCGGTGGGGAGCACAGGGAGGCAAGTCGCAGGGAGCACTGGTGTCGGTGGGGAGCACAGGGAGGCGAGTCCCAGGGAGCACTGGTGTCGGTGGGGAGCACTGGTGTCAGTGGGGAGCACTGGGAGGTGAGTCCCAGGGAGCACTGCTGTCGGTGGGGAGCACTGGGAGGTGAGTCCCGCGGAGCACTGGTGTTGATGGGGAGCACAGGGACACGAGTCCTGGGGAGCACTGGTGTCGGTGGGGAGCACAGGGAGGTGAGTCCCGGGGATCACTGGTGTCGGTGGGGAGCACAGGGAGGTGAGTCCCGGGGATCACTGGTGTCGGTGGGGAGTACAGGGAGGTGCGTTCCAGGGAGCACTGGTGTCAGTGGGAAGCACAGGGACACGAGTCCCGGGAAGCACTGATGTCAGTGGGGAGCACAGGGAGGTGAGTCCCTGGGGAGCACTGGTGTCAGTGGGGAGCGTGGGGAGAGGAGTCCTTGGGGAGCACTGGTGTTAGTGTGGCATGGGCACGGTGGCTGGGCCCAAAGTGCTGGGGCTAACGGGGCACCCGTTGTTCAAGCAGACGTTGGGGCCTGAAGAAGTCCCAGCGTTTGCAAGGCTCCTGGAGCCGTGGTTGGGGTGCCATGAGATGTGTGGCTGCCAGAGGGCAGCTGGCGTAGCTGTGTGTGGATGTGAAAAGCAAATACCGATAATGTCAGTTCAGAGATCTTCAACTCATTAAGGAAGTTGGGTTGTTTGTTCAGCGTCTGTGGTTACAACGGTGGTCTCCGGGGCATACCGTACAAGGCCTAATTAATATGTCTGGTTTTTTACTTCGTAAACCTATGCTAATACAATGGGAGCTTATATAATCTTACATCTGGAATACCTAGACTGTTCTTATGAGAAGAGATAAATCTTGCTGTAGACTCTTGCTGGGGTATGCCATTTGTTCTCCTCATTACCTGAGTGAGAAGTGGGCAGTTGGTGTGGCTGATGGCTGGTGGTGGCCATGCTTGATTAGAAACCTATGAATTGTCTGAGCCATTGCTCAAGATAAGGAAGTTTACAAAATGATTGTAAAAACAGGAGTTGCTACCTTGGAGAATGATCAGCTCTTTTTTTCCTCATAGCAATGCAGGATAAATTTATGAACCTTTTGCCCTAGGAGCAATTTTTGCTTTTCCCGCCCCTCTAATGGCTGATGTCTACACCTTAATCTGCACTGCAAAGCACAGTAGTATAGGCGGTTTAGTCTTGCTGGGTGCAAGTTGACTGCTGAATTATCAGGATCAAACTATGGCGTTTCCAGTGGCTTGCAGTAAAAGAGATCTGTCTATAGGGATGAATGGGGTCAAAGTGCCTATACCAGCCTATGAGGAAGGACATTTCCATGGTGGGTTGATAAGGGAACTGCTGGGAATGTGATGGAGCCGTGCTGCTGTTCACAAAATGAATGGCCAGGCCGAGAAGCACTTAACTGGCTTGTGATTGAGCGTCTTCCCTGACCAACTGGTGGCTACTGCGCCTGCCTCCTCCCTGCTCTGTCCTTATGTCTGGCCAGTGGCCTTGATGTGGCTCTCAGCACTTGTGATGATGGATACATAAAGCAGCAATTTATTCTCCCCCCTTGAAGACAAGGGATGAAATTCAGCAGTGTATTTCTCTGGGGGGCATCGTATTGTTGCAGTGCATCAGCAGCAGGCTTTTGCAGCTTCTCTCCTCTGCTTTAGAGGTTACTGAAGAGCACTCTCATGTGGTTGGAGTTTGTTTGTAAACCTGAGTTAGATATTTCTGAGATGTGGGTTTGTGTTCCAGGAACTGGCTAGCTGCTATGTGCTGCATTTGTGTGGAGTAAGTTCATTGCTGCTAGATCCTGGATGTGGAGAATGTGCTCTGCTCATTGCTCTCCTGTGTCTTTTTTTTTTTTTTCCCCTGGCCCCCTACATTTCCGTTCCTCAGAAAAAGTGAAAGCAGTCTGCAAGGGCTGCTTGTCTTGTCCGGTCTGTCTTGTGAGGGCTAATTAAGAATCCAGGAAGTTACTGGAATTAAAAATCTGTAGCTAGTGAGCCAGTCAGGACGCTGCGTATGCCAGGCTTTGTGAATGAGTGCAGACTGTGCTGACAGTTCATCTTCCAAATCACAATGTAGTTCCTGAAGAATATAAGATGTGGAAGGCAGTATGCTGTGTGGCGGTCTGAGGTTAGTGTCTCCGTCAAATTTTGTGGCTGGTGCCACTGAATATGCTGGAATTGGCACCTGATAGGCTAGCTCTGATAGGCCAGTGCAAGCTGTGCTTATATTTTTGGGCTGTAGTATGCATGTACTGAGTGTGTCTGGAGTCACTGAGGGCTTGTGTTGACAAGGGGAGTGAGGATTAACTGGTGTTGGCATGGAGTATCAATGAGATGACCTCAGCTGGGCTGTGCTGATCTTCATGTTCTGTGGAAGGAGGCTTGTACATATATTAACTAGTAGAGCGATGTAGCATTATAGCAGTGGAGAAAGAGCTTCCTAGACTGCATGGATTATACTAACAAGGTCTGGTTTGGTATGAGTTTCCCTAACCTTGAATCTGCCAATGGCTGGTGTTAAGTGGCTAGCTGTGAAATTGCTGCCCTGCTGCTTAATATTTGCAGGCATGTGATGTGACTTAGCAAGTTACGTTGCTGGTACAAGATACAAGTTAGACACTAGTTTCTTCCAGACAAAGCTATGTCATGCCTGCAGAATAAAAGTGAGTAAGTGTCTGAGAACCAAGGTTACCAAATTACAGTCACTGGACTGCTTTGCTGGTGGGCATTGCAGAATGGGTTGATGACAAAGTGTTGACTCATCACTTCTAGTTACTACACTGCTCTGAGCAACAAAGTTCCTCCTGATGTGCTCCATGTGAGTAACTGCTACAGCTGCCACTGTTTCAATAAGAAATTGCTGGAGGAGGGGGGTGGTGGGGAAGTGCGTGCAGTTGTCCTTAGCAAAGATGGGATATGTGCTACAGGAGGTGGCCAAACGCACTTTACTGAGTGTGAGAAAACCTAACTTAAAAGTACTAGTTTCCAAGCACATGGTGGGGAAAAGTGCCCCTGTTAACTGTTTCCGCAGGGACTATTAAAGCAGTGTCATCTCTTCAAAAGAAGCAGGGAAGGGGCTGTTCATAGATTTCCTTTTAACTCTGTACGGCTCTGTCCTCATAGGTAATGCTTTGGAAGCTCCTGGGCTAAAGTAAATTGGTCTGTTGCATTGATCAGGAAATTTTCTTCCAGGTGGTCATACTTTGGGTGAAGTAGTATCAAGCCTAGAAGAAATATATAATGGCTCTGTCTTAGAAAGATCCAGCAGTCTTGTTGGGCAACTGAGCATGGCAGTAGACTGAAGGACACTCACTCTCATGCATGGCAGGATGTCTTCCCAGAGGAATTACAGTGAGTTTGAGAAAACAAAATATAATGTCTAAATGTAGCGATGAGTGTGAGATGCAGCCTTGTCTTAGACATGGGAGGAGAGAAGTGCAAACCAAGTTGTCTGAAGGATATGAGCATGCTACTGGAAACCATGTCTGGTCTGGTGCACACCATTGGGAGAACTTGTGTGATGTTCTTCTATGTCTGCTTCTGCTTGTCTCACAGCTGGGAAGTCAAGAGCAATGTTACCTACCCTGATCCTTCCACCAGAGGACAGACTAAAAGACTTAGCTTCTGCGGTGCCTCTGCACAAACAGCCTCACATAAATATGAGGAAAAAGTTTGAGAGCAAGAGAATGGATGCCTGCCAGCCTAGGTCTTCCGCTGACACTCTCTTGTCCTAGTTATCTTCCTTGATAAACTTGCAACTCTGTTAGAAACACTCAAATACATGTGTTGCCAGTGGTGTTAGGTATATGCTTGCTTGGCTATTCTTCCAAACTTAGCTGCAGGAATTGACATTCTTGGTGGCAATGAAATATTCCTCCTGTTCAGAGATTGGAATAACTGACCAAGTACCAAAGTGCTAACAAATCCCTGTACATCTTCACAGGCAAGGCTTGACTTCCTTCCCTTGCAGGCAGTCCAGCTGGATGCTTCTTTTCCTTCTTGAAATATGAAGGCTTCTTCATGTTAACCAAGTCTCTGTTGCAAATGCATCCTATTATGGGGGTGTGAAAGCTGGCAACCTTCTAACAGAGACTTATTAGCTAGTCACTAGACAATCTGTCACCATCTGCCTGAAAGAGGAACAGTGATTTTGAAACAAACCTGTGTGAGCTCTGGAAGCAGGCTACACTAGTACGGTTTGATCCTGAAGAGGCTCAGGAGTTACTGATGCTTCAGAGTTGCCCATCTGGAAACAGTGTGTGACTAAGGAGTGTTTTTATACAGCGAATGTAATTTAAATCTTAATTCTTGGTGTTAATTGGGTATGGGAGCTGTTTTGTTCTGAGCTGTGGGGTGTCACGAGCTGCCTCAACTCAGTGTAGCATTTAAGGAAAGGAAATACAGCAGACTTTGCCTAGTAAAATAGTTCTGGTGTGAGCTGGATGCTATATTGAGGTCCATCCCCAGCATGTAAAGGCAGTGAATAAGGGTATTGACAGAACAGTGAGCTGAACCATGAAAAATTACGTGTTGTTGAGCTGAGATTGAGTAGAACTTAAACTGTCCCGGCCCAATGGGCTGTCTGGGTACTGCAGGCTGCCTTTGCAGAGGCCTTCTCTTTGGAAAGAGTACAGAGGGAAGAAAAATTTCTTAGCATGTATGTTTGAGCTCTGGGCCTGGACCACTGGGATGAGCAGATGCAAGTGCTGGCTAGCGAGATGGGTGCTTGGTGCTGTCTCATGACTGCTGGGGACAGTTTTTGTCACATGTTGTCATGCTTGGGCTTAAGGTCCAGAGCTTTCCAGGCCAGCTGATGTTTGTGGCAATCTGACAGTATTGTGTGTGCCCCAGGGAATGTGGTTTAGGAGGGATGAGTGTAGGGCTGCAAGCCAGGGACAGCTGTGGGCTAATCCCTTCTATACATCTGACTTGATGTGTGGCCTTGCTTCAATCACTCAACATTCTGCTTTAGGGTTTTTAAAAAGGGAGAAAATAAAGCTAATGCTTTTCTTGTCTAATCACCTTCGGCAGGGATGGATACTAATAACAGGTTTTATTTAATGGGCTCTACCCTGTGGCTCATCAAAGCAGTTGGAATCGAAAAGGCTTATGATGCAGGGATTTCTGACAGTGGGGTGGAAAAGGTGGGAAATGTCTCTTCTGACCACAGTGTGGATAGTGCGACAGCTAAGCGTGGGGGCCTTAGCATGCCATCACCTTTTAGTGTTTTGTGCATGTGGTAGATGACTTGCCATCCTCCCCTCTGGTTTTGTGTTGTGCTTAAGCAGCATTGAAATTTGGCTTCAAAGATTTTTGGATTAACATCTTTTTCTGATCTTAATAGAGAAACAGCCACCTGCCCTTGCCTTACCTTTTTTCCTTAACCCTGGAGAGCCTTGTCCACTAACACTTTCTTGTCTTATGTCTCTGCTAGTTTTTCTTCTAGAACATGGGAAGACAGGCTTCAAACTGAAGCAGTGCTGCTACTGCATAATAGTAAGGCTTTTAACCTGCAAAACTTTCTCTGGGAGGAGAAAGGTTTTTACTCAAAAACAAACAAAAAAACACCACTGTGTGCCTGATTTCAAAGTGAGATCAACAACTTTAGACTTGAGAGCTCTGGGGCAGAAGGTGGTGATGTCTGAATGGAGCTACCAGACAAGGGCTTTTTTTTTTTTTTTTTTTTTTTTNTTCTAAGTCAGAGCAGCTGTGTGGATGTTAGTTTCAAACTGCTTTCTTTGGATAGCTGTTATGTTATCAAGTCAGGAATCTGTCCTGAGGAGATCCCAGATGGGGCCTTGACACCATAAATGTACAAAGGCACTCAGTTGCACAAAAGCTGCAGAAACAACTTAGTTCTAAAGAACGTGAGCTACAGATGGTAAACAGCCAAGAAAAGCAAGCAAGGGGTAAGGCCAAGCTGTTCTCTACATGAGAAGGCTACATTGGTCTCAGATGTTTAGAAATTCTTAGAGAAGTTCTCAAAAGTTTAAACTGTGGATAACTACTGATTTGAATGGCCTTTTGGAAGTTAAACTCTACATTAGAGATGTGAAAAATGCCTGGATTCCAACTACAGTGTTTGGAGGCTTGAAGGAAGTCCTGGAGTTTGCTGAAGTGCACTTCTTGCGTAGATACCCTAATTCATTGTCATATGGTGCTTTGGATCTCGCCGTCTGTAGTGGTGTAGTCTAGTGAGTTGTGCTGCAGGGGAAGAAGCGTTGCTTCTCAGTGAGAAAAGAACAGTGGCCCTTCAAATCAGCTTCCAAACAGTAGTCTTTTGGTCCATACTACAGAGGAATTGGGACACTGGGTGTGTGGAAAGGATGGGGTTGGTCCTGTGTTGTCAGCAGTTCTACATGGGGCCTATCTCTTGGATAGGCGGTCTCCCCATGCAATTTAAAGGCTAAACTCATCATGTAATTGAACTTGGACAATGAGGGAGGGATTGCTTTGTTCCATACTAGTCCTGGGGCACTAGTACATCTGGGACTTGAAGATTCAAGTGGTGCCCATGTAAAGAAATAATTAAAACTTTGTGGGCCAGCTGGTAAGGGGTAAGCTGAACTGGGAGAATTAGCATTTATGTCCTAGTTCCTATGAGCTGTTGAACAGCTGCAGAAGAAACCTGTTGACACTTTTTTCTGAGAAGATGTTTGGGGTCTGAAAGTACCTGGCTTGAAGCTTACAGGCATGAAATGTAGTTGCTTGGGCTTTCTGTTCTGGGGTTATACGATAGCCGTGAGCTGCTGCAGGCTGTGCTGTGTTGTTACCCTACAGCCTGCTGTCAAGGTTCTGCACTACTGGCTTGAACACTTGGCTTCCTTGCTTGATGTCCCACACAGTTTCACTACTAATGTTCTGGGGTTTTCCATGTGGCATGCTGTACGCTTCCAGCTGGAACAAAATGGAGCTGGGAGTGGGAGTGAATCCATCTAATGAACGTTTCATTTTTTTGTGAGCCAGGGCATTGCTTTCCTCCCTGTTACCTCACAGCTTTTTTGGAGTGCTGTGTATCCCTCTTGCAACAAGGATCAGACTGGCAGTTATAAGTGGCTTCAGTCTCAGACTTGACTCTGGTATTGATTCAGGCACATGCATCTCTTAAATCTTGCTAGCATAGCTTAGTTTGCAGCCTAAGAGGAAAAGTGCAGAAGGGCTGCACACCTGGCACTGATTCCAGCAGGATATTGCTGTAAGGTTAGGTATGTGGCACACTGTCTTGCCAATGTATAGCTGCTCTGTAGAAGTTAAGAAGGGGCAGCTAATCTGCTGTGCAGTGGCTGTGAGCTTGGGTAATAGTGAAAATCCAGGGAGTGAAGGCAGAGCAGCATGGTAATATGCTACTGGTTTTCCAAGTTGCGGGTTTGACTTTACGTTGGTATGGGGAGAAGAAGAAAGGGTCAAGTGTGTGTTTTAAGTCTGTTAATATGGGTCTATTTCAGCAGCTGAGGTTCCTCCTGGAGTTTGGGTACTGTAGTTCATTCTTGATATCTGCCTTAATTATTTGATTTTGAGATCTACTCAAGGACCAATAAGCTGCTAAATAATTTAGCTTTCTTAACTTGGTCTTTCCAAGAGGCGGCTTTTGAAGGAACTCGGAGCTTTCCTGGAAGGTTGACTCTACACGCCCCCCCAGCTGAATCTTTCCTGTTTTATTGAGGTACTGGTGTTCCTCATGTATTTCTGATCCGCTGGGTATGAGGTATGCCAAGTGGCTGTAAGATGTTGCCTTCCAGGGAGATTGTTGACGGGGTAGGTCATACGTGCCCACCCAGGCCCAAATCTGCACTTTGGGCATGAATAACATTAAATCCCGAGGCTTTACCTGAGTAATCAGGTAAAGGCTGGTGTGTGGACACTGAACTGGATTTGCAAGAGGCACAGCTTTGTGTGTCAACACTTTAAGTGGGAGGGGACACCTGGCTAGAGAGAGCCTGGAAGGAGCAATAACCCACATCTACAGGCAGGGTGCGATTGTGCAACTACCCTCCTGCTTGCTCCATAGCTGGAGCAGAGCACTGTTTTACTAGGGGAAACTTGCCAAATATGCCGTGTCGCTTCAGGATGGCAGATAAGTCCAGGTGTTTGCCTAAAAGGGTCTCCAGTGAATCTGCTGCTTTACTGAGCTTAAGTTTCAGAAGAAGAGAACCTTTGCTGCTGGGTGTACTTGCATACACACTTGGTGGTCTTTTTTTCCATAACGACTTTCTGCTGTACACCTTTTCTCCAAAAAGGAATTTGGCTGTGACTTAGGAGGTGCCTTCAATCTTTGTGTCTTGATGTAGGGATATGGTTGCATGTGCATGCTGGTGCTGCCTTCCCAGCCAGATCACTCTAGGTAGAACAGCTCATCTTGCTGCTGTGGGCACAGTCATGTGGCAGCACATTAACAGTGGTGGTAAACAGAGTTTTCGTTGACCGCACATTGCTGATGGGACGTGTGCGGTGTCCCCTGACTAAGCTTAGTAGGCAGAAGCAGATTTGGGATTTGGGCCAGAGGGGTGGCATGGCTTTAAGTATGCATCTAGGAGCATACAAGAACACAATAAGATATATGGCTTATCCTCAGCTGGACTGTGTTTTATGGGATAAGTGTTGCCATAATTTCCTGTGAAAATGGAGAAGGATGACTTACTAGGTTTCGCTTTTTCTGTTAAGACACAAGAACTGAATGGCTCTTAAGTGGGAAGAGATGACTTGTTGCAGGTAAGACCTTAGTGGACAGTTGGGAGCAGTCTGTTGTAGACAGTATGTTAAGACTGATGACCAATCCTCAATGTATTTGAGATGGGAGAATGGTATTCAAGCTTAAGGTCATTAAGGTGAAGAGGAAGGATAGGGTATTATAACCAGTACTTGTTCAGAGGCGTGTGCTCTTATGTTACTTAGATTAGGCTGTCTTCAAACCTTGCAGAAAATGCCAGCCAATCCTCAGTCTAGACTGTTTTTGAAAGAGCACTTGGCCTCATGGGAATCTCCATTTCAAGGTGCAAAACAGTACAACAGAGGCTCATCAGTGATTTTAGTGTTGAGATGGCTTTTGTGCTAATGCAGTGTTCAATATACTCTTAAATCTTGTTTTGGCATGTCTAAGACACCTGCAAAACAAGCTTGTCATGGAAATTGTGTCTGACCCAGCGTTGTGGTGCTGAATAGGTATCAAATGGAAGTCCTGTACTTAGGCCTGAGTGGACAAAGCAGATGGCCCAGCAGGTGGCAGGCTGGCAGCAGTGAAAGAGATGGCTTTGCAGGTTGCTGAATGTAACCCTTTTTGCTTGCAAGTCTGATAGAAAAGCTGGGCAGTCCAATTAATACATGCCTAGATGCATTTATCAAGAGTGAATATCTCTGTAGCCAGCTCTTTCAAGTCCTAGTATGGTATCACCAAAGCACTAGGATTATGCTAAGGTACGGATGTGTGGGGTGACTTCAGCTTATACTTTCATTGAGTATCAGAAGTAGTAGTGTAATGAATTGACTGTAGAAATAAAACTGCAAGGTAAGTTATTTTCTGGTGTGAGGTTTTTTTAAGGGAGGAAAATACTGTTGGTTGTGGTGGCTTTGATATTCTGGGCATTAGATACTTCAGACAGTTTACACCTATTCCATGTTTGGGAGGCTGTGGTGTACTGAATGGTGGGTGGCAGTGGCCTTCCAATTACTTTCAGACTGATGCTTGTACACAGCAAATCTTGGCAAAGCCATCCAGCCTTCTCAAAAGGAGGAGTAAGGACTTCACTGGCAGCTGAAAAACAGTTGAACATACTTCAGCTGAGGCAGGCCAGCCTTAGACAGAAGCTTAGATACTGGAGGGAGCAGCTAACATAACTGTGCCTATCTCTACAGTTTTTACTCACTAAACTCTCAAAGCAAGGCAGTTTATCTTTTCTGCTTGTTCTGAAGTAAACTGAGTGCATCTTTATTAACAATAGATCTTTTGACTGTTTCTTTCTCTCAAGTTCTATTAATGTGTTTCAAAATTGGTTTCCTAATTGGAAACTTTCTGTTGATGTCATGGGAGCTTTCTGTGGCCCACATCAAATAGCTTCATTCACCAGGAATTAAGTGACTGTACAAATGTTTAGTATAAGCACTATTTAGAAGGCATGTTGACTTAGGAGGACCTATGATGATGGTGGTATGTTGGGAGGATAGGTTGACTGTGCAGCTGTTGTCTTGTCTTTGAGCTGTAAAAGTACTGGCAGCTGTTTAACACCTAGATAAGACAACTGAGGCTTGTTTACATCTAATGAACTTGTCCCATCCATCACTGACTGTTGTGCTGTTTCTTGTCTTTTACACCAGAAATTTTTTTTTGAATGGGTAACCTTAATGGAAAGGACTCAGATAGCAATGTCTGGAATAGTCAGAGCAGAAAGCTGTCAGCTTAATTACAGGTACTGGAATTCTGCTGCTTGAGAGAGTATACCCACAGTTCAGGCTGCTGAGAAGCCCTAGGGAGGGAAGGAAGAGATGGTGGACATGCGTGTTCTTCAAACCCTGCTTGCTCAGGCTTCTGTGGTGGTGTCAGGGCATTTGGAAGGTGGAAACAGAAGCGATAAAACCCATCTTAGTCTCCCTGCTCTAGCTATACCTGTTCAAGCAGGGGGGTTGGACGAGATGATCTCCAGAGGTCCTTTCTAACCCCTACCATTCTGTGATTCCCCTCTCACCCCCAAATATACCTCAGACTTGGAGCAGTGGCCATCTCGTTCTTTCCCTGCAGGAGATGGTGCTTCTTCCGAATTTGAAGGAAAGATCTTTTCAAAGCTGCTTGGGTGTTATGGAACCTTCCTTATGAATATCATGTGCTAGTAACTACTGTCTTGGCAGTAGGCTATCTTAGCAGGTAGCTAATCAAAACCTTTGCATCAGTGAGCTTTGCAAGACTTACTGGACTTCATTATTGCATGTGGCTGTGTACTCTCTGTGCATGCAACACCAATCTGTTTCATAGTTACGGGGAGGAGAGGGAAGTCTTGTGTAAAGCTGCAAACTGTGGTCAGTTACTTGACTTGTGAGAGGGCAAAATACCTTTGAAAACTTACTGATTGAATCTAAATTACAGGAAGAGCAAGGCTTTAGGTGTGACTTTGATACTTGAAATTAAGTGTATTGGTGGGTGCAATCTTTTCAGGCGAAGAATGTTTAAACACTTTTTCACTGCTCTTTCCAAAAGTTACAATATTGGACTGCTGTCAGACTGAACTGCTTAGAAAGCCAAAAGTGTCCCTACACAAATTTAATCTGAGATTTATGGTATAGTGCCCTGTCTTGAAAACAGAGTAGGTGCTTGATACCTAAAGGAGGAGGTTCCATTTCCTTTACACTAACTCTTCTTCCAGTATCCTTCCTCAAACTGATGGTGAAGTTGTCATGGATACTTCTAATTGCTGCCTGTCCATGTTCCAGCATCATACCTGTTGATGTAACTGTTGATGATGCTGAGCTGGGAGGCTTCCTGGAAGTGGATGATTTGGGAGAAATTTTCTTGTGGCTGGGCGTAAAGATGGACTGCTTCACACAGGACTTTGTCTTGTAAGTTTGGATGATTATGCTGAACAGGCCCAGAGTAAAAATTTCTGTGCTTTCAGATCTCTGCAAAGGTGACACTTAAAACTGTTCACCATTAAAAAGCCTTTACAAATCTGTCTTTTCAGCTAATATATCCTGTCTCTTCAGCAAGATATCCCCTCTGCATGGTTCAGAGTATGACTGTCTCCTAACCAGTTGTTCTAGTTGCATGTGCTGAAGCAACTGATGTCAACTGTTACTTTATACTCACTTTTTTCCAGTGGAGAGGTACTAGAGCTATGTAAATTAGTAGCGTTGGACCTAATCATACAGTTTTGCTTTGTTGCTCAAACTAAATGATTGAGGTGCAGCTAGCTTAATGTTGCCACACACGGGGTAGTGAGGAAGCCACTCAAAATATCACTTGATTTGCAGAGCTTAAGCTTGTGAAACTGTTGCTTAGGAAAGCATTTCTGAGTGTCCCAGTAAGACTAAGGGACAAATTTCACTCCTTGCCCCTTGAACCAGCCACTCTGGACACTAACCAGTAGTGAAGCAACTGTGAACTGTAGGTGCGTGTCTTGGTCATGCTTTTTGGCAAACACATTTGTTCCATATTACCACAACTGTTATTTCCAGGAAAAAGTTGCTCTTGGGTGTCTGGCCACCTTACAGTGCAGATGTCTTCTGAAGACAGCACGTGTATTCCTGCAGCCTCAGTTTGTATAATGCACTTTAATCCATTTCATTGTGGTGTGCTCTGCACTTTCGAATCTGGTTTGTTTAGTTGCACTTGTATAGGGATAAAACTTAAAGCAGTCAGGCTAGAAAGGCTTTCTAAAATAGTGCTATGTAGTGAGAAGTCTTTTGCTGGATGATGTAAGAACTCAGCTGAAGCATTTGGTCACCCTGCCTATCTCAAACAGCCATAGCAATTTCCAAGGACCCTTTCAGTTAATGGTGAAAGCAAAATATTGCATCATGCTGAGACTGGTCCCAAGCTCTAGGCTTCACTGAGATGTACAATGTCTCTCTTAGTAATTATGGTATGTCCCAGGTCAATTAGATTTAAACACAGGGTCCAACCATGTCATTAAGCTGTTTTGGCTAATGACAAGTCAGAAATCTAGTGAGGCGTCATCCCAGAATGCTCTGCTTTGGGGAGTTGCTGTGTATGTTCCAGTAAAGCTGGCAGTGTGAGTTGTCTCTTGTGTAATCTGTCTGCCAGGAATATCCTCTTAGTTTAGCACTTCGAGAGCTGCTGTGAGATGGCTTGTTGCTTGTGTGTATTCCTGGATGTGGAGAGGTTACCTTACTAAGCATACTGATGGAGTGGCTTGCTGAATGTTGACATGTCTCGGCACTAGTCTGTTGAATGTTTATCTGGCTCTTCCTTTGGGTTTTTGTTCATATAACCAATGTTCGAGTACATAGCTTCTGATAGCTGCCTTAGAAATGAGTGGTGCATATATCTTTCTGGAGACTGGCAATGGGTTGGGTCAGGCAGAGTGCACTGTGTTGGCTTCTGTTTGCTTGATAGTTTTAAACAGTTTAAAGGTTAGAAGTAGCTTTCCACATCAACTGCTCATCCGTGGAAGGATGGGGATCCATGCTTCTACTGCAGAAATCCTGGGCTGAAGTAAAATGGTAAATGTGTGCATGGTAATCGACATGGCATTTAGGGTCTGCAAATCTTGTATTGGATCCATGTTTCATAGCTAGTTTTCGTGTGAGCTGCTTGTGCCTTGTATTTTTGTGCTAGCTGTCTGGTCCTCAGGATTCTTGCCCCAAGCGCTAGCAGATGAAGCTTGATGCTACTAAAAAGCATGGGGGAAGGGCAGGAAATAGTCCTTCCCCACTCAAAACCTCAGGATGGCAGATCAAGGTAACCCTCAGTAAAGCTAATGACTCTGCATAGTAAAGGTATTTGGAGGGACTTGTCTCAGAAGTACTGGGGCAGGGGGTACACAAGGTGCTTGTATATTCTTCTCCCTGGTTAGATGGTGCAAGTGGCATTGCAGAACACAACTTTTGGTTTGTTTCCAGTGGAAGCCCACTGTACCCCACAGCATGCCTGCTCTTCCTAATGTTTTCAGTGCTGTAAGAGCTATGATCTCTTGCGCTAATGTGCAAAGTGCTAGTAAATCCACTCAAAACAGAGTGCAGTTGACCTACCCTTGATACGCTTCTGTGACAAACTTCTGTGCCTCTGTTGCTGTTACAGGACTGGACTTGAGCATGTCTAAAAATGTGTTATATAAAACACTCATGATGAGCCTGACTTGACTCTTTGCTAAGAACAGACCATACTAGGCAGACAAGAAAAGCCAATGCTTTTTTCTTTTCTCTACTGGCCGGATTGCAAGCCACTTAGGCCCAAACATTCTGGAGGTGTTCTCCCATGGTGTGACTCTGCTTCTTTTTTGCTAAGGGAGATCCCTAGGAAACTGCTTTTTCTCTGGAGACTCAGAGGGGAAGAGGGAATTGGAAGCTGAAGGCGGGGGGGAGTATTGTGGACTTGAGCAAGCCAAGGTGCTTGATTACACTGGGATAGCAAGTTTGGATTTGTCTGGACTCTTCACCTTAACTGGCACTTGCAGCAATTGGAGAAGAGAAATTGCATCTTCCGGCTATGTTGTTGGATTTGGAAAGGGTTTTTCCGCAGCTTTTTTATGTTTTAAGGGTGGTTGTTGTTCCCAGATCAAACTTGAATAGAAAACATAAGGCTGCTGCCAGCTTTCTGTCACAGACACCTTTAATCTTGCATTCATCTCTTCCAAGCAGATGCTGCTTTCATTTCTTCTACTTGCTTTTGCTAACAGCCCTTTGATGCATGGGAGGAAATTGTATTTCAAAGCTAAGTACCTAGTTAATTTTGATAATAAGACTGTTGTGTTTATCTTGAAGGTAATCCTGTGTTCCTTTGAAACAAATCTGAGGGTTGGAACCTCCTGAACCCTGCTTGCTCTAAGTTAATATGCAGATCTCTCCTTGCCTGGGAACATCACTTACTGTTATTTTTGGGTGGGAGGTACAGATGAAGCTGAGCTTCTCAAGGGGAGGCTGTACATGGGGAAGAGGGTGGCAGATGATGTTGCTACACAGTGTTCCTGCAGATTGTTTTACTTCCAGCTGACTATAAGCTGCAGTGCATGGCTAACAAGTGCATGGCAGAAGCATGCCAACCACATAACTCAAGGTGGAGCACAGCAGGGGGGGAGGAGCTGAGGAGAACAGAAGTCTTTAGACACTTCATTGTGATAATGTATCCTCTAGCCAGACAGTGTTGTCTCTTCCAGTCCACCCTGCCCTCCCTAGCCTTCCTGCCTTCAAAGACTTGTACTGAGCATGAGGTTTATATGAACATCCAGCTTCTGGCTTTCATCTTTTCCACTTAAAAAGATGAGCCCTGTTCCTGTAAGGTACAGTACTTCCTCAAGGGTGATGTGGCTAAGCTGCATGCGCTGGGAGAATGGTTTCCAAGGAGGATGCTGAAGCATGCCTGTCCTCATATGGAAGGTAATGGGTGGATAAGGCTGAGCCGTAACATTGCTCATGTAGCAGCTGACTTTGGGGAATGAAGAATTCTTAAACCTAGGCCATGGCTGGCTTGGCTAGTGGTCAGGACATGGAAGAGAAGATGTTGCTGTCATCGTTTAGCATGTTACAAGAACTGTCTTATGCAGCAGAGGCATATCTGTTGTGCAGGTTATGGGTCCAAGATCTCATTTGAGAGTAGGGGTTAGGGGAAATATCTCCTTGAAAATGGTAGAAGCCAGATGTTTTTGGAGGTAAATTGCAAAAGGCATTTTCTGGAAGTAGCAATGGTTTTTTTCACGTCTGCCAGGTTTGGCTGAAACTACCAGACCTACTGAGGGAGGCCACAGAAGGGCTTTTTGCATATAGGCAGGTGCTGGAGGCACTGAATCAGGTTGGGAAGCCTAAACTTGATTTAAAGAACCTGTCATGATTGTGTGATGAGCTCCTGCTTTGGATGCATGTGCAGGGGTGTTGACTTCTGAAAACATCCTTTTGCTAAGTGAACAGAATGGTTTCCTAAACAGTATGAAAAAAATAACTTCCTCAGTGACTCAACTGTCTCTTCTTGTGAGTTTTTTTTGTCTTCAGTTGTGACACCCTCAGTCTCCACAGACCTTAGGACAGGAAAGACCTGAACCTATAGTTTAAGCTGTGAAAGAACTACTGTGTCTTCATACACAAGGATGTAACTTCAGTCCTCTTTTTCAACTCTTAACAAGCCCAGGATGAAGACATCTGGGTAAACATTGTAGAGGAATGCTTAGTTTTTCCATGTGGCAAGGTAAGACAAAAAGACCTGTGAACTAAATAAATATTTATACTGCTTAGAGTAATTAACTTTCCAGCAGGAAGGCACTAACAGCTAGTACAAGAGGCTGAACTACATTAACTTGTTCAGGATTTATTTGACTTCAGGATTAACACTAAATTCAACCTGAAACTGGCTGAATAAGAAATTGGGATGACTTGAACAGGGAAGAAGATGCATCACCTTACGGTGACAAAACTTCTCCTTGTACTTAAGGCTTGTCAAGCATTGGAACAGTTTGCCCAGAGGTTGTAAAATCTATTTCTGAAGGTTTACAAGAGTAAACTGGGTGATAAAGCTGAGTAACCTAGGCTGACCCTGCTTTGAGGAGGAGATAGGACCAGAGACCTGCTGAGGTTCTTTCCAGCCTGACTTAGTCTATGCTTCTGTGAAATAAGCTTGTATAGGCATCTTGCTGTGATACTATCAGAAGAGTTAAATTCTGGAAGTGGGTAGGCTGCTTTATTGACTAATAGACAACAAGACATCTCCTGCATAGCCAGGCTAGAATCTGCGGTTTTTGGTTGGTTGTTTCCCAGCTTGTCTAAAATTCTCATAAGCAATTTGTCCTACAAATCACCCTGGAACACAGAGGAGATTAATTACTTGTTTCAAGTCTCGGCATCACTATTAAAACTTGTTTAATTAAACATTTGTATAAAAAAGCTTTCTTCCAGCTCTGTCTCAATGTCAAAGGTGAGCTACAAAGCAAAATTTGACTCTGATTTAACTTCACAACTACCCCCTGTCCTGCAGTATTGCTGAATGCTTAGAAGTGGCAAGTTCTTTTGCTTTGACAATAGTTTTGTTCCCTTGAGAGCGGCTGTCCTTTGAAGGACAGTAGTGTTTCTAGGCTCTCAAAGCAGCTACACAGGCTTGCTTATGTGTCTTCTTACTCCGAGACCATCCGTCCGTATGTCAGGAGGCTTTTTACAGTTGTCATATAGGGGTTTGTTGTATCATAGCCATTGGCAGTGCTTGGTACAATGCTATATCTCTGAATCCTTTGAAAACTTGTTGCAGTGCTTTGGGCTGGACAGTGGAGCTAGCTCTTGCTAGTTGTTTGTCCCTTCTGGGATGCTGGAATAATGGGGTAGGAGAGACGAAACCACGGGATCGTTTTTCAGGGAGCAATGAAGGACAAAGTTTTAAGAAAGCTGACAGTACACTGACCGAGCAGCTTCCCGCTGCTTTCTGGATTTATAGGGAGGAGCAGCATCTGAATTGTGTCCTTAAAAGGTGATTGAGAGGTGGGGGAATGATGAACAAGGCAAACTACCTTTCAGCTGAGTATTGTAGGAGAAAGTTGACATCCCTTAAATCCACAGGATGACGCATCTGACTTGCAAGGTATAACTAAGATCAGTCAAATGTACCTTTGGAAGAGGCTTTTCTTCCCAAGCAATCCTGCCCAAGGCCTTAGCAGTCATGCTGTCTACCTTCCAGGCTTGTTACATGATGTTCAATAAGATAAGGTATAAAGCAAGAGTTACTGAACTGCAGCGTTTTTAAGCTTGGCATGTAGTTTGACTGTTTGATGTCAGCTCCTCTCTAAAGAGGGACACGACTGTCATGATAGCTCAAAGGAGCAGAAATAACTTATTCTCTTGACCTGGTGGTGAAAGGGTGGAGGGTAACCTGCTGCACAGGCTGAGGCAGGCTGCTAGTGACAAGGGACTGCTAGCAGTAGTTTTTGAGCTGGTGGATGAGCTTGGGGAGAAGTTGTGCTTATTATACTGCATCCTTCTCTGCCCTTTTTTCTACTTAAAGCCCTGTGTATATTGGGTTATGCTGTAGTACTGATCACGTGTAGAAAGACACAGTAGCTATGCAGAGGTCCTTAACTGCATTAAGCTCCAGGGTTATAGAATGAATTTTCTTTTGTCCCGTGATTTGATTGTCATAGTATCTGATCAGGTGGAAAAGACTCAGTCAGGGAGCTCAGCAAGCCCCTCAGTCAGGAGCTAATTATGTCTTCCCTGAAAAATAGCAGCAAGCATGCATAACTTGATGGGATTCTTTCTTCAGTTGTCCTCCTGACTGGTGGGATTGCTGTGACAGCAGAGGTCAATGCAGTGACTAAATGCAGACTGTAAAACTGAGGATGACAAAGATTAACTTGGAAGTGGAGCATGACTGTTGAATGTGAGGGAGTGAACGAACTGAGTTGCTGAGGATGCAAATGTAAATTGTAAAACTGGAAGAGAAAGGAAAGCTAACTTATGCTTCCTTTAAATATCAGGGACAAAGCTGCTTTTTGTGAGGAGGAACTGAATACTGTTCCTGGGCCTTGGAATTTCCTCCTCGGTAGCAGGCAGTTTGTGGGTATCCTCTGTGGTCCTGTTGTTCACCTTTTGCCACAATTCTCTCACTGTGATGCATCGTTAAGTGTGCCGCACTTCCATTGTCCTTCTATTCATTAAAATAGTGTTTCTGCCTACCCTGCATGGTAGGTTAGTAGTGGTATTGCTGCCTATCTGAATGGGGGAAATGCAGATCTAAAAGTGATGTGCTGAAGCTTCCCAGGCTGAGTCGCTGTGAAGCAGGGATGGAACATAACTTCAGTTCTGCACAAGGCCCTGGTTTTGCTGTGACTGAATGTGCTGCTCTACCCTGTTTTGCAGAGAACAGTATTCTGTTTGTCGTGCTCTAAGAATATAATGCTCCCTTGGAGGGAGCAGAGGCACTGTTGTAATGGACCAAGAATTATGTTTCTAGTGCATGGCCCAGATATCAGCTATGCTTTCTCCACAGTGCTGATGAGTGGTACCAGACACTTGCACAACTTTCCCTCTGGCAGAGATGTGTTTGATGTAGATACATGTACTGAAGCTTCAGCCAAATAAACCGATCTGAGGGCAACAGGCTGAGTAATCTGGTGCTTGGCAGCTGCTCTGTTGTGGGGATTTTTGCTTTACTGTTAGCAGTGCTTGTGACATCTTTAAATGAAAAGAGGAAGGAGGAGGCAATAGCTGGGCAACTTTAATATTAAAAAATAGCTCAAACTGCAAATGGTTTTTCTGAGAAGGAATCCTACTGGATTCTACATGTCTTCTGACAGAGTATGCTGTATTGCTTTTAGGAGCAGGGATTGAAATCCTTACTATCTGCTGTGTGCCTTATATTTTCAAGCCATGTGTTGGAGAAAATGCTGCTTTTCAGGTGTCTAATACCCAAATCTATTTAACTCTAAGACAGTAGGGGCTCAGTTCCTGTTCTCATGCAGGTATTAGCACTTGGAGTGTTCTAGGTGACTTCACTCAACTTTTGATGGGCTCTCTGTATTTATGGAGGTGTTGTGCATTGCCTTATTCTGCCCACTCAAAGCAGCACAGCAGCTATCCTGGAAAAAACTAGGACTTCTAAACTAGCACTTCCAGCAATTGTGATACCATAGTTTTACTCTTAAGCCTATGACAAGCCCAACCATGTTGCTACCCCCATTCCTTGAAATGCAGTGTATGAGAAAGACTTCCAAAAATTTGCTTCTAGGCAAAGGACAGCTAACATAGGAGGCTGACCTCCCATGAACTGAGGGAGGATAGCACAAGATGCAGTTGTACAAATGTATTTGTTCTGCCCTGCTGTCACCTAGGAAGGAGACAGAAGGGGAGTTTTGGTGGGTGACTGAGAACTTGAACATGGATTTCTTTTAATGCAGCTGCTGCTGGCATTAAACCACAGTGATTCATTGTAAACTGTTTCAAGGGGAAAGCAGTGCTTTGTTAACAAAACCTTTGTCCTAATGGCTTGTTTTGTTGCCCAATCTTGCAGTCTTAGCAAAAAGTGCTTTTGATACAGGAATGGAAACTCTGGACAGAGGTAGAAACATCAAGCTTAATTCTCTCCACCCACTGCTCCCCTCCCCATCTACTGATTGTCAGACAAAACTAATAAATCAAGATACTTACTTAAGTGGACGTGGGAGATGGACAGTGGGCTGTGTAGGTTGCAAATTAGTAAATGGGGAAATAACTAAAAGCAGGGAGCTCTTGTGCAAGAGGGTGGCTTATTATGGATTAGGTGGTCGTCTTTAATGCAGATAGCTCTGAACATAAATATCTACTATTAAAAATTTATGGTGGCTTAATTGTGGAGGAAATGCCTTTCTAAATGCCGTGTATCTTGGCATGTTATGGCTCCAGTGCTGGAGGGAGAAACATTAGGCAGGTATGACAACTTGGCCAGGTGCTGACTTTTTATTTTTCAAATACCAATGCTGAACAGTTTCTTATTCCACTTATTGCATGGCTCCTGGAGGGTAATGGCTGTCAAAACAATTGCTGCTTGCTTCTGCTCTTCTTGTGAGCTGGGGCAAATGTCTGTGGCATAGGGTGGTGAAACAGCTTGGGGAACAATATTGTCCTGGATTGGTTCCCCAGTTCAGTCTTCAGTGTGATTGCAGTAATGCTTGCGTTGGTACAGCAGTGGGATTGGAAAAGCTACAGGAAATGGAAACAGTAACTAATAGACTGCTGGACCGTGATTTTCATTGCACTAGAATGAAGCCTGACCTGATGATCATTCTCTGGTCCAGCCAATAACTACAGTGAAAGGGTAGACTGTCCTGCTTCCCCTGCTTCCCCTGCTTCCGGTGGAGTTTACAAAAAAAGTTACTGAGTAGCTGACCAATCTAGTCACTGTGTTTTGGAATAGTTCTGAATAGGATGCTAAAGCAGACCAGTGTTGTAGTTCAACTTTGGCAGGTACCTCTTCAGTCCTTTGTCATTCCTGTTAATATTGCTGACACTACTTGGACCATCATTCCTTGATAACTTCACAGTTCATGTTTTAAGGCATGGTTCAAAGGTAGACTTGAAATGCTTGCTCTTCTCTTGACTTCTTCTGAGGATGGACTAAGTAGAGCCCTGGAAGACCCTGGGAATTCTTCGTGAGTAGCCATCTAACCTACAGATGCTGAAGATAAGCTCATTTGAGACACTTCCATGCTGGTTGCGTTAACACTTGGCTGTCTTGGAGTTGTGAAGCTCCTTCTATAGATAAAATGACAGCCCTGTTCTCTGAAAGAGTTTTTATCTAAGGGTAATACTACATGGTATCTGAGCAGAAGTGTCAGTATGATCCTTGGTTGTAGAAAAAATTTTTAGGAAGTGGGCTGTTTAATTTTAAGCAAGAGTTGCAGTAGAAAAGCAGCATGGAGTTGGCTGCTGAAGGACAGGGAAGTTACAAGACAAGTGCAGTTAGGCAGTGTACTTCGTAGTTCAGTCCTGCAAACTAGTCTTTCAAATGCAGCTTGTTTATAAAACTGGGGGGTTTTTGTGTTTGCGATGTGCCAAGCATAGACTTCAACCTTACAGGGATGTAAGGCTTCCTCTGGAAGTGCTTGTTTACGTGCAAACTGTCAATAACATAAGGGAAAATCAATTGAAGGTGATGGGACAGGTACAAAGGTGTAATACAAGTGAACCACTGGACAAGGTGAACAGAAGTTGCATGTGACCTTACTTCCTGCTACCTATGTGACTTAATTCCCATAGTACTTACGTTGCAAGCAGACCATAGAGCCACCTCTTGAGCGCATGTAAAGAAGTCAGAATTGTGAAAAAGACTGTGCCTTTTGCAGATCAGTTCTCTAGTTCATGTACCTATGCTAGCCTAGCTTTTACTGCTTGGGATAAGCTCTCCTGAGACACTAGTGCCTCTTAATTACGGCAAAGACTGCACTGAAGCAACCTGCGAGCAGCCTTCCATAGTTGTATCAAACAGTCTAAATTTCAATACAACAAAATCCATCCCTGGAAAATGGATTCTTGACAAAAGCAATGAGGAAAATCATCATGTGTCTGATGGATTTAGCCTGGAAATGGTATGAGGAGCTTAAAAAAAAAAAAAAAAAAAAAAAAAAAAACAACAACAAAAACCCCAACAAAAAAAAAACACCACGAACTTTGCCAAATGTGACCCGCGAGATCAGAACCTGGTGTGTCTTGCCTAGTCTGGAAGACATTTTATCTGGTGCTGCTGTGTTCTCTAAATGGGTATCCACATGCTGAAGCATGTAGAGAACTTGCTAAGCTGGTGGAACATGTTGTAGCTGCAGTGCTATAGCCTCCCATAAGCTGCTCAAACCAGCGCACTAGCTGTAAACAGCTTGGACTCCAGAAAGGCTGTGCTGATGACTGGATGCAAAGCACTTTGAGTGGAAATGGGCATGTAAATATGGGCATAGTATTTTTAACAACTGACTAGCTGTTCTCCAGGTTCTCCATCTGCAGTGGCTGTGTTGCTTTGTGCCCCTGCTGTCACATCTCCCCATACTTTCTCCCAGGAAGAAAGGAACTGTGTGAATCTTCTGCTGCTATAACACCATATACAGGTGTTGTCTCAGCTCAGACCTAACTGCCAAACCACAGATGCTTTTGGTGGAAATAGCAAAACAGCTATTGGGAGTGCAGGTCTATGGCTCAAAGCTGAACTTAACACATCTGATACTCATCAGCAGTATGTCCCCACTCTAGCCTGTCCCCAGCTTGTGCATTAAGAACAAGCGATGTCTGCAATTCATTTGTATGTGTTGGTAACTTGAGAGCCACAGGGCAATGGTTAGGCCGCTACCTGAGCTGACAGTCATCTGAGCATGTGACAACCTGTTTTGTGGCACCAGGTGTGATTCAGATGCTGAATTCTGCCTGGAACCCAAGTTCATCAAGTCAGTCTTCTGGGTTTGTAACAGCTGCCTGTAAATACTTGCTAGAACAGAGTTTAAAGTTGCTTCTGGAAAATAGCGCTTCATCAGTTGGCTACAAACAAATACTCTAGACTAGCAGGAAGTTAGAGAGGAGCAAAGGGGAGAGGTGTAAGGAAGGTCAGCGCTGCAGCTGCAGATGTAGGACATGGGAAGGGACTCTGGTTGAATTTCTCAGTGCTTAGCTAAGATGCAGAGCTGTCAGTTCAATGTGGGATGGTAAACTCGGGGCTCCTTACGGGGGAGGAGCTTTGGTTGCTGGCTTTCTGGCCTGTTCAGTCAGCTCCTACTCACTGTACATACTTTTACCATGGCTTCTCTCAGGCCCCCTGGTCAACTTAGCAACCCTCCTTGTGCCGTATAATGCTAATGCTGCTTACTCTGCAGTACAGGGTCTTGTATGCCTGTGTGGCAGTCTTTGTGGAATGTTAGGGATATGTGTTCAGGGTGAATTTCTGTTATACAGCTACCATTCTGGGAAACCAGAGCAAATTGCTTAACTCCTTTTAACATCTGTATGTACACTACCAGTAAGTGAACGATTTCTAGCCAGAGTCTCATTGTCCCAACTTCAACGCAGTTTTTGCTCTGTAAAGGCCACAGACCATGAGTAAGGGTGGAAAGGAAATGGACACATCAGACAAGGGGATAAGGAGAAACTGTGCTGTTGGAAATACAGAGGTCTGAAGCCAGCAGTAGGAGTTGTTTAAACCACATAGTTTTCTAATATTACTGACCTCCAAACACTGAGGACAAAGCATCCTCAAAGTAGTTCTGGAGAAAGTAAAAAAGAATTGTCCTAGAGTACTGCTCTAAGACTGACCATAACAAGATAGACAAACAGTGCTTCATGCCAAGAACATAATGACTTGCAGTTGACTGAGCTGATCCCAGCTTCTTTATGGATGCAGATTACTAGCACTCAGGCTGGCTTTCTCTGCTTCTCAAGGGAGGCAAGGAAGCAGAGGTCCTGATGAGATACTTTACTACAATTTGTCCTTTAAGGAAGGGAAGTCTCCAGCCCAACATCAGTTAGGAAGCAATCCTTTCTGAAGTACACTACAAAGTGTGCCCAGCCATGTAGGATGGATGAGAGGTCATGGATTGTGCTGGTGGACAGAGCCATGATGCCAGTATGGCATGCTGATCTTAGTGCTGTGCCTGTGGGTATATGTTAGTCACAAGTGGGAGAGGCTGTGAAAGAATACATGTTACATTGTGGTTCTGAAGGCTTATTAGGGAAGAGAGTTTGTCACTTTAAGTACAGGGTTTGAGTGAAAAGGGGAACTTAAATTGCAATATTTGACCATTTTAAGACTACCCACCAAAGATGACATTGCCAGAGTAGGCAAATGACTAGAATCTGCCTCTGAGAAGTGAATTTGAAGAGCCTTGGGGAAACATTGTGCCTGGTCTTTAACATGCAGTTGGCATTCATAAAGTACCTGGGAGCTACCTTATACAGAACTCTAAAGAGTCTAATGACCTTTCTGAAACACCCAGTGAACTTCCTCTGAGGAAAACCAGCCTGAGTTCACTTTTTTCACTTAAAGAAATATCTTAGTTTCTCTGCAACCAAAACTGCCATTGGTAATTAGCCCTTTATAGGAGAGAAAATCTCTGGCAGGAAGTTGTGGAACTCCTTTTGCCTGAGTCGCTTCCATCATTACAAATACTTCACCAAGTAATCTCTCTTTTCTGCGAGGTTATGCAGCACTGCAGTTAATAGGAACTGGCTGGTTAGGTGGACAGTGGAAACTTAAGTTTGTTTCTAGTGAGTGGCTTAGTTGAGGATGGGTGATTGCTGTTACTTCAGGTTTTACTTTACTCAGATGTGCTGCTCTGAGTAACTTTGGAGCTTTGCTTTGGAGAATCAGGCGCTCCATATGTGGTGTAAGAGGGCATGCTGCCGTCATCTCACTGCCTTTAAACATTGCAAAAATAGCTAGGAAACTTCCTCAGAAACTGTCTGTATCATCCCAAGGAGAGGAATGTTGGAGTGCTGCGTTCATAGAGACAAGCTGATTCTTAGTGGTTACAAGTCCTAGCAGCATTTCACACTGACATGCTCTTGGCTTCCTTGAACAGAAGCCTTTTCTGGTATGTCTCAGGGTGGGCATGCTTATGCTAGCTGCCTCATGTACAGAAGAGCAGAGCTCTTGGTGTCTGCTTGGTAGATGAATGAGGCTGTTAGCTTAGCTAGGTGGCTTGTTAAATTCATAGTCTAGGTAAATGAAACATTGCCAAATAATAAGTGTCCTGTTCTATGGCATATCTTGGGCACAGTTACTTGTCAGGGGCCTCTTACTCTGCTGGAAGACTTTGCTTTTTTGCTGTTTGCTGGGGCATGTGCCATCTTTCTTAATTCTTCCTTGCCCAACCTCTTGTGATCTCAGAATGACTGCAGTTTCACTTTCTGTGGAGGCCACATCGCTGCCAACAGCTAAACCTGCTGAGCCAAACTGCTTCTGCTTGTCAATAGGTGGGGCTAAGGAAGTTGCCCCTGTGGCAACCTTCTCTGTGTAGAGCAAGATAGCAGCAAGGCTGGCAGGGCTGCCAAAACCAATGCTACGCGATGAGGGTTGCCTGTCCAGCCGTGATCTAAGCAAAATTGCAACACTCTGAAGCTAGTTCTAACCGTGTTGTTAGTGCAGCTGTTCCTGTCATCTGTTTGGTAGCTGCTTGGTCTCTGCTAACACAGCACTGGAAAAATTCTTTAACAGCATAGGTGAGCTTACTTTTTTCCCAAGGTTTGATTAATATTTAGTGGGGTGGGAAGGGTGCTAAAGCTAGAATGCTGGTGAAGTGATTGCATCAGTGCTGCATGGGGTGTCACAGCCTTCCTGTGGCCAGTTTTGGCAGTAGGCAGAAATACGTAGTGCAAGTAAGGTGGTATATTTTTCATGCTAAGAATGAATGCCAGGGAAAACTGAGTGTCCTGGTTCTTTGGGGCTAAAGTTTGAGTGCAGTCTGAGGCACGTGAGTTATTTTCTCTCCACCTCAGTTTGGATGTTTTGTAGCATTACTGATCTATCCTGGCTTTTAGCTTGGTTCTACAGAAAGTTTACGTGATAAAGGGATCTGTTCTTCTTAGCACCTCCAAAGGAGGAAGGGGAAAACTTCTGGTGTTGAAGCAGCTTCTACACATCACGTTAAAAAAGGGCTAGCACTGTGAAGGGTCTTAGAGGAGTTTCTGACATAGTAGTTGTGCACATATCTGAAGGATAAAGGCGACCCCAGGAAAGGTGCTGCCGGCAGGTTAGTCAGCAAACTAGGAGTAGTGTAGCTTCTTTCTTGATTGGCTTGTGGGATAAACATTCAGCCCAATAAAGTGCCCCACGTTTACTTGATGTTGTAGTATTAAAATCATGGAAACCTGAGCAAAACTACAATGGGTTTTTTCGTCTCATTTGTTAGTACTCTCTGGAATCCTTTAGTTTAGCTTTCCAAAGCTGTAAGCAAGTAAATGACCATGTGCAGAATATATATTTTTCTTTCCTTCTCCTGAGGTGTTTCCTAGGCTAGCAATCTTTAGGGTAGGGCTCTGATTCATTGTCTGTAGAACACCCAGAGTATCNAGGAATTAAGGAATTTCAGATCCTTCATCTATTATTGTAATTGATGTTTCAAACAGGTGTCCTATAGGTGTTGAACTGCAGAGTAAGGGAGGACTTCTGAGGAGCCATTGGATTTCTGAACTAGAGTTAAATTTCTTGTTAACAGTCTGAAGTGGTTCTAGTCCTTCTTTCTGGTAGAGTTTGTAACTGTAGGAGAATGGTTTGCCAGTATTCAACCTCAAGAAAACACATGTTTTCAGTGGCTGAGTGCCTCACAGGTGCTTTAAACCACTGCAGGCATCTTCCAGTAAGTTGGTGGTTATTTTTGCTTCCCCTTGTTTTGGAGAGGGTGCTTCGAGAACTCTTCATGCTCTGGGCTTTTCAATTGTGAACTATTGATGCTATATTAAGTCTCTGGCAGCACTTTGGCAGCTCAGGAGTTGGGTTGGTTAATGGAACCAGCAGTGATGGTGACTCCTGAATGGCTAGTACTAATATTTTTCCTTGTGTGCACATGTTGGAGCTGAATGGAGCTCAATGGAGCTGAAAATCTGCACAGCAGCCTGTCAAAATTGCTGTGTTACTTTGAGATGTAGCTGCCTGAAATAACCTCCCACTGTGTGATAACACTTGCATGGGAACAGCCTTTTGGCTTTAGATAAAACAATGAGGGCATCTTGGGTGAATATTTTTTGGCTTAAGTTCACTGTATTGACAACTTGGATTGCATTTCTAGTGTGTGTTCAGGTGAGGCGAATGGGTTTTAATGCCAGTGTAGGGTAGGAGTAAGGTGAATTGTCTGGGAACAATCAAGAGCCTTGTTTTGAATGTGACTTTTAATCTAGCTGTGTGAATTGTTTAAAGGGCACTGTTTAGGCTTGTGTTTGTAAGGTGTTCCTCTAGGTTTTGGGGGACACTAGGGCAGTAACGGAAATCAAGATCTAGTTGTTTGAGTCATACTAGGGGATAAAATATTCTGCTGTGGATAGTGGAGGCTGCTACCTGCGTAACATCTGCCTAGCTGGGCTCTTGGCTGCATTTTTATAAGGTTCACTGCCAGCTGAAGGGGTTAGATGTGGCCATGGGCACAGAGTATGGCTCTGCTCTGTTGTACGTGGCATTTTGGTGAATGAAAAGATGATTTTTCTCTGCTGCAGAGGTCTGTGCTAGGCAGTTACTTCGCCTGGTTCATGTCAATGCCTAAACAGAACAAGTTGGACGCCAGATAACAGCTCTGCTCTGCCATATACTTTCTTTTCTTTGTAGAGCTGTGTTCTCCCTATTCGGCAGCAGGGACTGTGACACCTTCCATTGAAATATCTTTGTCTCCTGCCTTGATCTATTTGCAGGAAGCAGTTTTGAAACCTTTCTAGTATGGCAAATTGCTTACTTGCTCTGAAGAGCTAAAGTGAGGGGAGATCTAATACTCTGAGACACTTATAATTTTGTTCCAAAGCTTTTAAGCCTAGAAGGTTAACAATAAAACTGAAAATAGCATGGGAGCAGAACAGAGCATCATAAGGATGAGCTTATATTTACAAAGCAGAGCAGAATTGCAGCAAACATGAGATGTTGATATGATAGATAAAAGCACTTTCAGTGCTTACGTTGTACTTCAACCTGTAACGGCTCAAAGGTTTTGAAGTAGCTAATTCCTAGCATGTCTTTTCATTTGTGGCTGGCTGTGTCTCATATCAAGCTGCCTAGGGCATTAATCCATTAATTTAAGAGGGTAAGCTTTTCTGTATCCATCCTGCTGAGGAAAAGTGCCTGTATTGTCTTGTGCATGAAGAGGCTTTTCCTTTTAAAAAATGAGGGCATAATTGTGCTTCTTGACTGTAGGGCAAGGTGCCACTCTGCAGTTCAAGACCAGGCTACTGCCAGGAATAGTGGAGCCAGCTCTGAGCAGGAATTGTTGCCTTGCCCTAATAAGGAGCTCTGTGTTGCACTTAAATCTTGGCATATGGTGCTCAGTATCTGACCTGTGCTCACTCTAACTGACCCCTTTTTACCAGTCTTCTTTCTGTCTTTCCCCCTTTCTCTTCTTTATTCTGGCCATTGTACTTCAGCTAGTGTTAACAGTCTGCCTGGCAAGAGTCATAACTAATGCAAGTGATGTGTGGTGCTTGTGTTCAGGAAAGGCTGCTTTCTCTTTGGAGCAGGCAGTGAGATAGTATCCCATCCCACGTGCTTCAGAAGTCCCTGTTGTCTTTCACTGTGGTGATTCCCTTTCTGGTGCAACAGCCTTGAGAGAAATGTGATGAAGCTTATGTTGGCAGAAGGCAAAAAGTCATAATGAATGAGGCATTGTTTTGCTAATGAAGAACACAAAATTGAATTCTCTTACTTGTCTTGAGCATTTTGTGCTTCAAAGCAGTCTGTACCAATACTCTTGCAGTCTGGCAGTCTGCTTTGTTTTGGTTCTTGCTTCCTATGCAGTGTTCTCACATGTACTGTACAGCTCTCAGGAAATCTCTGCCTCTCTTCCTTCTGCCAATGTTTTGTTCCTTTCTGCTAATCAAAGTTCCAAGAGCTGAATTTGCCTGTAGACTTCCAAGTGTTCTTCAGCCAGTACCTTGTTGACAGCCTTTGTCCATGTGCCATAGGCCTTGGGGAATGCCAGGTAGTTCATCTGGTACTTTCTGTAGAACACACCATGATTCATTTCTGTCTCAGCAGCCTGATGGTCTTTGTCCCAGCCTGAGCAAACGACTTAGACTGAAACTTTTTAAAAATTACTGCTTCTGGTCAGCATTAATGTGCCTTTTCCAGGGAAGGGAAGACACCTGCTAGACTGACTTCACAAATCTGTTCATAACAGAGTTGTTGTCAGCTTTGGGGTGTAAAACTGAGAACTGGAGTACACACAGGCAGGAGGGCTTAAAGATGGGGCAGTGGGATGATTGGGAGGAACTGCTGTTAAACCCTTAAATAACTGCATGCAATACATGTGCTGATTTGAAAAAGTAGATCAAGCAACTTACTAGGTGGGTTTGTAGGATTCGTTGTGATGTTGTGACAGTCTTTGGAAGACAGAAGAGTGTACTTGGTCTTGTACAGCAGCAGCTCAGCTCATGTCTGTATCGGCTTGTTCTTGGGATCCCTTGGTTTGAGATACTGTTGTTCCTTAGACTTAGAGAGCAAGGCAGCCTCTGCCCTTAGAGGCTGGGGATGTCCGTGTCTGATGGAAACACTTGGGCCCAAGCACCTAAGCTGCAGGGCAGTACAACTAAATAATGTGTTGAGGGAGGATGATGCACTGGCATCTGGTAACTATGCTATCTCGCAACTGGTTTTGCTGTTACTTACTGTTTTCAGCTGTTGACCAGGTGGCTTACGTAATTCAGGATTTGTTTTGATGTTGTGGATGGTACTTACTTAACTTGCAGGGTGTCTCAGTTACCTTACCAGCTGATAATGTGATTGGCCTTGATTTAAACAGCAGTAGTTTAATGAACCATCTTCTGTCAGTGCTGTGCATCTGAGGTCTCCGAGTAGTTTGGAATAACTATACTGCTGCTTACTGATGTGCATTGGGATGTGACTTCCAAAGAACCTCAGGCGCTTTCCTCTCCGTACTTGACAAAAAAAAAAAAAAAAAGGAAAAAGTCTTGTCTCTTGTTATTTAAGAACTACAAGATTTGAGCTCACTGTTCCAATGGTGTACCCTGGACTAGCAGTAAAAAAACTGTAGGGAGGCTGGTGAATTGATTCCTAACCCAGAGCATACATGAGCCTTCCCTGTCACCTTCTAGTTGAAGCCTTGCTGCTTATGTCCAGTAACCTTACTTTTAAACCAGATCTGATTCATGCTCTATTTTTTTATGCCAGATGAGGTCCTTGGTTGTGTGAGTAAGTGTTGTGACTGTAGCTGGCAGGAGCCCTGCATGATTGCCTCACTTCAGGAAATGTTAAAATAACACTTTTTTTCTTAGAAAGCTAGTTTGCTCCCCTCCCATTTCTAATTCTCCTAATAGCTGCCCCCAGTTTGGCAGCTGTCTTACAGAGGGTTGTTTGTGTTGCTGAGTGAGAGCAGAGACACTTTGGTGGATGCAGTACTGGAGGAGAGAGAGAGGCACACGAAGTGAGCTAGTATCTCTAGCCAAGCTGGCTTAAACATTTTAGAGGTTTCTCTGAAATTTGGATGGAAAACTGCTGAACTGTGAGAAGAATCTTGCTCCTCCCCCTGGACTCTGCATCTGAAGCTGGGGATTTTTTTCATCTTGGAGAAGAGAAGCTGCCCCAACTGAAGCTGCTCACTTGAGACAAACTCTACAGCAGGTTTCTCTACTCCCCTGACTATAGTAATTTAGTGGGGCCAATAGTACCAACAGCTGCTGGAATTGGTGTCCCCTGAGGCTGGACCCAGCAGGTTTTGTTTGCTCTTTTGGGCTTGCAGTCAGGCCTTCTTGGTACTTAGCAAAGCTCTAGTGGGGTTGAAGAGCATTGCCTCCTCAAACCTGTATTGATGGCTGCTAGCTGCTTTGCCAGCTCACCTGTGGAAGGTTTGTAACTTTCCAGATGGAGACGCTTTCATTTTCATTGCCTGGCTCCTACCTTGCTTGATTGCTGCTCTGGGGAGATGGTTTGTGTTTGATGCTTTATTTCTGTTTTGCAACTCTTTGTGCTGAGGGAAGGAAATGGTTTATGGCTGGATAACAACAACAGGCAGTACTTGTGTGCGTCGTTGCAGTATGTAGCCTTTACTCTAGGGGATGCCTAAATCCTAGAGGTTCCCCAAGAACTTTAATTGACAGCTGTCAGCCAAAAGAGGGAGGCTAGAGTTTAGCTGTCTTCATCTAATGTTTGTCAGATCTGGGATCACTGCAGAGGAAGCACTGGAGTACCAGCTAGGAGAACAAAGTGTTAATCTAGTATGTTATATGAACAAGCTGGCTTGGACCCTGGAAAACCAATGCTGGTACTAGGCCTGTTAGTAGTGCCTGTTCTACTTGCCAGTCTGTGATCCTCTTCTTGAGCTAGAACACAAATACATCCCTCCTGAAATGCAACCTGCTTTCCTTTCCCTATAGTGGAAGCTATAGTTTGGAATGATTTGCTTTCTGAATGCTAGTTCCCATGTCTCTAGAGCAGCAGAGGGTGAAGTTCATTCAGTAATGCCTCTCCTTCCTGCTCCCTAGCTCAAACTAAAGTTTTGCAGAGCAGTTATCTGTATAAACTAATCCCTTGCTACTAGTCAGCTGTAGCATGTTACTACAGAGTCCAAAGACAATGCAATTGTAAACTCAGGTCTGTCTTTGAGAGATTGACTGAAGCTGTTTGGACTCTTGTTCTGAGTGGCTTTGGCAGGAGAAGAAATTCTCCATGGTAGTTAGAAGGAGCTGGAGCAGCGAATACCAGTGGGCAGCCTGGGCCTTCACTGGGATGTCTTGCTCATCCTGACCTTGTGGTGTGAACTAGGGCTGGGAGATCAGGCAAAATCATGCTTATTCAAGACATTGTGTTCAGTCCTCCTACCAACTGAAGACAATCAGGAAAAATGTAAGTCTGAAGCATTACTGTGTACTGGGTTCTGAGTCTTCAGCATTGAATAAACTCTTTTCTTGACTTTTCCAATCTGGACAATATCTAGGTGATCATGATATAAGAGCAAGGTTTGCTGGAGGCAACCTAAATACATATATGCTCTTTTAAGGTTTAGTGATGCACTAATAAGGAACAGTGCATCCACTGTAAAGATGGTGAGCTCTGGTGGCTGAATCTATACCTTCCTTGAAAAAGAAGCAGAAATGCAAGTGCCTTTCTGAAGGGGGCATTAAAAACTTAGCTTATAGATCAAATGTATAGGTTGTATCTCTGCTATGCAGGGTATATTGCATAAGTAGCATGCATTACCTACCCTTCCTTGCTGGTGAAAAAGACAGACAAGTTGTCCGGATAAACAGACTAAAACTGTGCTCTTTTAAGGTTGCATACAGGGCTGTATGTGCTAATGTTTAACTTGTCTCTTTTGTTTTTCTTTCCATCCATTAGGCAATACTGACTGGTGCACATCTTGACAAGGTCTCCTAGCAACCTTTCCTGTAGGGCTGAATGACAGCAGGAGTGGCCGGGTAAATCGATGAGCTTGCCTTGGAAGCCTATAAATAGGCAAAATCAGAACACACAATGGGTCAGAAGGTCACAGGTGGGATAAAGACTGTGGATATGAGGGACCCTGTATACAGGCCTTTGAAACAGGAACTCCAAGGACTCGACTACAGCAAACCCACACGTCTGGACTTGCTACTGGACATGCCTCCAGTATCATATGAAGTCCAGTTATTGCATTCATGGAACAATGATGATCGCTCACTGAATGTATTTGTGAAAGAGGATGACAAACTCATATTTCACCGGCATCCGGTGGCTCAAAGTACAGATGCCATCAGAGGCAAAGTGGGATATACACGAGGACTGCATGTGTGGCAGATCACGTGGGCAATGAGGCAGCGAGGCACGCATGCTGTGGTAGGGGTGGCAACAGCAGATGCTCCTTTGCATTCAGTAGGGTACACAACGCTTGTAGGAAATAACCATGAATCTTGGGGTTGGGACCTTGGGCGCAACAGACTGTACCACGATGGCAAGAACCAGCCAAGTAAAACCTATCCTGCCTTCTTAGAACCGGATGAAACTTTCATTGTGCCGGACTCTTTCCTGGTGGTTCTGGACATGGATGATGGGACACTGAGCTTCATTGTAGATGGGCAATACATGGGTGTTGCATTTCGGGGACTCAAAGGGAAAAAGCTATATCCAGTAGTAAGCGCAGTGTGGGGACACTGTGAAATACGGATGCGCTACTTGAATGGACTTGACCGTGAGTATGACTCTCTGTATTTGTTCTAGCAGCACAGATCTGTGTGCTATTTAAGTGCAGGCTTACTAGACCATCCTGGGGAGGGTTTTGATTTTGCTGGAGGGGTGAGGATTTCATGCCAGCAGTAGGATTGCTGGATACAGCTCTGAATCCTTAATGGCTAATTCAAAAGGCTTGTCTGGGTGTACACATCTGCTGTTACCAAGGCACTGCAGGGAGAAAGCAGGGTTTGGGGAGTTAGTGTGGTGGGAGAAAGTTAGGCCAGTTGTCCATCTAGAGATGACAACCTTTCTATATTGCTACTAAAGTACCAGTAGAAATGTTCTTCTGACAGTTGCATTATTGGCAATGTGATCCTGGTGTCTCTTTACAGGAAAGAGTCTCTGAGGAACAATTCCCTTCCTTGAATGTATAATTAAGGGACTTTTAAAATCCCTTGTGGGCAAGAGTGGGATCATCTGTCCCTATCTAAGAAAATGGGAATGTCTCATGTTTGAAAGAAGTAGCTCACTTCTCTGCTGCTTTCAGGGCAGGGTGTGCTCATTTCTAGCACGGAGCTGGATACTGTAGCCAGCCCAACTTGCATGCCAGGCCTTTTCCTAACAGGGGCATCAATCTCTAGCTAAGCCTAGTAATAAATTTGGCTGTCCAAATGTGCTAAAGTCTGTTATCTCTCACAGTCAGAAGTTACCATTGGGCCAGACTGTGACTCAGTCCTCTGGGTAGGGTGGAGAAGAGAGGTGAAGGAAGTGGATTTATGTTGTTAGTGAAATGAATTTGGCAGTATTGATATGAAAAGTAGTGTTTCCCCTACATTCCAGAAGAGTGCCTGTCCAAAGGCTGTAGCATACTGGGCTCTTTAACGTGTGCTTAGAACTTGTTCTAATGCTGGACCAACAATGGCAAAGCTCTGGCACCAGTGACATGAGGTACAACACAGCTGACACTGGGCACCAGGAAAAATGAGCTGTCAGAATAACCAGGAAAGCCTTGCTAAGAGAGAGCAAAATCCACAAGTGCTTTGAGAAATACACTTCAACTCAGCAAGACCAAATCGAGAGCTCTTGGTAGAGCACTTTCTCACCAAAAGAAAGAAACCTAGCTCATTCTGCCACAAGAGCTTAGAGAATGGCAGCAGCTCCAGTAACCAGGTTTTTCTGGAGGGTCAAAGCTAAAATCTGCAGCTCCCCTCAAAGCCAGCAAGTCTGTGGAGTTGTTGGCACAGAACTGCACTTAACAAGGAAACGGCCACCTCCAGTATTGGATTTGGTTGTGATGTGCTCTCAGCATGGGAGTGAATTGTGGGCATAAAGCCAGGAATGACAGGACGCTATTCTGGCACAGATAGAAAGAAGGTGTCTGGCTCTTAACCACTTCTGAGCATTCAATAGCAACACTGTCCAGTGATTGTAGTGCTTGTGAATGGAAGGAGGTCAGATAAGTGTGTGCTTTCACTTTTGGTCTCAAGATCTCCTTTCAGACTGGATTATCACTGCAAACGAGAAGGGGACAAAGTTCTTGTTCTTAATCTCTGTGGGAAGAAGATCCTCTCCTTTTAAGGTCATTTAACTGGAGTGTATTTGTTATGTTAATGTCTATAGGCTTTGAGGGTCAGGGCCCCTTGTCCTCTTGGATGCTGGCTAAACAGTGCCTCTGTCCCAGCTATCTCCATACGGAGCAGGAGGAATTGGGACAGACTTTGAATACAGCATATTTGTACCCCAGTGGTTTAAGAATAAGCTACATCGGGAGGTGTTGAAGGAGTGCTGCCAGTTATAGGCTTCTCTGGCAGTATCACAGCCAGAGCCGAGCCATGCAGTCCAGCTGTAGAGACCTGTCCCTGCAGAAGAGGCAGCATGGATCCTGAAGTAGGTCATGAGCAGGCAAGACCAGCAGTACTTTGGGCTGAGTGCAGCCATGCTTCCACTTGTGGCACGGAACATGTATGACAGATGGTGGGGCTTGGGAAGCAACAGTACTGCCTTGACAGATCTGTTTGCTCTCCAGCCAGTTATCAGTATAAAAGAGGTGTGCATATAGAGGCATGATTACTCAAGAATAATTAATGCTTTAAGTACTGGGAGAAATTTGGAGAACTGCTAGAAAAAACATTCCACTGCAGCGTCCCCTGGAGCAGGTAATAACTTGTGATCCATAGCAGGGAAGGAGAGGGGGAGGAAATAGGGCATTAGTTCAGCTCTGGCTGCTAACTTCAGGAGACAGACCAATTCAAGCGTGCATTTCCTGACTTGGTTACCAAGTCTCCCCTCAGCTAACAAACTCTCCTTCTCACAGACTTCTTGCCAAAAACTAGATAAAAATTAGCCTTCTCCACTTTTCATTGGTAGTGTTTTCTACACGGAGCAGTATGACTGTTTACTTTTTCCAGAGTAAAATCAGGAGTGGCTTGAGCAGAAGCTACTGACAACACTCTTCTGATTGAGCTTTTAATGTTAGTTGTTATCTTTGAACCTGGAAGGGACTTGTATCTGCCTTATTGATGGAATGATTTCTGGTAAAATGCAGTAACATGGCCATGCTGAGAAAAACTAAGCTTTCCCAGTGTCTCAGCTTTTTAAATCAGCTGTATGAACAGTCAGATTAATTTGGCTTGTAGTAGTAGAAGCTAGAGCTTTGGCATCTGTCAAGGTTCCTGAAAACTGTAGCTTCTCAGCCAAACTTTTCCACTCCTGTGCATTTTTTTAGGTGTCTATGTTCAGCCCAAAATGTCTGTAAAATAGGCTTTCTAATGGTGCATGCTGAGCCCTCAGGCTAATAGAAGGATATCCAGTTATCTGCTTAATTTGGGTTGTCGTTGTTAGCCCTCCCTTGGCGGAGGAGAATCCCCTTAGGCTTGAGCAGCAAACTGTGTAAAGGTGAGCTTTGACAGACTTAAAAACAAAAGCTGTGGGAAAGTAATCTGTATATTCCTCCTGTGCAGCTGTGATGTGTCGACTCCAGCTTTGACCTTAGTCCCCTGTATGTTGTGAATGACTCTTCAGCATCAAAGGGCCCCATTTGCCGTTCCTGAAAAACTAGTATTATCTTGTTCAGTGTTTATAAGTAAAGGATGCAAAAATGATAGCCGAAGGCTTGTATTTTTCCCAGGTTTATGATACAGGAGGGAATCCTCTAATGCAAAATGTCACAATAGAAGTAGTGACATGGAGCTTTGGATGGCTTTGTTTTTCAGGGGAAGTACATAGGAAAAATGAAGGGGTTGACAGCTGTTATCCTACTATATAAGAAACAAATCATGGTACTTTCTGGATACCCATACCACAGGATGCTAACTGTTTGATGCCATCTTTTACTTCAGTGTGTATCTTAAAAATGTTTTTGGATACTGCACTAAGAGGCACAAGCTAGAAGATATGTTCTGACTTGAATGAATGGTATTGCAGAAGTGGAACTTCCATTAGGGGATTCCGTATTATTTTGCTCACACACATATATGGCTTAAATAACCTCTACAGAAACATCGTGCTCTGCCTGTGTATTTGAGGAGCTGAAGTTGCTGATAAGTGAACACTGAATGGCTTGGGTCCTGCAAACATGCCAGGCATTCACTTTTCTTGCTCAATCTTTCTTGGGGAATTTTTAGAACTAGCAAAACGAATGTGTAACTTGTGGGTTGGGATGTTAATATCTTGGGTCTCTTGTTCTTTTTTTTCCAGCTGAACCACTGCCTTTGATGGACTTGTGTCGGCGAGCTGTGAGGCTTGCTCTGGGCAAGGAAAGACTGAATGAAATCTCTACGCTGCCACTGCCAGCCTCCCTCAAGAGTTACCTGCTCTACCAATGACCTTCATGTTCAAGGATCGAGAGTTGGAACCAAGGCAAAATATTGGAGCTGACCCACTGGGCAATGGGTCCTCCACCCTCATGTCATTGCTACTGTTGGAACTCCTCGGCCAAAGTATTCCTGCCCCTGCTTAAGTCTCCACGTGCCCTTATTGGCAAGCTCTCAAGTAATCGTTGTTTCACAACTGAGTGTTTTGTTGTTTGGAAGTCACTTCCCCAGCACACTCGCAAAAGGAACACTTACAGAAGCTCTGTGCTTCCCTGCTTCTCCTGAGAAAAGGCTGTATTGCTTCCTTTGGATTGTAGAGCCTAGGAGTGAATGATTTTTTCTGTACCAGCTGAAGGGAAGAACATCATGTGGGGGAAGGGAAGGCATTAGGAGTAGAAATGTTAAGGCCAGGTCCTAATAATGGAGAGGCATGGGGTGGCTAGCAGAGTTGGGAAGAGTCTGGAATACCAAGAATTAATTGCTCAGTTTTTTAAAAAAACAAACAAAAAAAAACCCCCGACCATCCCCAAACCCTGAAACACCAAAACCAACAACCCTTCCACCAGGACACTTAGTTTGGAGAAGGTGGTTATGTTGCTGATGTCTGCATCTCTGCCAGGATTTCTCACCATGTTCTAATGTTACTTTGTAGACAGTGAATCCTGCTTTCCTGTTTATCACCTTTGCTCTCTCACTTTTCCAGCTCCATCCTCTGTTCTGCCTCTTCTTAGTGGGTTTGACTCAGATGATTGAGCAGTCATACCATGCCTTCACCTGCTCTCGTCTTGACTTAAAATGGCAGGTTTTAGTCTGGGATCAGGGGTTCCTTGCTGATGCGGGGAGAGGGAAGGGACAAACTTCTCTTGCAATAGGGTGAGACAGGCTGTGTGAACTGAGATTTGTTACACAGCTATAGGTCCTGCCTATGTTAGTTCTGCTTTCTGTGTAGCCTGTTCTGTGTTAAGGCTTTAGAGAAACTTACTGATGTGTTTCTCTAATGGCTCTGCCAGGGAATTATCTTCTTAGGTAAGCTGCTTAAAGTCATCCAAACCAGGCTTTATTCTGTCATGGACTGTCGGCATAATCTCCACTTAACTATGCAGCAGGAATAATTCTCTCCTTTGATTGGGGGTGGGAAGTTGCCCCAGAGAAGGTGGAGGCAGTGTGGCTGCAGAAATACCATCAGCAGATGAGAAATCCAGAGGGTGATTGCTGCAGAATGTAACTTGTGAGACTTTATCAGAGGCCAGTGGGGTGACCTTCAGGTACAGCAAGAAGAAACTGAACCTCTCCAGAGCTGGGGGTGGGGGGCAGGAAAGAACTGCAATAAACAGGACAAGCAATTCAGGCAAAATCAGCACATCCCAAATAAATTATCACCTCAGTAGCCAAGTAAAGAGGATGACACTCCTTTACTAGCAGGAGCTGCTCTCTTGACCTATCCACAGGTTACTATGCTGCCTTTCTGGGGTTATTTTGCACATTTCTTTGTCTTGAAAAAAATGTTTGTGTGGTTGGTTTTTTTGCTCTTGAGTTATCCCTTCAGTTCTGTGTAGGTACAAATGGGTTTAGTTGTTGAAAATGTTAATATATATATATATATTTGTGGTGTATGTATAAGAACATGTTTTAAACAGCTGCTGTAGGGTACCTTTTTTAAAATAAACTACTTGCATAGTATATTTTTTAAAGCACAGAATTGGTGCCAAGACTGGGTGGGGTGTGATGTGCCCCTTTTTTATTATTATATGATTTTTTTTAATGTAGGGGTTTGTACTAGTTTCTGTTACAGGGTGGGACACAAGAAAACTCATTGTGCATGGAGCCCTACTTGGTTGCCTTCAGCTTGAACCAGTGTCTTCCAGAACTCCAGGGAAGCAGCTGTGTTCTCCCTACTTCTCATGTTCTTTGTGTTCCCTTGCTTCCATCTCTTGTCACTTCATCAGTACATTGCTTTGTACAGTTTTAAATTCTGACTTCATTTTATGACTGTAGATAATACTCAGTAACCTAATAAACCTAAACCTTAAACATTACTTGATGCTGGTTTTTATTTGCATGAAATGATCAGAGTTCTCTACATCTCGTTTCTACATGAATGGTGAATTTATTCCTGAGAAGCCAGTCCAAACAGGTAAAGCAAGGATGTTGTAGCCTTGTCTCTGCTTGGAAGAACAACGATTTAAAGCTGGCATCTATAAGATGTGTACAGGTGGAGGGCAAGCTGCAGCTATTGGTACAGGGTGCCAGGGAGTGTAACCTGAGACTTTGTAGAGCTGCCACTAGTGCCTACAAATGGCTACTCCAGATAGAATTGAATAAAATCTCTGAGACAGTAGCCTTGGTTTCCTAATTTAACTTGGTTTACAACTGACTTATTACATCATACTCCTTATTCTTCAAATAGATTCTAGTAGATCGAATAGATCGGGGCTCTAGTTATCTTGCCAAACCTGATGCATTGTGCAGGTCTGCAAATTCCACTCTTATATTACAGCCAACAACTCTTCTTTTTCTTCATTATATGAAAACAAGTCACTAGCTGACTATTTTATGTTGATTGCCTGCCTGTTGTTTTTCTTAGGAAGGGAGATGGTGGATAGAAGAAAGCAAAATAAAATGGTGAGGGCTAAAGGGATCCCTAACCAGTAGCACAGCACAGTCAATTACAGAAGGTGCTGTGGCAGGTTAAGCTGAGTGTTCGGAGAGTCATTCCTGTATCATGTGCTTGAAAAATGGCCAATTTGATTTCAGTATGTTCTGGGTATCTTATTCAGGTCATGAACTTGATTTAGCTTAAGTCACTTAGTTTTCAGTCATTGCCTACCTGCTGCTGAGTTTTCGTATATTTTGAGATGTATTTGCACAAGAGGCTTCATTCCTGAGCTGGGAGGAGATATGGATTATAGTTTGTGGAGTACAAACTGTTGCTTGCAGGTAGTGCCTTCAGTCTCTTCCACTTCCAACCTCTGCAACACAGAGGTGCTCTGTAATTGTAGTGGCAGTTAGGTTAAGCCTCTCCAAACTGACTGGAAGTGAGATGACTTACTGCTTTTGTCATTTATGACAAAGGTTTTAATTCTCCCTCCTGTCCAGGCACTCTTCTGTCTTCCCTGCAGCTAGTAACTTGAGTGTGGAAACAGAATTATTTAATCAGTTCATACAAACACTATAGCATGTGAGGCTCAACTGAAGATCAGAGGTATGCTTATGAACTGCCTTATAAGGGTACTGGGTCAGGAAAGCTTGGGGGGGGGGGGGGAAAGCAAGCGTGTTTTGTCTGTCTCCGATCAGGACAAGAATCTCTTTGAATTTTGGATGTCTTAATCTTGTTTGGGTTTTTTTCCCACATGTAGAGGACAATTGTGTTTAGATCCTGAGCCTAATTATCCAGCATATTCAATAATCATCACTCTCTTGCTGCATTTCAGTGAAACACTTATTTTTTGCCTGTATGTGAACAAGGCTGGCTTCCCCTTACCTGACAGTGGAAGGCTGTCCCTGTTTTGCTGGAAGTGTGGCTGGAGGGGTTCTGGGAGAGCAGCGGTCTGGGGAGGGTGCATAAGGTGGGGCGGGTGCAGAATGCTGAGAAATTAGTTCATGCTCAGCTCCAGACACCCAAACAGGCTTGTGTTCCAGCTGCATGGAATATTTGAAACAAATGACCTGCTGAGGGCTGGGAGTTTGCAGTGTTTATGTACAGTGCCATGGCAACAGTGGAGGAAGTAATGAGATGGGGATTGGATGTGGTGGAATCAACAAATGATATCACAGATTAGCAAGTCCTAATGAAGCAGTGGCGCTCTGCTTCCCTTGCTATTGTCTGTGTTAAAGCACTGGCATGTGGCAGGCAGACCTACTCCTTTTGGGGTAGCGTTAAAAATTGCAAGTCTTACTTGTGTCAGGGCCTCCTTGAAAACGAGCCGTGTTACCCTGGCCAGCATCTCTCACGTTCCTGCTGTTGCTGACTGATCATGTTTGTGTACATGGACCACCTTCTACGTTTTATAGGAGGTTTCTGACCTTGATAATTTGCCTGCTGTTCTCTTGCTGGTGATACTGAAGTGCTATAGCAATTCTGCAGAGAATCTGGCAGCCTGATGCTCTAGACAAGCAGTGGGGTAGCTTTTTCTTCCTGGAAGTTGAGGCTTTGGCGAAATTCAAGTCTAGAAAAGTGTGCAAGAGGGGAAGTTTTCAGTGGAGGAGTGTAGTAGCTGATAAGCAAGTATGTCATGCTACTTCAGCAACCTTGTTGCAATTCCCTTTGAAAGGAAAGCTTGTCTGGGGTACAGGTTACACTCTTGTGCAGCATATCTGTGCCAGCAAACATCCCTACTGTGGATCCTGGCCAAAATTATAACAATGTCAAGACAGAAAAACTTGGGGGCGGGGACTGACAGTAGCCAATTCTCTTCTTTATCTGCAGCATTGAGAACTTATTTCTCCGATCTCAAATGACTTCCCTGCTGGAGCCTAGGTAGCAGTCTGTACCTCTCAAGTCCTTAGCCAGTACTAGTACAAGGCAATTTTCACTTTCTCTGGGCCTGAGATGTGCAAACTTAGAAGGATGTGCATCATACTTTTAAGAACTTATTTTGGCAGTCACACCTTCTATCCTGCATAAGGTAGGACAATTATGAAAAACACTTCCTAGCATGCGTCCTCTCTTCTCTCCCATATGCTTCCTAGGCAGAACTAATGCTGTTGATCTTATGCCAAAGACTAAGCTGCATTTGACTGGAGAAGGAAATACATAGCGAGTTATTTAGTAAAGTTTATTAAAATTGAAAACCTAACCCAAAACGCAACCTTTCTTGGCATACAAATCAGTGCTGAAGGGAAAAAAACTCATTCAGTGCTTGCACAAAACACATTAGAGTACTGATCCTGTCCTTGCACATGTTTTGATTCGAAACTATTGCAGGCTTGTCTGCCCTTCAGACAGAAAACTATTTGAAGCAGCTGCCAGATGTTTTGTCTGAGTTGTGTTTTACAATTTGCTTACCGCTTAGCAATGCTCTTCCCATTGGGTGTTCAAGCTGCCCTTGTGAATTCTGTTCCTGTGGCACCTCTATGCTGGTTTCCTACCCCTTCGCCCTAGTCACATATGCATGTAGCACAGGGGAGATACAAGTCTGAGTATTTTACTCAAAGGCTTGGTATCGCACGTCTGCTGCCCAGTCTGCTGGCCTCATCTGGGACCTTTTCTGGGACTAGCACAGACCAGCCGCATTCCTTTGCTCACGTGTTGCCATCAGTGTATAAAAGTTAAGGTGATTTACAGTCTCTTATAAAAGCACTTATAGCCTGAATTTAGGCCTTGCTAAACAACCTTACAGTGAACACCCACAGTTCATGGCTTGTGCAGCCTCTTTGACTAACTGTAACTCAGCTGAGTTGTTAATCTTTTTTTCCCCCTATGAGCAAGATGGACAATAAATTCTCAAATACAATGAGGCAGGGCAAAGACCTTTGTGTTTTTTCAGAACTGTGACAAATTTGATTCAATGGAAAGATATACCTGCTGAGCAGAGACACCTCAAGATTTCCTTTGCGTTTGTCCAGCTCCAGCAGCGTCCCAGCCAGTTGCGCTAGTTGGGTGAAATTTCTCAGCTGGGAGCAGTCCGATATGCCTACAGCTTTGGAAGCACACATCCTTGGCTTTCTGTGCTTCTGCTCTGCTCATGCTCCTACAAAACCACATCTATACAAATACAGCAACCTAAGACAGAGTCCTTGTTAAATGGGTTTAGCCTGCAGTTCTTCACTTTGCTCAGGCTTGCACCTTTTAATAATCAGAGAGCTTGGGTCCACACCTCTTAGGCACCTAGCATTGCATTTTCCTCTAACATCACGTATGACTGTTCTGCAGTCAACAGCTTATGGCCCGGGGAAGCTTTGCTGTGCAATGGTATTGTGGGGGACGTAGACTAAGAAACAGATGCTCCTTCTGGATAACCTTCTAGATAACACCTTGTCTGTCCTGAGGAGTTCCACAAATGCCTATTCCTACCAGAGTCTGTCATTGCTCCCTCTCATAACCTCTTGTTAAGCCATTAACCTTTATTTAGGAGGGCCTAGCAAAATTTTACTTGTTTAAAATCTGTATAAGCAAACATGCTCTGCAACGTATTATCATAAAGGATACATGGGCAGGCAAGAAACACCTGCCTAAACTGGTATCTGGCCTGGACACAGGTGTTGATCTTTTTTTTTTTCCTTTTCCTTTTATGAAAAAATACCAAGGGTTTCCCACCACTGAGGCTCTGAACTCTTTGTTCTCTAACTTTTCCCAAAGCAGGTACCTTTGGGAGAGCAGAACTTTCTCTCAGGCTGCACAAGTGGTTGATCTGAAAGGTAAGTGCCACCTACTGAATCAGTAACTTAATTTCCTGCAACACGCTGGATATTTCTTTTGGAAGAGGCCCATCTAATATTGATAGGGTCTGTTCCTATTTAATTTGAGGTCCTACAGAGACTTGAGGAGTAACAGCTGTTACCCCTAAATATGATCTGTATTTTTCAAGCTGTCTAGACACCTGGGTGGGTTGCACACATTACCAGCAAAGCTAGTTAATCATATCAAACTTTTTCTTTCTATAAAGGCCTGGTTTTGGTTTGTTTTGTTTAATAAGCTGTATGGAAACCCAGGGAAAGACAGTGAATCAAGCACACAAGTGGGGAAATTTGTTCACTAAGGCTGACATTTTGACATTTTTCATTCTGACCTGGTATAGACAGTGCACAGATTTCAAGTTTTCAGAAGTTATTGGCTGTGGTGTTTGATAACAACATTGACACAGTAAACACTTAAAACAGTAAGCTGTACTGATGTACATCACATGTGGTCTCTGAAATGCTGTTAAATGAAAACTGACTGAAACTATGATGCACAATAGGAAATTACAGCAATGAAAATTAGGTTTACAGAGAAATGAAGTTTTTAATTTTTTTTTTTAAAGGAAAACCTAGAAGAATGAGTACTCAGAGTCCTTAAGATGCATTCTGCTTGGATAAATAGACATTTTTAATTAATATTCTCGTAGAATGCCAACTGTCTTTTCCAAAGCGATGTGCTGTGCGATAAGACTATTATTAGAAAGGAAAGGTGATTCTTCATGTGCAATCTGACATATTTATTTGCACTTAAAAAATGGTCAGAAAAATGCAAGTAAACCTGGAGTTTAAAAGGGTGACAGACATTTCTGGACAGGAATCCACTCTGAGAAGCTGCATCCTGGAGTTCAGATACTCTTGAGGTGGGCTTGCTTATCTACAGGCAAGCAGTGCCTTGGAGGATGCCTAACGTTTAGAGTAAGAGCCTTGTGCCACACGTGCTTTTAGGTCTGTGTTTCAAACTTCATAACCGAGACTAACCAGGACCTTCACTAGAATAAACTTGTTTCCCTCTCCAAGGTTGCCTGGCACTAGCACTAACCTCACGTACATTTCAGTAAGCACAAGGCATGTATGTTTCTCTACACACAGCAAACAAATAAAATACTATTATGGTCATACAGGTAGGATACCTGCAACCTAAACAAACATGAGAATCCTAAGACAAGCTATGATGCTTTTCCCAGAAAGTTTAACTTGGAGCCTAGGAGAATCAGTCACCAGCATTAAATACTGTCTCCTGAGATGGGTGTTAAACAGTGTTTTCAGGAAGGGATGAACACTGAAAGAGCAGACCCAACTTTGGAAGAAGCCAAAGTGCAAAAAGATTGTTGGTTAGGAAAAGCCTCTGACATGTTAATCTCTTACCCTGATGCATCTGGCAAAGGTTCAGAATCATTCTTGGGAAAACAAAGAGGAGGAAAAAATTTAGCCGAGGAGTTGGTTCAGCGTTCTGATCATGTATCCAGCTGTTTCGCTGTCTGATAAAGGCTGGTAGGTACAAGCTGGCAACTGAGGCTGAACCTGCAACCTTGCCGCATCTCCAAAATGGCAGACTGGGTACCTGATCAATAGTTAGGGTGGTTTTCTTTGGTTGTTTTCCCAGTGGTCAGCTGCTCCAAATGGTGCTAGAAATAGCGTGAGAGAAGCAGCATGTTGCAGCCTGCTCTCAGTTTCTAAAGTCTCTCAGATATCTTTCTTGCCAAATTCTCTTGGAGGGAGATTGTGTAATCAAACCGGGTTGCATGTATAAACACCCTTGTGTACGTCCAGGCGTGCAGGGTATTGCCAAAGTGGACAGACTGTCCTACTTGTGCCTGCCAGAAAAGTTGTGTTTTGTCCAGCGGAAAGGAAAACATCCTTTCCTCTTGGTGCTTTGGAATTTGTCTTTTCAGACTCTGAACTCATTAGCAGTGTCTCCATACTACGACAAGTTTGGCCATCTTGGGTCCAAACCATGATCGAGTAAATTGAGTCTTGCAACAGTAGCCAAAACTCAGCTATTCTCCACAGAACTGGCCCTCTTGGTAATGTTCCAGATGCTTCAACGGTTGCAGGGAGCATGCAAGAAGGAAGGGAACAGATCATTATTTTGCAATATACACAGTCTTTTATGGTAGTTGTTCTTTGCACTATAAAATACACTATCTGCCTCTAAACAAAGTAAACAGAGGAAATAGCTTCATAACTAACATGTTTAATAGCTGAATTTTAGAAAACAGGCCACAGAGATGATTTGCACAAGGGTTTTGTTTCCCTCTTTACTGCCTGCATTGGATGAAAATGGCAGATTCCCTTGGATTGTATTTTAAAATAAGACTACCAGCCATAATTGGTAGTTTCATTAAATATGGCCCACGCTCTGCATTCATGTTTGGGGGCTGCCAGAAAGGCTGCATGAGAAAAACCCACATTAGACACTAGGAAAGTAAAATAGAAGGTCCTAACACTCTTAAGCAACCCTTCTGTGATCCTCAAGTTCTCCCCTCGCAGATCTCTGACTCAAAATATTTTCAAACTTCTCAGAACTTCTGCCCGTCATCCTTAGCCCAACTCTTGCCCCTGCCAACGCTGCACAAAGACAGTCCATGGCCAGCCTGATATTGCTGTGTTCTCCTGCAGCTGCTGCCTTATTGATTGAACAGTCCCTCTGCGGTTTGAGCACTGTAGCACTTCACTAGCCAAGCAGCTATGCGTTAGGTCTAATGCTTCACTTACCATGAACTTTCTGCTTCAACGAGGAACCAGTGGCTCCTTCTAAAAGGGGAAGGTCTCCTACCTTAGGGTAGCTTGCCTTTAAAGTTTGGCAGCTGCTGTGTAAAATTATAGGGTGACTCCATCAAACTCTTTTTATACACTACCCTGAGTGATGGTGCACTGCTTATTCAAGGCAAGGGAGCAGATGAAGCCCAGAAGTTTGTTTTGCTCTTTTCCTGCTTAGCTCCATGTCTGGAAACCTCCTAAAGTCTGTCAACTGGCAGTGAAAAATGAGTGCAGTGTGAAGGCCAAACAGGTGGTCTGCAACACAGCCATTCCAAGCGCAGTAGGCACCGATCATTGCCTGGCAGAGCCTCAGTGGCAGCAGAAGGGCAGACCAAGGGCTCCTGCTATCTACCTCCCTGCCTTTTTTTTTTTTTTTTTTTTTTTTTTTTTTCTGCAGGCAGAAACAAAAAGATTGTCAGAGGTCAGTGTCAACACAACATTTTGCTGCATCTGTGATATTCGGAGTCTCTCTGCATGAAAATATAGCAGCTCCCAGTTCCAAGGATTTTCTTGGAAGGGTAAGAGCTGCCCCTCTCCAGCCCTGCTTTTCAACTGGGTGACCAGTTTGTTTGGAAACTTCCTTGTTGGGAGGGTGGATGGGGATATGTTTAAAGCAGCCAAACAAAGGTGGGAGGAGAGGAAGCAAAAGGAGACGCTCTCCTGAAGCCAAATTGTTTTGGGGGGGTGGCTGGGAGGGGGAAGTTGTTTTGTTTTGTTTTCTGAGAAAACATCTCTACAGCCAAGACAAAGATGCCTGCGCTAGATCTTGTTACCTTTGGTCTCCTTGGGCCTCATGTCAGTTCCCAGATTATTTTTATGAACTGTTTAATCCAGGGCTTTTATTTCCCCTGTAAATAAATGGTATTTCAGATTCTGGGACAGCTTCAGATACCAATACCAGCTGTCTAGACAAAAAGTGTCCCATGGATGTGATCATAAATAAAAACACTCTTGGGGCTTTGGGTGGATTTTTTTCTTTCTTCCTTTTCTTCTCAAACTAGCTTGCAGACAAGAGACTGGCAGGAGGGGGCTGGCTGTGTGAAAGCAGGCACAGCACGGTTCTCACCTCCTTTGCCATCTCTTGGAGGGGATTGGACCTGGCTGGGGCCGTGCCAGGGGATGCTTGGTGTCTCAGAAATGTAAATAGTTTCTAGATAAGGAACCACAGGATGGAGCTCACAATTACATAGCACACCTAGGTTTCACAGAACACTGGAAATGTTTTTATGCCTTCCATGGCTTTTACTATACAGATCTTCAGCTGGCTTTTCCTGCAGGAAGGGGAAAGTTTCTTGCAGCTTCTGTTCTTCATTACAGCTGTGCAGAGCCACTGTGCAGCACTCTCCAGAACCTGCCACCCCCAAGTGTCAGGAGCATGCAAGAGAGAACAGTGTGCTAAGACCCACAATTATTAATTGTAGGAACCAACAGCCTTTATAAAATGTGGACATGTAGCTCAGATCACCAAGGGAAGTGCTGTGTTTCTCCCTTTTTGTCAGCCTTTTCCATGCATGTGGCTTGCACCTTGCTCTCTATATTCATCCTACTGAGCAGTGTTAATTGCCAGCAGCTTCTTTCATTGTGGTTTTTCAAAGCAGCTTGCAATCAGTAAAGAATTATTCTCCAGATTTACTGTCCAGTCTCACAAGATTGTTACTAAGATCTGTCTTTTATGGAGCAGGAAAACTGCGGAGAAGAACAAATTAAATGACTAAATCTAAATCCACAGAGCGTGTGACAGAGGCATGAGTAGGACCAAAGAATCCTGGACTTTTCCCCCTTTGCAGAGAGGTATCTCAGACACCAAGACTTGTCTTGCTAAATTTCCTTTTCTGATGCTATTTGAGGAAGCACTGATACGCACTTAAAGCATGTAATGATCTTTTTCTAATGGCGAAGCTGATGCCAAAGTGTACCACAGGCTGAACAAACAGATCACTTCTTCCAGCAGCACTGCTGCAGCAATTAATAACATTCTTTCACATGCTCCTAAGATGCATGCCTATGGCTTCTCTACAGGCCACACGTACCTGCCACAGATGGATGGGGATATGCACATTCCCAGCTGACTTTTAGGTGTTTGACTTACCTTTTTATTGCCAAAATCCATAAGCAAGGAAAAGAGGAGTGAAAGGAGAGGACTTTAAGAATGGAGACACGCTAGCAGAATAGCCTGATGGCCTGTTGGCCTGTACTGCACCTGCTGCCACCTGACAGTGTTGTCAGGATCTTGTTGCAGAAGTAAATTCTGTTGGTTTTTTCCTCTTAATTATATGTTTCCTATATTTAGGAAAAGACAAACATTTGGAGCTGTCCCCATGTGTCCCACTTTCCATGAGCCTGCTAAGACACCTTGGTAAATGTGTCCCAGAGGGATCAGGCAGGGCTTCGGTACAACAACTCTTGCACTGCTAGGAACCGATCATAGCCAGCTTCCTAAAAACCCCATGTTCTCAGGACATCTAATATGAGGGTTTAGTGCTAAGAGTCAAAAGGAGGGCTGCCTCAAACAAAGATGCAGAGCTGACAACAGCTAAGCCCATAGAACATGCTACATAAATATCATAGAAGAGTCATCTACAGTAACAGCTCCCACTGAAGTGCTGCCTGCACCTTAACAGTACTTAAAAAGAACAAGGAAAAAGAAACTGTCCTGACTATGGGAAAATCAAGGTGCAATACTTCAAGTTTCATATAGCAAACCCAGATTCCTGGCAAGAAAACCTATATGTGTGTGACATATCTTTTATCAAACCCATGTACATGTTCACTATCAGCTGTTGAACCTTAAAAAATTATATTCTCTAGCTGCTTGGCAACAGAGCTGATTTATGTTCTTTGTTTCAAATGGGGGAGATACACATGAGGCTATGGGTGAGAAGTGATGCTTAAGTTACTTCATTTAAGGTCCTTACAATCTTTTTATTTGGCTCTACTTTCTAGAAGTTATACACATGTCTTAATAGTAACCACCCAAGGTTGCACCTAATCCCCTGCCAGGATCCTAAGGCTGCAGTAAGAGAGGCACACAGCACTGATTCCCTTTCCATCTGCCCAAACAGGAACTTTGCTTCTGTTTGTAGGAATAAGGGAATAAAAAACGCAACTGAAGTTGCATGTTTCTTTTTCATGTTTCAGTACCATCCGTGGCACCTCCCTGTGCAGGCTCTGTGCCCTAAGCAATTACCTTTACTTCACATGGGTATAGGTGGAAGGGAAGGAAAATGAAATTGCAGTTCTACACCTTTCTCATCACTGTCAACAGCCATACTTGTTTAAAATAATCCCTCATCTTCCACACAAGTTCACTGGTCGAGTAGGCGTTATATACGCATTGAAAATAATTGCTCACTTGCAACCCCAAAGCCTCTGAATTTTCTATTCTAACACAAACAAAGAAATTCCTTCCTGCCTGTCAGTAGCATCTCCTTCTACCTGAGTTTCATGGAAATCTTTAGCATTAATTGAAAGAACAAACCTTTTTGAGACAAGTGATGTCTATGTCCACTGAGAATTATCTTGCTGTTTGCACCCAAGTCTTATTGACTGGGGCAGAAGCAGCCAGATAGCCAACTGGATCCACACAGTTACTATCACAGCCAAGCCATGACCAGTCCATGAAATGAACAGCCTAACTGTAAATATCCCTGGGGAGCAGGACAATATCTTTAATTACCTGGAGAAGGGTCTTTTCAGATTTTCACAGCAGAAAGCATTTACAGCCTGTCATGGCCCCAGGCAGCACTTCTTTCCAGGGGCCTGATTAGATTTTCCCAAAAGGCCTCTTAAAGAAGGACTAGTCAAGCAGAAACCATTTTAAAGAAACATTTATCATTGTCCTTCCACCCAGTGATGACTCATATGGCCTTTGCTAAACTGTGTAGAAGGAATGGAATTTATTGCTTGACTCTGGAAGACGGGGCTAGGAGCCAGAGTGGCATCCGCTTGGAAACTGCCGTGCTCTGAAGCAGACAATATACTTGTGCGTAGAACACATTCTCTTCCCATCTGAAGTAGTAGTTGTACTTTATAAAAATCAGATGAGCAAGGCTGCAGTTAAGAGCCAGGGCACTCACATCAGCAAGGGATGAATGGCATACAACACCGCCTCGATATCAGAAAGACAAGGACTTGCCTTACAATTTTAATGACAATTGTAATTAGGAACGGACTTATGCTAAATCCTATTGATGTCAGTGGCAAAGCTTGATTCAGTGATCTCAGTGTTTGCCTTTCTTTGGCCTCAGCTCAGGAACATGCTAAGCTCAGGTTTTAGCACCTGTTCTAATTTAAACACTCACACAGGTGGCCTCTGTAAAGAACACTTGAGTTAACCTCATCTGTTGTTATCACCAGTTTAAAGTTAATGTCCCTGAAGGGAGATTATTCCAAGGAAAAAAAAGAAGGAAAATCACAACACTTAAAAAGCTTTTGGTGGGTTGTTTTTCTCTGAACAAATAAAAGAGTAGTTATGTAGTACAGAGCAAAAAAAGTTTAAAGTTTTCATGTTTCCTTTTACATATTGGAAGAATCATGCTCATACAATTGTATTGAACATGGATATGATTTCAAAAGGAACAAAATGATACAGTTTGATGGTTCCTGACCAAAAACAAATTTGGAACTCTCATTTTGTGGGAAATGTCAACATTTCAACATTTTTCCAATACTGTCATTTTAAGAAATCCCCAAATTCCTGCTCTCAACCAGGCTTTCTGGCCAGCAGTGTTAGACACAACGCCAAAATCCAACAGAAAGAGTGTCTTTTAATAGCGTACACACACCATGTTTATAAAACCTGCACTTTGTTTTTAGTTGACTCTTTGAGAGGATGTACAGCTTCCTCAGCATTTCATTTCCATAGGTTCTCCAAAGGCTTGGATATTCCAAGCTGGCTGTGAGCCAAAGCCATCATAAGTCAACCGTGACAAGAAGTTCCCTTCTTTCTGTTGCTTCCCCACGACAGCATTTTGGGGAGCACAATGTTTTCATTTTATATGCGCCACTGGCCTCTGCAGGGTCCTTTTCTTTGGCACCATGATCTCAAGGAATTTTTGAAATAAACATTCTGTGCAAAGGGCTTACATACTCCATGTGTACCCATGGAGCCTGCTCTGGCACCACTCGGGGAAGTGGTGCTGTGATGCAAGGGCAGTGATGGACATGACAGAGAACTGTGTTTTAACATTATTTTGCTAGGCTGTGGCCTTTACTAGGATGCAAAATCTAGGACTAGAACTTTGTTCTGAACTGAAATGTCTTACGGATAAGCCCTAGAATATATGTGAGAAGATGCAGAAGGGACTTTTTTGACTGGAGTTGCTGGAGTTGGAGCAGGGAAAGATTTCTACTTCTTTTCTTGCATACAAAGAAAGGCCTGGAAGGGCTGGATGTTTTTTGCTCTCTTCTAGGAAATAGCCTGTCCCTTTTAGCCTTTCCAGAAGGTGACAGCAGGTAGTGGGAAAAGTACAGAGGTCAAAAAGACAGCAGCATTTCTATGGGCTGGTATGGTTTCTAAACCTGGTATATGTTACTACAGGGCAGTGTCTGGCTGGTGAACCCACAGAGCAGATATATATATAGGCCAGGAAAAAAACACAGAAGTAATGAAATATAAGTGTCCTACCATGGGATGTGGCACTTCTGCCAAAACAAGAGTCTGTCTCAGTGCTGCCTGGTGCACAGCTCTCCCACAGAGTTCTCCAGTTCAGTTCAGGGCATGCTTCCTCCTCCAGGCATTGGATCAGATCTGCTGATTTTCCTCTAGGAAGGTGAGGTGAGACTGGCCAGGAAGCTGGCGCCATTACAGTTGTCTCATGAACTTCCCCGTTTTGCTAGCAGCCAGGGCAGAAGAATGGCAAAAGGAGGGGGAATGGGCAGATGGATTTTCCAAGTAACACCTGGTGAAAGAGGGACGACAGAGTCTCACTCAGAACAATGGGTTTGTTTTGAGCTGCTTGTCAGGAACTGACCTCTTTCCCCTCTCATCCTCTGAGCATATGATCCTTGGGGTCCTTGTTTTCTTTCTGCTCTCCCTCCCTGGGATAACTTTTTCCTCTCACTTGGTGCAGTCAGGCATTCAGTGTCCATCAGGTCTCCTTGACATCAACACCTCCAGGCTAGGTCCTTGCTGGTGTCTGTATGGGTGTTGAAAGACTGTGAGGGGGGACTCTAGTTGCAGAGGCCAGATTATAGTATCTCCTCTCCTAAACCAGCTGCCTCCTCTTGCAGATGGCCCAAGGCTTTTGGCAGATATGGTGCCTATGTGAGGGTGGACGTGTTTAACTCCTTTTCGCCTACCACCTGAGCACTTTGTGCGGGGGAGGCACACTTAGGAGGTCAGTTATTGTTGGGGCTGCAAGGAGAGGAGGTGCAGCATTTGCTTGAGTTCTGATGAAGGAAAATGCAAGTGCAAGCCTGGTGGGGAGGATACAGCTGCATCCTCTTGAGTGTACAGGCTGTAGCGGATATGGCCCTCCCTGTCAGGAATCTGTTGCTGTTCTACTGGCTGCTTTCTCCGGAAGCCGTAGCCATGATACACCCACTAGGAATGAACGTTGCTCACAGCCTCTGTAATCAAACTATAATCTGAACCCACAGTTACAGCATGTCCTCTACTCAGAGCCCCTCTGCTGAAGTCCTAGCCAAAGCAATAAAGTGTGGGTAGATGGGAGGAAGCAAGTCAAGGACAGGCTCTGCTCTTCACGCTAGCCTGGCAAGTTCTGAGAAGGGTCCTGATGCTGTATTCATCCTTGTGGCATCGACCGCAAGTCTGCCTCTAGCCACACAGTGTTGATGTGCCATTCTGGGTCCCACAGAGCAAGCCACAGCTGGCCTGTCGCTGCTGTGAGATTTCAACACATTGTGTTGGTATTGTACAGGCCTCACTGTGCTGTTGCTAGGCCTTATTGAATTAAGGTCGTAATAGCATTCCATTTCCTCAGTCCCACCGGTGCAGAAGCCACCGCCACATCAGCATGACGTTGTTCCACCCTGTGGATGGGCCAAAGGGACTGTGCCCAGGATCACACCGCTGCTGTTCCTCTCCTAGTCAGCATGCTCTCCGCAGCTTGGACGGATGCTAGCTGTCACGGCACGTTGCTGGCCATGTCGGCAGGATGCTGCCAAGAGTTGTTAGCATTGCTCCTTTAGATAGTTGGCACAGCCTGATCCCGGGACCTGGCGTGGCGGAGAAGCTGCACTAGGCTGTGCTGAAGCAGTCCCGGAGCAGTCCTGCAGCTGTTAATGTGGCACTCACCTCTCCACGTTTTCCATGACCTGAGCAGGCTGGCAGCTCCTTTCCGCCCTCCTGGCCTTGTTGGCAGGCTCTGCTCATCTCTGCCTGCCTCTGTGAAGGAGAGGGACATTTCCCCGCTCTGCGAGCTGCCTGGCTGGGCAGCAGCCTCTCCCTGCCCCAGCTTTCCACTGCTGCAGGCCTGCGCTGTAACCGCACCGCGCTGCCCTTGCCTCTGCGGGCTGGGCAGAGCCGGGGCCTGGCCTGCACGCAGGGCGAGGGGGCGCAGAGAGGGCGAGCGAATCCCCTCTCTGTCCACAGCAAGGGAGAAATAAGAGCAAAAATAAAGTGTGTGCTGTTAGCCATGAGGCTAAATAGCTGCTGGAACAGCTTCCCAATGGCCCCCTCAGAGAGGAACAGAAAACGCAGTCTGGTAGATCTGACAGAAATGCTCTGGTTCCACTGCAGAGGACGGCAGAAGAGCCCGGGGGCCTGCGTTATGTGAGGGCAGGCGAGACATGCCCATGGCCTCTGCTGGTTGTAATGCCTGGATGCAGGCCACGTGAATCATCAGCCTCCTCCCAAGCACTCCTCCCTGCTCTCACACTTTGCAGCTGGCAGGCCACGGCTTGGAGTAGCTGCCCATGGCTTCCCTTCCCCGGGGGGCCGGCCAGCCATTGGGAGCGGCAGGAGAGAGCAGAGGGCAGCCACGACCCAGGCTGCGTCGTTCGGCGTGGGCTCGCCAAACCTTGGTTTTCTGAGCCAGTCACAGAAGTACCATGACATTTCGTACGTGTGATGGCCTGCAGTCATGGGAGGCCCTGGACAGGGTTAGCGGGAGGATGTGTAGATAAAGCTGCATAGTAAACTTAGAGTATCAGGGAGTGTGCATTCACACACAAAGGAAATTCATGGCAGTAAAGTTCCTTAGGCAAGTTGTGAGGGTCTTTGTTACAGGGAGGGACAACACTAACCTAAGCAACTGTGCTTTATCCTGATTTACAACTAAAAAAGAATAGAAAGATATAAAAAGAATGAAAATAAAAGAGAAAAATCATCACACTGTCTGTAGCAGCAGAGACTGGCTTCTCATTCTCTGTGCAGAAAAACAACCCAGCAAATGCCAACAGCAGCTGAGGTTTCCTCATGCTTCTCAGAAACTGCCTGTTAGCAATTCTCACCGTGGAGGCAGGAGAATGGGGTACACCTGCCTCATGGCACCACTAAAAAGAAGTGACTTTAGCATTCAAATGTGTTTAGCCTTGTTAGTGTTTAGTAGCTAAGGCTTGCCAGCAAAGCTTCTGTGTGGAAGTTCTATTGGGAAGAGGTGAGGAAGGTGCTTTTCAAATTTTGTGGTAACTGAAGTCACAAAAAGGGGACAAAGGAGGGAAAGGGGTTTCTATTTTACTTTTTTTTTTTTTTTAAACTTGGCTTGGTTCTAATTAGGTGATGCAAATTCTTCAGATGAACTCTGGGTCTGAGGGGGAATATAAGGTTTTATGGAGCCCGGCATGAGGTTGTGTGTTTTGTACCTTGTCTCCTAGCAGCAAAAACCACATGGATGTGAGAGGCTGTTTTATGATCCGCCAGGACTGTTGTTGGACAGGCTACAGTGAGCAGAGTTATTCCAACCATGTTGGATTGCTGTTCCCTCCCTCTTTCTTTATCTCTCTTCCCTCTCTTCTCTTCTTTTTTTATTTCTTCTGTCTTTTCTTTTTTTGTTTAATTTTTTTGATTTGGTTGGGCTTTTGTTTTGAGTTGCTTTTTTTTTTTTTTTTTCCCTTTTCACAAGGCAAGTGTGAGAGGGGTTGGATGCTTTCATTCTCCTTGTGCCAGAACTCTCTCACTGAACTTGGCATCAGCATACTTCTCATCTCCCTCCCAAACCCTTTTCCCTTGCTGGCTAGGATTTCACCAGGCATTTCTAAAGAGGCAGTGAACTATGTTGGTTACTCTTTCAATTGCTCATCTCTTTAGTGTTTCCAAAAAAAAAAAAAAAAAAAAAAAACCAACCCAAAAACCAACAACTCTGTGCTCATGCTGTGCAGCAACTTCCGTCAGGGGATTTCTAAGCAGCTTGGCAAACATTAATGAGCTCAGCCTCACAATGCCCCTGTGTAGGAGAGAAGGGCTGTCATCTCTATTTCACAGCTGAGGAAACTAAGGTGTGGGGAAGCTAGAAGATTTGCCTGGGTACCCGTAGTGGCTCAATTCCACTCTGACTTGGGTTGACTTCCCTTCTTGATGCTTTAAGTTGCTCAGGTTGATTCTGTTCTCACTCCCCCACCTCCCTCCCCTTAATAATCTGACTGCAATTCTTCCTGTTGCTCAGTCTGGTGGCTTTGCAAGTTGTGATTACAGAAATAACATCTTCCCATCTTCTGTATGCTGTCCCACTCCCAGTGAGTCTTGGGAAGTCATATTCATTGAACTACGTGACTGTTTCTTTTTGTTGGAAAGGAGCTTGTAACTGCTGCTCCCAGAGAGAGACAACTTCAGATCTGCATCAGAGGATCACGACAGCCTTCTGTTACATTCGTGCTTCACATTGCTTTCCGTATACTGCCTTTTTCTCTCTGACTTTCTACTTGTTATGCCCATGCAGCTGAACTAAATACTGACAGACAGTGTTGCATTTAGCACCAGTTCTGGTAGACCGATTTTGTGTAAGGGCAGTATTGAATTGTTCCCTTTGGCTTTGGAAATATCACCTGCACAGTCTTCTCGGCTCACCTGAAGTTCAGTCCAAAGAAAACTGAAAGAACTGTTTGCATGGGCTTTAGAGGCCTTTGGGTCATAATCCAAACCACATACTGAAAGATTCTGAAGACTCTTGAGTAAGAACCTCCCCTGCCCTCCCCCTCAATTCACAGGGCTTCGCAACACCAGTAATTCCCAGCTTCTTCACTGTTCTGCAAAACATAGAGGAGAAAAATCCCAGCAGTGGAAATGCAATTGCAGTGCAGCTTCTTCTCCATAGAATGCTTTTGGGCTCTTCTATCAGCTGCCACCCACAGGTCTGCAAAAGACTGAAATCATGAGTCATGGCAGAAGGGAGCAGAAAGCCTGCGGCATGGACCAGGAAGTGGGTCTGTGATTAGAGGTGTGATACTGGGATATGGCACTGGCTCCAGACAGTTGGAGATGCGGGTGCAGAACAAAAGTCATGGTTATGAATGAAGAGCTGATAGCATCAGATATGAAATGTGGATGTCCCTCAAAAGACAATGTGTGACCCAGAAGTGCAGTGATGAATTCTCTTGGTTACGGAGAGGTTCATTTTCATAGCTTTTGCCACCTCATTTGTTTTAGCATGGATGTAGGCCCTTTCACTGTCTGTCTGCCCAAACAATTATTGGTCCATTGTAAATGAGCCTAACAGAGGAAGAGGTTCCTAAGTCATTAAGTTTCTGCAAGTTTCATTGAAATGGCACCTGGTCAAGGACAGAGATCCTCTTTGTGATAGTCTCTACTGGGAAAGGTTGCCTTTTGAGTTCAGTTCCCAAGATTTCAGATTTTTACCTCCAACATAGGAAGAGCTACATCGTACTAGGCATGAGAGAATCCGATCACAAGACATACATACACAAGAAATCAGGCTTCAGTTAGTTTCTCTGCTAGTACAGGTATGCCTACCTGTAATATACACCTGGCCTTTGTAAATACAAGGAATTGCTTGCTTGCTTGCTGCTTATTATAGACAGAGAATCAATTTGACTTTTAGGCTAACTCACACACACCACTTGGCTACTAAGTCTCCTGGGTCCTTATCTCCCATCAGATGCAGTCAGTGGTGTAACACGTTTCCGATTGGTTTTCTCAGAGGTGCTGATCACGTTACATCCCATGAAGCTACAGGGACTTAGTGTTGCTCAGCATCGCTGAAGCCCAAGCTAGGAATGCATGTTCCCAATCCTTCATGCGTATCATACCTTCCATCCAAAGATGTCTTGCACATAAGAGAGGGTAGAGAAAGAACTATCAGCTTCATTTTTATAGCTGGGGAAACTGAGACACAAAAGGTCCCACAGTGAGCCTGTAGTAAAGCTGGAAAACAAATCCATGGAAATCTGACTCCCTGTCTTCCATCTGGCATGTTTGGCCTCACAAGCCAACATTAGTGGAGAATCAGAACAGTGAAAATGTGACAGGTACTCTGTCACAAGCCTGGAACCTGGCGGTATCTAACCCGTCTATTGATGGGAGTAAGGGAGTAAATCAGAAGAAGGATCACAGCATGCTTGTAGTCCACCTTGTATTATTTCCTTAAACGTCTGTTACAGACCACTGTCAAAGAAAGATACTTGCTAGAAAAATGGTCTGACTCAATGTGGCATTCCTTATGAATCCTGGAGCAGGAAGAAAACACAAATTAGCTTTTCGCCTTCCTGCCCTTCCGAGGGGGAAACTGTGCATTGTCCCCATCTTGCTGTAAGTGGAAACAGGCTGCTCATGGAAAGTCTGTTCTGAGATGAAAACATCTGGCTTAGCTCAGTCTTATCCAGCCCAGGCTGGGATTTGCACCAGTTGTTATCTGAATCTTCTGAGTGCTTGTTTCTATTCTGCCAAGGCTAGCACCAAGTTTTATTCATAGTGGTGGTGTTATTCAAAATGTGTGCATCCAGGCAGGGGTGGGGAGGACTTGATTGATCATGGTGATGGCTGATTGTAGTGGCAGCTATGTCTCATCATCAGTAAACTCAAGGCCAAACTGCAATATATCAATCTCTACCTAAATACATGTGGCCCAGAGATGCCCATTTCAGTCCTGGATTCTGGATGTGAATGTGAGGAGGCCTGTCTGTAGACTGAGCTTTTGCCTTAGCTCCTTAGATGATTTCAGGCCAGGTAAAACATGTTAATCTGTATGTGTTCTGAATGTTAGGGTGTTAATTCTGCCCAGGCAGGTGGCAGTGAAAAGTGACAATACTACTTGTATCCAGTGGCTCCTTGGATTACCCTTTGCTTCCTAGTGGCATGGAACTGGACAGGATTTATTTGCCACTGCCAGAGGAAATGTCTGTGATGAATTTTTTTTTTCCCTGTACAGCCAGTTTGCTATGTGTGAGACAAGTCAGGTCACAAGTCAGCCAGAGCAGGAAGTTTGCAAAAGAGACAGACCCAAAGAATTTGCCTGCTTTGTGTGTGATTGTAAGGATACATGATTGAACATGTTATCGCACTATGGCCCAAGGCACTATCTAGGGAGACTTTGAATGCGATGCTGCTGTCATTCATACCAGTATAAAGCTCTCGGTTCCTTCCTGGTGATTACACGAGTGTAACTGGCTCCTTTTTGGTATGAATTAATCACCAGGGAAGTTTGCTGAATGATGGGGAGAAGCAGCAGAGTTCAAACCCCTATGTTTGCTCCTTACTCCTTTCTCCCAGGTACATCACTGGATGTACATATGAGTCCTGCATGTAGCTGGCGGCCAAATGCCACCCAAGCTAAGCATCAGAGGCAGAAAAATCAGCTTTGCTTAAAAAGAGAAGGACAAGCATGGAAAATTCCCCTAATTATTGTGAATAGCAGCCAAAACCACTTGAAAGCAGAATAGTTCATGCTGGTTAAGCAGACTTCATAGGTTGAAAATGTCACGTTTAATTAGCAAATCACTTTCTTAAGGTCACACAGACAAACTAGTGTAAGGTACAACATACATACAGCCAGAGCAAGAGCTATATGTCAAGGTTGCTGGAAGCAAGCTGAATGTGCAGGAACCTCAGTGGACCTGTGTTGCCTTGGGAGCCCTGTAACAGCTGATATTCTACATTTACGCAGAAGAGACTCTTCCAAGAGCAGAGGTGACACTGTAAATGTCAGAGGAGCACAAGTGTTTCATCTATAGGAAATCATCTAGCTCTGGGTTCTTGTAGAAGTCTGTCTGACTGACTTCATAGTGAACAGGCATCCACCACCCTTTTCTGACCTCATCCTGTCTTGGGACAGTGTTCCACTGGAGATCATCCAGGGTTTGTACTACGAGTTATTCTAGGAACTATGAATCTGTTTGTCTAGACCAGGTTTTCTAAGGCTTCCTGTGCTTGAATTCAGGTGAGTGGAGGACTGGGGTGTAGGGATCCCTTGCCCTTTTAGGTGTAGTTCAGGCTCTGCCCTTAGGTGTACATGGTGCTCTGCAGCAAAATATGGTTCCAGAAAAGAGGGACAGGCAGCCGTGGTTTGGGTTTGTTTCCCCTATGATTAAAGTCCCCCAGGTACTGTGTGTAACTGCAACTAGCAGCAACACATTTGCATATTTTTTTATCTAGGGAAAATGCACTTTTCCTTCAGCCAGGGTCTCTGTTACCATTCCGTGTGCGTGGCTATTGACCACTAGGAAAAAGAGAGAGCAGAAGAGGCCACATATTACATTTACCTATTTCTTATCTGCTGGTCTAATTTAAAGCACTGGTGGAAATTAGTGTCATGGATGACACTGACTTCAGTAATCTCTTATGTTCACCTGTCCGTAGGTATAAGAGAGAGGGCATAAGGTGTGATGCATGAGCAAATTATGCTTTGGACTGGAGCGCACATTGTACATACGTAACAAGCCTGGCCGTGTGCACCAGACAGAATTGCACGTAAGTGTCCAAGCCCACTGTCCCAAGCCATTGGGCTGCCAGAAGCCTGTGCGATACCAGACGAAGGTATTTCTGAAGGGAACGGTTTGCCCTATTGACGTGATCAAATCCAGCTGCATAGTATGTCTGTCTGCTGACATCGATGGACTGATACCACAGATGGAATTGATCCAGTTCCTCAGACTGGTTCATCTCAGCGTTTCTGAAGGGATTTATCTTAACAGCTGGATTCACTTTTCTTGCTGCTCTGCCCCCTTGGTTTTGTTCTTCCTTGCCTCCTTTTCCCAGTTCATACTCTTCCTCCCTGTGCAGGTCCCCTGCTCTGCACTGCTCCTCTGCCCCCCTTCTTTTTCCACCACATGTGGAGAGGATGACATCCTCCTGCAGCCACCTCGAAGGCCTCTGTCTGTGCCGTGAACAGAGCAGCTTCCTGCCAGAGAGGGGGCCAGACAGTGCAGTGGTTCATTCCTCCTGCTCTGGCTCTGCTTCAGAGAGCTGAGGCAGACAGCCTTGCGCGAGTGGTGGTGCCCACATGGCTTTATGGAGAAGCAAGGAACGGGCTGTAACTAATCAGGATTACACCGCAATTAAATAAAAGACAGAGAGAGAGTGCCCTGTGTGAGGAAGGGAAAGAACGGCCATGAGGTCCCTGAGGCCCTAATCCGCACAAAGAAACACTGCTATAATATTCCACAGTGCTTTTTACCCCCAGACATTGCACGCATTTTCACTAAGACTGTCATTGCTGCCCTCTGTGTATCTCAAGCAGAAAAAAAATCTTTTTCTACATGCAGGGCAAGAACTAATATAATTTATCAAGGCCTTGTCAATATTTTAGATAAATTGTTTGTGTCCTGCTTCTAGTTCCACTTCACTGCAGACTTGTCCAGCCTCTCCAAGCTGTTCTGGATTACTTGCCATGCTTTGATCTCAGGAGACCTGTGAGCAGTTGTTAGAAATGCGTATACGTGCTGGCCCATCCCATACATTCCACCTATTCGGTAGTGGCCAAAATATGCCATGCAGCTGCTCTGCTTTGCATTCTGTGCTTTGCCTGCTTATAAATTCTTTGCTGTAGTAGACACAATTGTATTTATTTTTTGTGTTTGGTTCATATGCAGCCAGTGAAGCAATGTGAAGAAACGTGATCCAATATAATGGGGTTTACTAAATATACACTAACATTTTATGCCTGACTGTACATCCTGCTAGTTTCTGGAGTGGTCCCTAGCACAGGACATTGTGCCAATAGAAAGCTTCCCAACTGTTTAAAGAAATACCTCCTCATTGCTCTATGCGCTACAACAAAGCATATGCGCCTGTATTTTCTTTCACTGAAACACAGTTCTTTCATTTACCTGCATCACAAAAGGGAGTGAGAATGTTTGTTTGTGTATAGTAAAACAAGACAGAAAAGAGATTGCTGTGGAGAGTGTGGGGATTGATTTCAGTTTCTCTCTTGCCAGAAATATTTCATACGGGGGGAGAGGGGAATATCACTTCTGTGTGAAAGCCATTGGCCACCTACAAAGGCAGAGCCCAGAAGGCACCTTTCTTTCTGTTATAAGATGTCTTTAAATCCTCCCATTTCCCCAGTGTAAAGAGCCAAAGGGAGCAACGTGAGGTTTGCTGTTACCATCTTTTTGTGCTAGTGTTCCATAGCAAGAGTGTGGTGCTGGCCAGATGGTAGAGCTGCCAGACACATTATATCCACAGCTATTACACAGTGTTGGCACCCACAATGGGTACTAGCAAATAGTGCTGGTGTCCATTCCTGGCATTTCCTGCATTGTGTGGGAGGGTTTTCCGTAACTTACTGTCAGGGAAGAATGTGCTCGTTAATGGGCACAAATGCAGATAGAGATGTGTACTGCCTTTTTCTGATTTCATGGCGTCCTGCAAGTCTGGCACATAAATATTCTTTGTGCTCTACACTAACTAGAGAGGGGGTGATCAGACCAGAAGTGTAGCTATCTGGAATGTTAGGCTCTGATGTTTTTACCCCCTGCCACAAGACCCAGAGAGATTCTTTAAACCCATTGACAAACTATGTAGTAACTTTAAAAATCCTGTAATCGATGTTCTCTCTTTGCTTGCCAGTTAGAAATGTTTTGTCCTGCTTCCATCAGGTATATCATCACCAGGTATAAGCTCATCATCTGCCACTGTCCAAAGTGGACTTATAAATTGGATGGCAAGAGCAAAAGGTTTGTGCAGATCCTGTACTTAAACACACTTTTTTGGTCTACCTTAGCCTATGCTTCCTTAGTAGGATTAGGAAGAGCAGTATATGGTACTTAAAAAGCATAATTTTTCTGCTGCTCCCCTTATTCCTTCCCCTCTACTTTTTGGAAATAGACTGGATTTGATTATTCTCCTTACTGTACTTGAATAGTAGCTTTTAAAGGACTCCATCCAAAAGATTGTTTCAAGTCCAAATGCCCCCTGATGTCAAGGAAGAGTTTCTGTATTTTCACAAGCAGAAAATGGCTAACTGTAATTATAGCAGATATTTCTGTCAGTATTTTCCTGCTGAAAATGGTTAATTTTGATTACAGGGTCAATCTTTGCTTTTGCATAAAGCATAGAATGACCCTATCACAGAAGGAGTTGTAATATCAAAGCCTCAAATGCAATACAGTAACTTCTTTGCTTTCTTCATGCAGGAAGATATTAACCATTTTCTGCCACATTTCTTTTAAAATTAGTCCAAAGTACACCTTTTTTTTTTAATAATGTCCTGCTTACGTGTCTTATATTTTGAGGGAGGAACACCTTTTCTGAATGTTAGCAACATGAGCCCAGCAGAAACAAAACCTCCCATTTTGAGATAAACCTTGGGTTTTGCAAGGCTGTCTGCTGTCAGGTGCTGCTGCAGATGATCAGCCACAGAGCTGAGGAGTTTCCAGTAAACACAGTTTACTGTCTCTCACATATGAGCTCTAGACAGACTAACCACAACCACAGGCTATGGCAACTGTGGCAGCAGCGGACAGGAAGCAAGGAACATCTGGCCTTTGACTTCCTTTAAAGAGATTTGGGTTTAGGTTGTTCTCTCTCTTTCTTTTTTTCTTCCTCTCCCCTCTCTGTTGGCTTTCACTGCTGCTCAGCAGGACCGCAGGGCAGACAGGATTTGAAACCACACACCTCGAGGTGCCGGAGCAGACAGACACTAGGGTCAGCCTGTGCCTCTTCTGTGCCTTCACAAGGTCATCGTTGAAAAAGGGAGGGCTGACTCCTGATGTGACCTTGTTAGGGTCATCTTTACCTAGCCTTTCTCCTTCTCTCCAGCTAAAGGAGTTCATTTCCGTGCAGTTTCCATCTTCCACTGCTCCCCAAAATGAACACACCCTCACCTGAGGACACGAAAATGGCTCCGTTCACAAGATGTTTCTTGGGCAATTAGCAATTTGCCTGGGCAGGATGTCACCTAGCCAAATAAGTCTCTTTGATTTTTTTTTTTTTTTTTTTTTCCTTCCTGGCTGATTGAGCTATGATTTGTTTACTTATTAGAATATATTTTTTGTCTTTTATTCTAAGGAGAAGTGTTTGAAGTACAGGATCCTTTAGAAAGAATGAAGTCTACTAAATCCATTAGAAGCAGGGATCATGCTGAGCCTAAATTAGGCTAGCCCACTAGCAGCAATATTTAATGCTTACTTAGCAGTGTTCAGGAACAGACCCCCAGGAATGTCTGCATCATTGCCTGTTACAGAAGTAGGGAAACTGAGGCACAGATCAATGAATCGACTCATTGAATGGCAGTCAAAAGGCCAGTGTAGAGTTAGGAATCAAGCCACAGTCTCTTGAATTCCAGCCCAGAGCTCTCTTCACAGGGACACAGTGATCTGGGTTTGGGTGTTGCCTAGTTTTTATGTTACTCTGTCTGCACAGGAAGCAGTTTACTCAGGACATGAATAAATGTGAATAGTGTTCAGAGTTTGGGGTTTTTTGTTTGTTTGTTTGGGGTTTTTTTTCCCCCTTTCTCCCCCTCCCCATTTTCTTTTTAAAGGACAGTCTCCCAAAATAAATGTTCCCTTGAGTCAGTTCAAGTTCTGGTAGGAAGAGTTTCCACAGAGTAAAGACCTTTACCATTAGACGTGTACAAATGGGTGAGTCAAAATTTTAAAAAAAGCCCCATGATCATATAACTTGCTATATTAGGAATTTGTGTAATTGAGTATTCTGCTCAGTAACTTCTGAGAATAGCTAGTATAGATACTTTAGGGAAAAATAGAACCCTGTCCTCCCTTTCACCTGCCCCTGGGTCTCTACAAAAGACAATTCTGTAATACTAATTTCTCTGTAACTTCAGCTGTGTCTTTGGGACCAACACTGTTACCCTTTCAGTCTTTGCTACTTAAAAATGGCCTAGTCTCAGTTTTGGCTTCCCAGCTGAGGTTCCCACAGGCTGTGACAAAGGGACTACTCGACACATATGCAGCACTGCCCTTTCCTAACTGGATTCACCGATGCCTCTGGTACGTCTTTCCTTCAGACTTGGGGAGTTTGTCCTGAGCAGCTCAGTGTTGTGACTTTCCATTCCTTATTCACTTCTCCCTACTTTGACTCACTAGTATGACCTGCCTGTACCTTCTTTACTGAGCACAGTGCTTAAATTACACTAATGATTGTCACAAGGGCAGTGGTTTGGCACCTCCCTGTTCCGTGTCAGAACGCACTTTGCAAACCATGGTGTCAGGACAGGAGAAGATCCCGATGAACGATGTCATCATTAAAGTGAACGTCTGTATGTCTCTCTCCCTGCCACGCTGAAGAAAGGAAAGGGAATAGGAATCAGAGAGGAAAAGAACCTGGAGAGATAAGAGTTAATATCCTGTGGTGCAGACACCTCTAGGAAGGGAGGAGAGAGTGAGACAGACAAAGGGTGGGAAATGCAGTTTCCTGACGGAAGAACTTTGGCTGACACATTTGCTGTAACACAGACTTAGTGACCCCTGTCTGATGGCTATTTATAACTTCCCAACGATTCCCTTATCATGAGGCTATGGTCGGTGTCTGCGCACCAAGCAGGGTGAGAAATCAAGTCAGAATGGTGTTTTTGCAACGGGAATAAGTGAATTGCCAAGAACACTATTCTCTGTGAGCGAGGCCATGGTCCAGCAGAATACTTGTACTTAGAATCACAGAAAGGACCCTTGTGCTACCCACATACTGTGTAGATCAAAGGAATGAAATACTAGCTGTCACGTCTCTTCACCAAAGCTCACAGATCCACGACACTACCCCTTTTGGGAGGCACTCCCGAATTAGGCTGGGAGCAGCGCATGAGGTGAAAAGGTAGCCAGCAAGTGTCTCACTGGCACGTTGCTGTTGTGCGTCATGACCATATGTGGTTTGAAGTTCATAAGAGCTGGCTAAATAGATAGATTGCCTATAGTGTAGAAAAGTGATCTTGCTTTACAGTGTAATTTAGTGTCTGTTTATGTATGGCATCAGATAACTGGCACTGAAAATAAGAAATATACAAAGCTTAGATGTGAAATTCCTAGAAAAATTTTAGGACACAAAAGGTAGTTGTGTAAAGCAGGATTAGCTCTGTCTTGTGTGCATGTATGAATTTCTCAGGAATCTTTAACAATAGAAAGTGTGTTGGATCTAGTTTGCATCATTTCCTTCCTTCCCAGTCCTAAGAATTCCCTAGCAATATTTTCTCGCTGCTAAAGTTGTGCTGCGTTACATATCCGTCTTAGATACTGCAAACATGATGTTCCTCCTTGTTCCTGAGCTACCCCTTACACCTAAGTTTCTCCTCCAACCCTGAGGTTGATGTAGTCAGTACAATGACCTGGAAGTCCCTGTCTGTGAAACAAGTAGAATGTACTTACAGACCTGAAAACTACTGCGTATCCATATAGGTGCTACTTTCCTGTTAGCTGTTTATATATATGCAGATCGAGATCCCTCTGGTGTTGTGAAGTTGTGTGAAAGGCCTTAGAAAAAGAGAGTGGAGCTGCTGGAATGCAGTGCAGATTACAGTCTAGCTTCAGAGGTAATGACTAATAGCAATCTTCTAAAGAAGGACAAGGGCAAGGCATGTAATTTAACATGCTGATGTTCCTGATGGTTCCTTGAGAAGGACTGGCTGCTTCCTAACTTATGTCAATCTGGAGCCGTTGTTCTGTGTGAGTGTGGGATAAATATACTGATGGTAAAGGTTAATGAAGAGTCTTCCCTAGCCCAGCTCTCAGGACTGTAGCATGCAGAGGTGAGAAATCTGTTGCCTGGCAGGCATGGTGTGAAATGCAGTGAGAGTCACAATGCTCAGTATAGCTCTGAATTTGTTACATTTTGAGTCAGGGAAAATTTGAAGCTTGAACTGAGATTTTTTTTTTTTTTTTTGCTTTCATAATTTTTTATTTCTGTGCTTTACTGTTAATTATATGGGCATGTTAAGAAGCTAATATCTTTACATTAAATAACTTCTATGCTTAATATACTGTTCGGGCTCTGTTTGAATTTGACCAGAGCTGGCTGCATTTAAGAGGTAAGGAGAAGGCAGCATGGGAGTAAGGGCAAGGATGCAGGCTGTGATCCATTGGTGAGAAGAAGGTAGTATCAGTTAGGCTCAGGTACTAAAGAAACTGGAGAGTACTGCTCACTTCTGCCAAACTTAGGTAGGGAAGGAGTAGGGGGAAGTGTTTCTTCTCTTAAAAATTAGCACAGACTTCTGTTCAAACAGGAATAGCACTTGGCCTAATCATAAGGGTAAAGATGGGGAGTGACAGGTTAAAACTACAGCGAGGGATTGAAGGAAAACCCAATCAAGCTTTGCCAGCCCAGAGTGGGTAAGAGAGGTCTGCAAATCCACCAGGTTTTCTTGCTCCCAGGACCAGAGGAGTGCATGTGAGCATGCCTGTTCGCTCCCAGTCCCTGAGCGCCTGCTGCTCTGGGAGGGGAAGGTGTCTTTATTGTTCAGCCAAATAGTTCTGCCTGTGTGGCAAAAGAATGACTCAAAAGTGTCTTGGAAGCTGTGGTGAGGGTGATGACATTACTGGGCAAATGCGTCACTACAGCAGTCTCACTAAGCTCATTAAAAGAGACATCTTAATAACAAGACGGAATACAATGATACAGATCTCCAGCAGTAAGTCTGCGGAAGAGTGAAAACTTTGGGAAAGGATGAAGGGAAAGCGTGCGTGGACACAACTAGGTTCTGGCTCTGATGCTTTTAGGCAAGCCTGGGCCATCCCTTTAGGCTTTAGGCATATGGGGCCTGTCGCCTGAGCTGCGGGATTGGTGCCAGTGAGGGGGATGGCCCTGCAGAGAGGACTGCTTATTATTCTCCAGGTAGGGGCAGACCCGTTAGAGTAGATGGTTGAAAGGACATAATACAGCCCGGAGATAGCTGGTTGTGTCACTGATATTCCTGGATGGGAATAAAGGAAACCTAAACACAGCTGCAGAGACAGCTGAATGGAGACTGTACGGCTTAGCACAGCTCTGTGAAATGTAGCTGAACTTGGCATCATGGCCTAGCTGCAGCTGCTAGGACTGTCCCCCGTTCATCTCCCCATACAAAGGGGCTGGATATTTTTGTCAGTCCTATCATCTTTAAAGCCTTGAAGCCAGTTGCTTTCCTGCTGCTAAGGGAGCGGGAAGGAGCAGTGGGGATAAACCTACTCAGTCCTTACAGATTCAAGTTTTGATTAGCGCTTCATCTGCTCACCAGGAAGGAGTGTTGGGGATTGGGAGCAGTGAACACAAGCCATGGCCATTGCATGTGCAGGCTTCCTCAGCTTGTCCTGGGTGCCTGCCACTTCTCATTCCCAAATATTCATGCTTGGGTTTTGCAGGTCTTTTATGCTTGCACAGGAAAGGGCTGTGGAGGAGGAAGCCAGATATTAGTGGTTTAGGGCACCCCATCCAGCCCTCTCCTCAGAAATAAAGGAGACCTACAGAGAGAGAAACAAGGCCCAGATGCACTGCAGCCATCCGTACAGGGCAGCCTCCCTTAGCCAGTGCAAGAATGCTGATTCTGCACCATAACTGCACATTGAAATGGGAGTCTTCGTTATGCCCATTCTTTCTTTACACAATTGCTGCTACATTACTAGCTCTTTTAAGATGCCATTCCCACTTCCCTTCCCAGTCAGAAGGGGAAGAAGCCTTTGAAATCTGCTTTTGTGTCCAAGAGCCTCTTACAGTCTCTCCCTTCCCCTTATTTCTTTTATTATGCTTCCCATTTCATCCAAGCCCATGGAGATGTGAACTGTGTTCACGTACGTGTGGCTTGCATTCATTAAAGAGCACAGGTGCTCTCAGCTTTACCTGTTTATAAACTGGCCCAGTTTGATAGTCGGAGAAAATACATTTGACATGCTGTCAGACTTCCCAGGTCCTCTTTCCACCTGGTACTGATGGCAAGGTAGACAAAGACCAGAGGCAACTGTCTGGCTGGAAAATTTGTGTAATGGACACCTGGAGGGAGGCTGCTGCTGCTTTGCCATCATATCCGTTGTGCCACTGTTCTTTAACAGTCTGCCTCCTGGCTTTCAGAGTGCCCTCAACCATCACACTGTGAGAGGAGTCAGAGCTACGGGCTGGTCCATAGAGAAATCACCTTTCTAGCAAGGCTGCCTGGTTCTCCCAGACACAGAGCCTCTGTAGGTAAAGTACAACAGTCACATAGCTTTCCAGCTGTCCTCACCGCTGTGAGAAGAGGATACCATGAAAGAGAACACCTTAGCATGAATTTTCCCTGGTTCTAATCCACGTAGCTGTTACCACCTTGTATTTCTGGGTGCCACTGAGCTCCACCCTGTCAGTGAAAAATTGAGTGGACACAGATCACTGCAGGCCGACATGTTCATTTCCTTGGCAGATTAGGCAGTTACGCTCAGTCATCCAGCAGGTTACTGTGGGTGTGCTGGGCAGGGGTGAGGGTGAGATTCTAACATGGAAATTTTGAATGTAACAGCTGGAAAACTAGGTATTCTGAACAAAATATCTGGGCTTTTTTTGGTCCTCTTAAAAATCGAAACAAAATAGTGGGTTTGCTATTTTAGCTAACTGACATTTAGAGATGTTTCAATAAGCAAACGTGCCTTGCTTGTGGAAATCTTTCTCCCTGTCTGCTCCCTCCTTTGTTGTTTTCCCTCTGTAACTTGAGAGACCTGGATTCAACCCCATTCACCATCATGTTATGTATGACCTTAGGCAAACACCTTTGCTTTCTACACACACCTGGGAAAAATGCACTGGCCCACCTCAGAGAGGCACTAAGAATATAATATACTTACTCTACTTGGACATTCAACTGCTATGGTATTGCAGGTCATTTCAGTTTCTTACATAGTTTTAAGGTATTTTTGCAATGAAAGAAATTAACATAGAGCAGGACTGGCATATAGGTAAAGAACCCAGAAGTGAATAAAAAAACCCCTCAAACCAAACCAACAGAGAACAGTAAAAGTGGTCAATCTATTTCCATAATTCAAACTGAGAGAAGATCAACACGTGCCTCCTCTCCCACCCCCATCTATCCACTGGCTGTTTTTATAAAGTCTCCTGGCACTATTCGATGACAGCACCTTCCACTGAGGGTAGATACTGGCCTGGCTGAGCAGCACAAAGTCTCCTTTCCAAAGACGCTTAAAAGCTTTCCCTTTCAACCAGTCATCGGCAAGTCATCTATGAGCAAGTCTGTTGGGGATACAGGAAAAACTTTCAACCTGCTATTTAACGTTCCTGGTGCAGGCAAAATCTCACTGTGGGCTCAGCTGAACAAAGAACGGCTGAAGTCCAGCACCAGCAGAGAATGGAGAAAGCAGCAATTGCATTTTGGAGGTTGCAGAGATATAGGAACATTGTAGAGAGCAAATGGAATTCCAGAGATTTTTCACGTGCAAACGGATATTTCCTTTGAGAGTCTCTAGACTAAATAATGCTCCTTGTGTCTAAATGGACAGTATATCCTGCTGACCTGGCGGCATCCTCTCAGTCCAGCACAAACCAAATATTGCCCTACAGCTGCTTGAGAAGGATAGAAAAGGGGAGGGGAGGAGGAGGCATGAGACAGGTTGATCTTCTTTATAGTTTCTCCCTGTGCCCCTCCCCAACCCCACCCCCCCCACACCTTTCTCTTTCCTATTTTTCATACCTGCAAAGTCTCAACACTTTGTTATGCTGGAAGTCAAAAAGCCAAAAAAGAAACTGTCTGTGCTGTGCAGATGGTTGGCTCAGAGAAAGGAGACAGAACTTCCTTGCCTTCACGCGGTGCTATGTAGGGCATTCAGAAGATGTTTGGACTATGTGCTCAGTAGCAGCCTGAGAAGGGTGCAAGCATTTTTTTCAACAGAAGGGAGAGTCTTTGGTTCTTTGCAGCTGGGAGGGTGCAGTGAGCAAGCTGCCAGGAAGGATGCTGATGTAGTTGTTCCCCATTTCGTGCAGGAGAATGAACTAGGTGACCTCTCAGAGGCTTGTTCTGGGATGAGATGATTCAGCACCCCCACGCTGACGCTTCCCCCTCACAGTTGCATTTATGGCTGTCAGAGGAGGGATTTGGCCCACGGAGATGGGCAGTGGTTCACTGCACTGCCCGCTTCTTTCTCTGTCTAATGCCTGGGCTGACAGAATTTCTCACAGGTCAGATGGGCGTGAGAGAGGGGAGAGACCATTCTGACAAATCATGGCACTGATTACTGGTAATGAGGCCTCCCACCAGAAAGCTTCTAAGATCTGCAAGTGTCTCTGGACTGTGTTGTCTGTCCTTCTCCCTCCAAAGACTAGAAGCTGCAGAAAACAGTCTCTGCTGATATCCCCCTTGATCTTACAGAAAAGGCAGCAGAAACTTGAAAGCAGAGAATCCTGGGATCTGTGCCAGCGTGAAGTGGGACTCAGCATGGGGAAATGCCATGTTCTTATTCTTGCAGTGTGGGAGAATCTTGTTTTGCTGAAACTCTTCCCATTGCACATAATGAAAGATGGTCTCTTGCTTTGAATCCTTGCAAAGCCGTCATGTAAAACTACAGCTCTAAGTGGGAGGTGTTTGCCCCAGAGTTTATCTAAGGGTTGTACAGCAGAGAATTGGGAGCCTATGTTCATGGCTAGAGAGAAACTGAGTGAGGCTAATCTCACAGATCAGGAAAACAGCCTCCTTTAACAACCTGCTAGGGAGAAGGGACATTTTCCTAATGAAAGCACTGGAGTATTTGATTCTTTGACCTTTCTCTGACTTCTAGGATGAGCTATCATTTGGGCAGTATACCTTCTGCTTGGATAATCCATCTCTACCTATAAGTGACAGTGACATCTCTGTGTTCAGGGCAGAGGTTTGTAGGACAGTTGTTTGCCTGGTGCGTGGGATTCTCAGGAGAAAGTACTGTGTTTTGCGCAAGCTATTATTAAAGCCAATTATATCTGTAAAAGTTTCTTTCCGGGTGGAAGGTTGAGATTTTTCATGACATGCAAGTCACACAAAGGACACAGATGGGTATTTATTGCCACACGAGTCCAACCTTACTCTTCCCTTTCTGCTCCCCCACCATCACCTGCAGAACCGGTTCTCACACCTAGAGGCAGTAACCCAAACCCCTTTGTAGCAAGAGGAAGAAAGGAGGAGGAAGAGCAGTCTTGTCCAGCTCTTGATGTGACACTCCTTACCCTGAAGGGCTGAAGAAAGATTTGACATGGAGACTTCCTTCATCCTGTTATCAGCCACTGATCCCATCACTTTGCCTGGTTGTCTCAGCCAGCCTGTGTCACAGGGTGTCCACCCTGTTCTAAGAGACTTAGGATGTTAATAGCCACCAGACATGACTTAGCCACACTATGATAACATACCAGAGAGCCTCTGTCTGGTGAGATGTATTAGCGATTAAAAACCCTATCTGATTCCTGCATCAAGGCCAAGATGGAATCAAAATCATCTTGCAAGCCTACTCTAAGGGTACAGTTTCCATAAGGAAGCCAGAGAGCTGGCTGAAAGCTCAGACTCCCAGGTGAATAATAACTCATTGTGCTTCCATCCCATTTCAGCCCAAGAGCTCAAAGAGGTCCATAGACATTAACCCTCCACTAGATTGGTTTTATCCTCAAAAAGGCTAAGATTCTGGAACAAATCATTCTGTAACTGTTCTGTTTCCTCAGCTAGATCTTTAGCTCACGTTGTCAGTTCAGGACAATGTCACCCAAACCTTACTTGACAGTGGACTGCATCTATGTTGCATAAAATTGAATAACTTACAGGGAGCTGCTGAGATTGTATATTCAGTAATGCCTTACTCCCTCACAGCCCGAGCAGCCTGCAGGCCCGCTGTATTCGTGTTCTTTTGTATGCAAGATGCGGTACAGATGCTGACTTCTGTTATTGTTGTCAATTGGTCAGTTCTTAGTCTTGTGAGAGGGTTTCTGCCACTCAATCCACTGGATGGTGTCAAACTGTCAGTAGAGTTTCATTGTGTATATTACCTACTGAATACGGACATTTTTGCTGTTGTGATTGAATGGAGATTTGCCTACATCTCAGGCAATGGCTGAGCCATTCAGCTGGTCCTCACTCCTTTCATCTCTTGTGGCAACAGGTAAAATCAAATTTACTCTTGAAGAAAAACCTACTGCAGTTCAAAATTACCAGTTTGATATGGTCAGTTTGGTGCCTTGCTGGAGCGCAGGTAGGGGATTAGACAGTGATCTTAACTCCTGTTGTGTCCCATTCTCAAAACCCCCACTCCTGCTGATCGGACAGCTTCTTCCTATCTCCAGTAAATTTTGACCTCTGCCCTTGGGGATGTGGTACCCTACATTCAGCACCCTGGTGTATAAATAACTTTGCACCTCATCGTTTTTGAATGTTGTTTATACCCCACTGCCTGCCACGTCATGTGCCAAGGTTATTAATATGCTACTGTGTCTAGACTGTATCTAAACTTGGCATTGGGTACCCAAGTTCATGAGAGGAGCAGTTTCATCTATTAGCACAAAGGGGGTGCCCTAATGTGTTTGATCAGGGGTCCAGAGGGGACTTGGCAAGAGACTTCTCTCCTCCTGGCGTGCCACAGTAGCACTGGCCCTGCTTTCTGAAGGGGCCTTAGAAACTCTCTTCTTCCCCTGCTCCAAAGCTACTGGGCACCCAGCCCAAAGGAAATACCTGACCTTATCCTTTCCTGATGTGCTTCAATGCACCATTGAGTGCAAGAGGCCCGATACATCACAGACTCACCTTCACTAGCCTGGACAGATCCAAGCTGAGGCTGGACTTGGGCTGGCAAGGCAAACTGAGATACTGGGGGGGGGGGGGGGGGGNAAAGGGAGAACAAACAAGCATTAGCTGCCTGTTAAAGCCATGCTGATTATAGCTGCAGCAGGAACCTCTGCTAGTAAATACAGAGTCACAAGAAAAGCTGATGTGTTTCCCCACGCAACATGTGAGTGATAATATGTATTTTGACTAAGGAAGTGAACCACTTAAGGCCAGATTGTCTGTATCTATGTAAGGGAGGCTACATGAACTCCTTCCCACTTCTGCGTTTTGTTTGGAGGCTAAGAGCACTCTGGGCATGTTGCGGGGCTGTTATGTGATGGATGAATGACAGAACAGAGGATCACATCTCGCATCAGAGCACTGGCTGTACATATATTTTGTGCCAGCATTGGTAGTGAGACCCATGTGAAATCTCACTGGACCGTAACCTGAGGAAGTAGTATGCTAAAGCCTGGTTGACTCCATAGGCTGGCTCAGTGCTGTACGGCATTGCTCCTCTCTGACTTGCAAAGGCCACAGAGTTCCCTGAAGGAACAGGGAATCCGGACAGACTTTTTGTTGCTTGTCTATGAATGTGGAACGTCTCAATGTGGCTGTGGCATGTGGGCAGGCAGGGCTTCCAACAGCAAGGAGTGCAGAACTACCAGTCAGTCCCTGAGAAGCCCCTGATGATTTACTGGATGTAGTTAAGTTTCTACAGGCCTTAGAGAGGTAGAACAAGTGTGCACCCATTATGGGGAGCACTGGCATTCCTTTTCTTTTATGCCACATCACATCTAACTGGCCTCTTGCATGGATCCAAAGGAAACCAGCCCCAAGTGCATCCAGCTGATCTAAGCAAGCCCAAGAAGGGCTGAGTAAGAAAAGGAGCAAACTAAAAAGAAAAAAAAAAAAGGCAGTGAAATGGTCAGTGATGACTTAACTGAAATATGACTGTCCAGTTGCAAGAGGCACAGCAAGCCAGGCACAGTGAAAGGGCAGGCTTGGGAATAGTGGGGCCAGGACCCACAGCTCTGAGCAGAACCTGTATTCTGCCCTGGAGGGTGGTCGGTACCAGCCTGCTGGTGGCCTGGCCAGGCTAACGGAGGGGGGCATTGCTTTCCAGTGCACATAGCAAGGCAGCCCTGGCCCCAGCCATACCTGCTGCTCCTGACATGGTCCCCAGTAGCTGAACAAGATTGAGATTATGCAGTCTTTTCTCAGAACTCCTGTGCACCACGGCAAATCTCTCTCACCTTGGAAGCAGTCTTGCCTTGAGCGATGCTTAGGAGGAAATATCCAATCAACCCTAACAAGATGTAACAAGTTATGCCTTACCACAGGAGAGGATTCTCAGTGCTGGCTGTCCTGTGGTGACAGAGTTGCTCTAGGCATGAGAGATGGTCATTTGCTTATCAGCAAAAGGAAATAGGAGCCGATTCTGTCTCTGCCATGATGCATAGACAAGATTGTGCAGGACTTGATTACTTTCTGGCACCAGCAGTTTTGTTTTCTGACAACTCCAGCTTTTTTTGTGTTGTTGAGCTGCAAGGATTACACAGATCTTGACTCAATGCTTCTCTCACTTTCAAAGGGGAACAAAAGACAAAGACATGCATGAGAAATCTCCTCTGTCATAGAAAATTGCAAGGGATACTAGTACTTTGCTCCCCATACTGTGCTAGTGCCCACACAGCTTGCATGACCACTCTGAGGTTAGTCTTATAAAGCAAAGAAAAATCTGAAGTAAACTTGATTGCAGTTGACCTGGCAAAAATCACTCAGCTCTTCAGTAATCTGAAAACTGCTCCCATTCATGGAGTTAAACATTCTCTCATACCAAGGCTCCCAGCAGGGGGACAGTAAAAGGAATTGAGTAACAGTTCAAAAAGATATACTTTGGAACCTCACCATCATCTTACAACATTTAAAACTATTGAAGAATTCCCAGGGATTGCTTTGCCAGTGCCTGACTAGGAGCAAGCATCCAAGCAGTGATTGTTTCTGCTGAGGAAAGATTTCCACCCATTCAGTACAAAAGGCGTCACCTTGCATTCCTGTGTACTTTTCTCCAGATCACCTGGTAAGTGCTTTTGATGCCTAGAAGATGTGAGATTTGGCTCATATCAGACATGATCTGTTGCAGAGGTGCTACCGCACTTAAAGATGCAGGTCTCATTGTGTCCTGATCTGGTGTGGCTGCCCTGTAAACTCACAGGGAGTCTGTAGGGTGCCAACCGCTTATGTTCCGAGTTGCTCAGGGACTGATCCCTCGCTTATTGACTTGGGGTGCAGAAAAGAAGGAACAGGAGAAGAAAGAAAAAGTTTTTTTGGGGTGCTGAAAGTACCCAGTGAGCACCTAACTGAACTGTAACAACCTACTTGGGCAGGAAGCGCGCCTGTTTGCAGACACCAGCTAAAGTGTGAGCTACAGTGCAACTGCTGCCACAGAGGAGAGTAAGAAACAAAAAAAAAAATCCCGCTGCAGATTTATGGGCACAGAGGAACTGAAATTGCTAAATGGCTATGGTTTCCCTGTTTGACTGACATGACCTCTGACCCCCCCTCCAGCAAAGACCTACAGCACCAAGGGCACAGCACTTGTCTCCTACATGTTATTGCTTGTAACCTGACTTGCTCTTTGTTTCCTTGTGCATTAGGCCAGAAACACATGCAAGGCACCGTCACTACAAGTCCTGTTCATCCCTTTGGCAGCACCCTCGTTTTGGTCATGATGTACGAAACAACATGCAGATGTGTTTATTTTGTTTCCCGATAGCAGATTGAGCCTCAACACTGGAAGAACTGTGTTTTGACTTGGGAGATGACCACGTTTGATATGAAGGCTGTAACAGGGACACCAGGCTTGATACTATCCGCTTTATACAGATGATACTCCTTGTGACTTCAGTGAGTTGCCTGCCTTAGGAGTGCCTGCCACAGCCTTCGTTCCAGCTCCTTAACCCCTTGCGTGGACTGAAAGGCTGTGTGCGTTGACTTCGCATATCTCAGTTCAGGCTGTGGCTCAGGAGGACAGAGTACGTACTGCAGGATTACATATTTGGCTGTAAGTACTCCTAGTGTGTGTCAGAGGAGACACGCTTTCTAGAGGATATGTCGTGGGAGCTGCCTTTACAGGTAGTGGGGACGTACCAATGGGAGCTGGACTGCATTTGCCTCATGGGTTTGCATGTGTTTGGAGAAACCAAAGGGTGTGAGGGGTGGGGGGGGGATGCTGTGGATTTTGCATCAGGCACTGTGTGCTGAATGAGGTGCCTGCCCAGGAATCTGGCTGGGGATGTTTCTCCTCCAAGCTCTCCAATATTCTGGGATGTCCTGGGGAGGCTGCAGAGCTCATTTCCTCAGTGCCTGGCACTAAGTCTGCTTCCCAGCTCTCCAGCAGCCATGCGAAGCTGCAGGGAGGCCATGAGGTGAGGCATGTTTGAGCTGTTACCTGGGCAACAGCTAAACACTGACTTCAGATAATAATTGTAAAATAACTTAGCGTCAGAGCGATGAGGCAGGGGGGAGAGAGGGGCTGCCGCTGCCCGGGGTCCCAGGGAGCCTCATAAAATCCTCAGTGAAAAGCTACTCGTGCAAGCCAAATTGGCTGAAGTTCAACCTGTGCTCAGAGCTTTTGGCAAACTGTACCCAGGCAGAGGCACTGTGGTGTCCTGGTCCTTTCAGGTGGCCTCCTGTATCATTACATCCAGCCACCTGCTACTGCCTGCTACATCTCTGTGTTGTCCGTGGCTTTAACGAGACTCTGGATGGTGCCGTGAAACACATCCAAGGGGCAAAATTTACAAAACAGACTGTTTCCCAAGGATCCTCGAGGCAGTGCAGCCTCTTGGCACGCTCCTTACAGTCTCTGAGCAATCTGGGTCCCATGCACCCAAGAGCTTTGCTAGACTTTAGTCAACAATAGGTTATTTTTTGGTTTCATCCTTGAAACTAACAGTAAAAGAAATAGGAAGGGCAGGCTGCAACTCTGCCAGTGTTGCTCCAGTACTGTGGCTGGGAATAGGGGTATGTGCTAGTAGCAGACCTTTTTCTGCATGGAAGTAGCCTGGGTACTATAAGCATGGCTCAGCCATGACTTGCGTCTTGCTTTGCTGTGACTAAAGTTTGGCTTGAATGGGAAGCAAAAAGTTGTCCCTGGATTTTTAGATGCCTCAGAAACGGGAGGGAGGAAGGAAAGCACAGCTGTCTGTGGAGAAAGTGGCAGACTTTCTTCCTTATCTTCTGTGCCTGTGCTCCCGGATAAGAGGGACCGAGACTTTCTGCAGCTCTACCCTCCCTGCCCAAGCGATAATCTGTGGTCAGTTCTTGCACAGTTCATCAGATGCACAGGACGCATCAGCTACTGCTGGGATGGCTGCTGCAATTTGCCCTGCCTGTCTGGACTGTGTTACCTAAGGGCATTATGCACAAGATGAACAACAAAACTGAGGCAGAGATCCTCCTGTTTGTCTGGTTGCACAGCACCTAGCACACCGAGGATCCAGCTCCATGACTAGGTTTTTAGGAACAATGGTAGTATCAAGACAAATTAAGGGGTTTTGCACAATGTGTATAGTATGATATAAACTTGTACCTAAGCACACAACCATTCTGCATCATGTACATGTTACAGTGCAGGACTTAGTATTTGTTTGCTGCTTCTAGATTTACTGGAAAATGCCTTGACCCGGGTAGGTTGTATAATACACAGTCATTAAAAATTACTAGCACTGTTTTGTCTCTGTAGTAAAGCTGGCCCTGGCGCAGTGGGGACTCGCTTCCAGACAGATGGAGCTGTAGCATTAGGTAGTCATGGGAGGGATGGGATTATATTTGACAAGCGGCATGAGGTCACTTTTTCAGTCCCCTTCGGGTGGGATATATCAACAGGCTGCCATTTGCCTTGAATGCAGTGACTAATTTATTTTTTGAAATCTGCTTATGCTGCTTCCCCTTCCCTCTTAACTCTTTCTCATCCTTTGCCTTTCCTTGTTGTTTCAGTCAGAGATGACAAAGAAGCGTGAACTACATCAAAAGATGACATTTGCCATGGAGTCATAGATCAGCAATGGGCATGTTTCTTACAGGAGCCAACATGCCATAAGACCAGACACTGGCATACCCTGCAGTCAGCCACTTGCCAACTCCCATGGGCATCTCTACACATCCATAAAATAGGAACCGTTCTCCTTCTTTTACCTGCCTTATCCCCTTAGACTGTGAACCATATAGGTCTTGATGACAGAATTAAAACTGCAGTGGAATCCTGAAGATCACATAACAGGTATCACAACTGCAGTGGCATTTAGGGCCCATCCAACATTTCCCTTATGGATTGGCTTGGCCAGCATGTTAGAAAACAGAGCATGGGCTAAAGAACCACTTCTGGAGGTGACTGGCATGAATTCCAAGAAGAGCCTAGAGACCTTCCCAGTTTGCTAGCAGATCCGTGTGCTAGATCTATTTATGGCAAGGTCTGAAGTTAGCAAATGTGTAAGTGCTTTTGAGGGCAAGCACCAGCAGGTTACTTGCTAGGCCAGCAGAAGCCGGGTGTTAGGATGGCAGCTTACACAGTGTAGTGGACAGATGGTTTGGTTTGGATACCCGTGTCAAAGCCAGAATGAGGCCCAGCAGCTCTGGGAGAAGTGGAAAATGCAAAAGCCACTATGCAGTAAGCTGTTAAAGTGCATTCCCTCCACCCACATGCAAACTTGGTCTGAGTGGCTCTCATATACACAGAGTGACTACCAGGTTAGCGACATGCCAAACTACTATGGTAACAAAACCCAACTCTCCTCCCAGAAGGGCTGGAACTGAAGCTGGACACAGTCCAGGACTGACGGTGTATCTCACCAGCTGATTGGAGAAAATGGGTATCAGCTGGTGTAAGTCCCCACCCAGTGAGGGAAAGGAGACTGGGAATAAACCTGCTTCAAGTCTTTGCCTCTGAACAAGATGTTCTTGGCGTCTGCCTGGAGCTTGTCCTACCAGATCTCATTTAAGAAAAAAAAAAAAAAAAAAAGAAAAGCGACTACGTTTCTGTGCAAGTCAGGCATTTTCACTCCCTCTCTGGTCAGCTCCTGGAATTACAGCAGGTCATTCTTTCTAGTGAGGAGTGCTTGGGGGTGGAGGTGGGAGGGGAGGAATGAAACCTAGCTGATCTTGGAAGTTAGTTGCTGTCTGTGATTTCTCTTGTTAGCAAAGAAAGCCTCCATGCTAGTGTCTGTGCTAGCAACGACAGACAGCATTGCAACTCCTGGGAGCTTCAGAGGGCACTGGGCCTCTCCCTCTATGGAGAATGCGGATCTAACAATTTCTTGATCTGCAGTTTCTCTCCAATGACAAAACTCTCATAGCTGTAAATGTTGGAATGGAAGCATTAGCATTTCTGTTTATGCAACCCTACTGGAAGTAATTAGTAGCATTTATACAGCACTTTGGATGTTTAGGTTATGTTCAGACATTACAGGCTTACTATTCAGAAAAGCTACTTAAATGAGTCAGTGAATTCCAGGACAGAAATAAATTCTCTGTTGCTGTCTTCAGAAAACCTTAGTGGCTGCTGCATCACCCAGGGGGATGAATGTCTCTGAAGAGCTGTGAGTTCCCTGAGTGTAGGGGTGGTGTGTGGAAGACGCTGCCTCAGCCCTTCGGGGTTCCTGTAGGCAGCTGTCTGTAGTGACCTTCTGTACCATCACTGGAGTGACAGATCTGTATGCCCAGGGGCCTTGCTGGTGGTCCAGTGTTCCAGTTACCTGTGGGTTTATGCTGGTGTCTGAGAAGTCCCAGCAGTTCTGGCCAAGTGAGTGCCCCGTGGGCCAAAGGCAGCTGAGGATGCTGGTAGAGGGGCAGAGGTCTATGAGTGGGAGGAATTAGAGCTATGCAAATGGTAGACAGATGCTGAATTCCTCCATGTTTTGATTACTCACCAGAAGAGAATGCCGTGCTGTAGGCACAGGGACAAGGTGTGAGTAGGAAGTGTGTAGGGAAGGGGGGAGCCTCTCCCACCAAGAATATGTGCTTTGTACCCTACACTTCTCTGTTTTTCCGCTAGCTAGCAAAATGAAAAACATGTGAGGGGTGGAGGAGGAGGGCAGAGATTTATGGATTGTTTTATAGGAGATGATATAAAACACTTTTATTTCAAGTTCTCTGTTGTGTTAATTTCCTCTCTCCTTCTCTTGCTCTTTTCCTAACCACATGCAGGAGAGAGGCAGAGCAGGCTCGATCCAGGCCCTCTGTAGTCACAGCACAAACCTACCTACGGAATGCCTGTGGTCAATGGCTAACTCACCCCTTCTGTTATCGTGCCATTTATTCTGGCTTATGGGAAATGAAACATGGAGCCAGATGATGTCTTTGTGCTGTTGGCACTTCAGTCTGTGCTGGCTCACCAGCTCTTCCAACAGCTGTGCTGAAATGTGGAGTTAGAATAAGAGTGCGCACCATTTTCTTTATAAATAACCATCCTTCTGTAAAAGTACACAGGTTGGGAAGAGAGTGGGAAGCTGCTGAGCATTCATGAAACTACTTCTCATTAGGTAAAGCCAGCCTAGTCCCACAATAAAATTACAAAGAGACAAAAAGACAAAGAGACGCTAAAAGAGGAATAAAATAGCCATGGTTGTGATTAAAACACGCAACACACACATACACACGATCGAGCAAAAGTAAAAGAGCTCTTTTAAAGTAGAAAGTGTGCCCGTGGGCACTTCAGGAGAAGCACATTCCGGGCTGGTGGCCCCAGCACAGCAAAAGCTCCAAAGCCTTGCATGCACCACACACAACAGCGCAACCTCTGACAGACGGCAGGTGATGAGTCCTATTTCACCAAGAGTCCTGGTCGTCAGTGAAATGAACACAGCTCATACCGGATCCACAGCTTAAAAGGTCGCCCGTGAAAATATCACTAAGTGGACTCAATGTGACTGAGGAAGCATATTGCATCAGGAAAAAGGGAGAGGACTGAGCTTTGAAAGATCCTTGGGTCCAGATTTGGTCCCAAAAGAAATCCTGAGATATTTGAGGGCATTGCAGCTTATTCTGGAGTTCTTGTGAGGGTGCTTTCTGGAAGGATCTGGTGATCAACAGCGTCAAATTTATAGGAAAAGAGGCAGGGCTGATAAAGCTGTAACAACAGGACACTCAGTCCTTGTGGGGTTTACTGCTGTACTGCAAGATCCACGTTGGCTCATTGCTCTTGTATCCAGATTGCAACGTTAGAGAGCATATTTAAATGAAAATCCTCATCCACTGAATGAAAAACAAACCGAGGGAAAAATATGTCCAAACTGTAGCAATTATTGCTCTTGTTTATATTATACTTAATCCTAATCTTGGGCTATTAGACCAAGTCTTTTTAAAGCCATGTTGGACAGAAAGGTTTACTGCGATAAATCTGGAGGTCATGCAGAGCTTTAATGTTGTAGCTAGAGCCTCATTAATTTCAGGGGGTCTGTGCACAGAATTCATGGCAGAGTGAGGATGTCAGGGCTGAGGTAAAGGAAGTAGTCCTGGAATAACCCAATGAACCTTGTATAGTAAGTCATGGAAAATGCTTGATTACAACCTTGTTACTTAATTCTGGAGAGAGGACAGCAAAAATCAAGAGACAGGAAAGGCTGGAAAGAATTGTTTAAAGCTAAGCTAATGATGATAAAAAAGAACATATGGAAGGTAATAAATCTGATGGGATGGGCAGCCATTTTGCTAAGCACTTCACACTGATGTTAGCTAATAAAACAGCAGAGCTTTTGGTAACTGAGCTCATCTCCTATGTGCATTCCACCCCTATTGAAATGAATTTTTTCCTTTTTAAAAAAAAAAAAACCCAAACAATTCTTCATTTTAAAAAGAAAGTTTGAATTAAGTGATGATGTGAAAATCCAGGGTGGTGAGAGGTATTGTTGAGATGAAGCATATTTCATTTCATTCTTGCAGGCATTTGCTAGTGAAACTGCAGAGAAGCACAAACATGGGAAACAAAGATATTCAGATCGCTGACACATTGAAAATTTTCCCCACATTGTTTCTGCTGTAATTCCAGTTGGAGGACGACAAGAGCACGTAGGTGATGCAATCCATCACCATGATATTATGGTTTAAATTGGAAGCAACTCCAAATTCTTCTGCGTAACAATTATATTGTTCACTTCCATTATAGCATTGCCTTAAGACCCCAGCGAGGTCCCATGTCCCTCTTGCTAAACTCTGGAGAGATTCAGTACCTGCTCCAAACCGATCACACCCTGAGCAGAGAACATGCAGGGAATTGTTCCGGGTTTCCAGAAAGTCAGTGGGAGAACAGGAATGGCACACATTTTCTGAGCCCCCAATCCATTACGCAGGCCCAGAGCAAGCTGTCTAATGCCAGTGCTTTTCTAACCAAAAGGATGGTGAATTGAGGAGTCACCTGAATTTACAGGTGAAAATGGCACTGGGAGCATTGTCTGTATATGCATTGCAGCCTTCTCACACTACCCTGGCTTTCAAGGACTGAGATGAGGACATACTGAGGAAGTAGTGTGATTGCCAGAGCCTCTGGACTCCCCAGGGAAAGAGAAGCTTGGCCAAGGAGATGTTAGTAACAAAAGGATGTCAGGGTGGCTCAGACAAAACTGGTACAGGAACAAGCTGTCGTTTTTCCACAAACCAAGCAACTGAAATTTCAGTGCAATTTCAGCTGAGTCCACAATTTGTGTTCGCACTCCTTGGGGAAAAAGCCACGAAGTGTGAAGGTTGGATGTGGATACAAACTCTCTCCAGCTTTGGGGATATTATTATTCAGTGATTCTAGTTGAGGCCATTTTTCCCCTCTTTCACTCAAAGACAAGATTTGTAGTTGGTGTATATGACAGTGTAATTGCACCACTGGTTGCATTGTCTAAGGATCTGTCCTTGATACTTCAGACCAGTTCTTTGGTATCCAGGACAGACCCCTTTGCTCTGTTCAGTTGCTCTTTTACAGCTGTTCCTTGCCTGTCAAGTCAGATATTTCAGCTGCATTTTATTTAAGTGTAGAGTGATGGGCTTTGATAATGGTTGTTTGTTCTTGGGATGGACAAAAGGAAGAAAATCCAAAGAGAAGAAAAGAGGGTGAAAGAAAGATGGAGCAGAAAGGAGGATAAAGCTTTATTTGTACATACACACTGTGAAGCAGTGGAGAGCCCTGGCTGTGTCCTCAGTGAGGCGGGAGAATCTGCCTCCACCAAATTCCTTAGAGGAGTCGAGCCGCAGCCTCTGAATTCAGTCTTCTGCTCCACGAAAGTTGAAGGGCATTTGATTTCGCTGTCAGTCTGTTGCTTGCAGATACAGCTTCATGGAAGCACCTTAAGGCTTCAGAGCTTGGGAACAGAATGGACTAGCACACTGGAACCCTAATGGCTTATTATAAGTCCAGTTCTAACAATTTTGGGTTGAGAGGGAAAGAGATGTTGCATGGAAGATGCAGGGTATGGTTAGTGACTCTCACACTTTGTTGTGCTGGAACTGGAATGTTCCTCTCAGACTGGCGTGTTGCCCTGGGAGGGTGGGAAGCACCAAACTGGAGCCTTTACCTTTTAAGTTCCCACCCAGCCCACTCCCCATTCATGAAATGTTTGATCCCTGAGCTCACTCCCGAATGGGGTCCAGGTATCTTCTTAGTGCTTCAGCTGCTCGTCCTGGAGCCCTGGATCACAGATCCTCCTCCCATAATGTTTCCTATTAATCCTAGTCTTGCCTGCAATGAAGCTTCCTAGGGGGATGGAAGGAAGTGGGTTCTCGGAGAGGGATGCTGTTACTCTTTTCCATTGCTCCCCTTTCCATTCTCTAGAAATTGGGATTCTTTCTGCATGTATTTGGCTATATAGGCTATATTTGCACTGAACTGCCAAGGGTAGAGGAACTCTCCTCACCCAATGCACTTAAGTAATGCTGGCTCTTGGGAAAAGGTCCTCATGGGCTCCTGGTGTTCCTCACAGACCCCCAGGAGTTCCATGTATCCTTTAGAGGGAAAACTACTGAGTTGTCTCAGCATTATGCTACAGGTCATCCTTGCCCACAGCATAAACATTAACTACAAGTCCCCAGGATTTTCTTATGTTCTGCAGGAGCAGAGCTGGTCTTCCCACAGTCAATTGCTGGCATGTCCCTCAGTCAGCACTGAGCCAGGCTGTACATAGGCAGGCTTTAACAGTCTCCCAGTAGCCAAGGATCCTCAGGGCTCTCAGTCACTCGTTCCAACTGATTGCACCTCCTATTCTTCTAGAGAGAAGAACCAAGACTGCAAATTCTTCGCCTCAGTGGCATCCTCTTACTACAAGCTCCTGAATCCAGTTCCATGTTAGTGTGGAAAAAATAATTTTCTTTTGCTAGTTTTAATTTTACTCAGTTCCTCATTCCCTTGAATGTCCTTCTTGTTCCTGTGCTGACCGCCTGCTGCTCCTGGTGTTGGGTCAACCCTGCAGGGGTTGCATGACACAGTATTTTAAATGGTAGCTGTTTCTTGGTGTCTTGGCCCTGAAAGTGGAACTAAGCCCATTTTAGCAATGACAAGATGTTCAGTAACAGTGGCCAAGTCTTGTAACAAACCAGGCCCTCCATCTGTAGCATCTGAGCACAGCTGACTGGGAGGCAGTAAGTTAGGTCCGACAACTGCTGACCTTTGGGTGAGGCAGTCTCTGCCCTGGCCTCATCTCTGCTTGCTCAGCTCATGCCTGCTGTCTTTGTGCTTCAGCTTTCCACATGTAGAACAGGAGGAGTCAATAATCGCTCACTGCAGAACGAGACAGAAGGAATTCAAATTACATGTGTGTATACTTTACAGCCTTTAGGATGTTCATTAAATCACTCAAAGTACTCTCAACAAGATTTTGCTGACAGAATAGCCAGGTGGGGTGTCTCCTCACTGTGTAAAAATACACGTATGTCCTGCCTGCTCCTACACCCCTGGACTTTGGATACCTTTTTAGACATACGCTTCTCCCAAGGCTCCCCCAAAATATGAGCAGTTACCTCAGCCATTCTTAGGGCAGCTGAGCGCTGTCAGTATCTTCCATCACCACCAGAGAGATTTCTTTGATGGTGCTCCTGGCAGGGATGCACTTTGGAAAAGAGAACAGAGCTTCACATATATATCAGCCTCCTGACAGACACCCACTTAATGCAGGCTCCTAGATTCCTTTCACCAGGTTCTTTGGCTGCTCTAAGTTCAGACCTTCAGTGTTTTCAGAAAAGAAACATAATTCCTCATGCTCTTGCTTGTGTTGCTGGTTTCAATTTGAATGCCAGAAAATAGCTGAGTTGCAGGCATCTCTCTGTTGTGTGTTACCAGTATTTCAGCTAGCTGAGGACTTGAGACAGAACTGTTACAGAAATGTCAGACCCAGCTCCAGCTGCCCTCAGTGGAAAAAGAGTAACTGACTTCAGTGGGGGCTGGACTGGGACCTAAAACAGTGAGTGCAGTGGTGCTGCAGTCTTTCATCTCAGAGTTGCTGGGTGAAATCCAGACTATGCTGGTAATGGTTGGGAAGCTGCCAGCTGCTAATGATGTGGAACAAGTTGGTGAGTCCTTGCTCCAGTTTGTAGGAAGCCACCAGACAAAACAAGTCCCAAGAATAGCCAGCTCAACCCTTTCCTGGTTGGGTTCATGCTGTACTGGCAAAAGAGTAATTTAAAATTTCCCCTGATGTGGCTCCTGTGGTGTCTGATCTGTGGATGGCACCATGCCTCTGTGCGCATTTATCTCTGTGAAATTCCCTAGAAATACTCAACATGCTATAAAAACAGTGTCTGGAACATAGCGCTTTCCCAGATCTGGCCCACTCTCCTGGTATTTTGATATGCTCCTAGCATAATCACAAAACCTGTCTTCCTCTTTTATTTCCCTGCCTGTAGCCTCATCTCCTGGACTGAATACCTACACCCTGAGGTGCTCTCTCTTTCAGCTCCTATAGGTGAAGTGCACCGTGTGATGGAAGAGCAGACACTTCGTAGTGTGGGGTACCCTCAGAGCTCAAATTCAATGGATGGCTGAAGCAAGAAAGAGACTGATTTTCTAACAATATCCCACTGGGCATGTGAAGCAGTGTGGGAGATCGGGCAGTCAATATCTTTGCCAATTTCAGATCAATACTGGAAAATTATGATGGGGAAGGAGAGGCGGCCCACTGCGCAGACCACCTGTACAGCCGCTGAGGTAAGCGGATACAGGTAAACATGCGTCCTCGTTCCATCTCGCTGAAGAATATGAAAGCAAAGGGGATGACAGCCAGGAAGCAGGTAATACTTTTGCTGTCTGGCTCAAAAAAGCGAGGCGCTCGAACAGTGCCAATGCCTTTGTTTTCCAGGGCTTCAGAAAAAGTCACCGACGCCGGAGCTTTTCAGAACTGATCTCCCCTTTGAGATGTGTTTCATGAAAAGGAACAGGAGCCACAAGACGGAGTATCTTTAAAGTGTCCGGGGGGATGATAGGCATATATAGGCAAAACTGGAGGTGCAGTTAGAGAACGTGGGCAGGATCTGTGAAAGATCAAACCTTATACGCCTAACTCCTCACTGCTCTAAGGTGGCTGTGCTTCTAACACTGCTCTTACAGTGCTCTCTGCTGGGGAATGAGAGGTAGAGGCAAGCACGGCTGCAAGTATCCTTTTTGCCTAGAAGGTAGACAACGACCCAGGGTAAGGAACGATGTGCAAATTTATCTTATGCATTGCTCCAGTGAATGTATGCAACGTCCTCTGGCCTGCCCGTACAAACTAGTCTGAACTGTGCTCCAGGAATACGTTTCTAGCCAACGCAGAAGCAGGCGGCATAAATGTTTGGAGCCAGTAACCTGTAGCTGTTCTGTGGGCGCAGCAGTGGTCCCCAGGCAAACAGGCTTCATGTGCAGCTTGGAGCACATTCAGGCCCCCCAGTCAAGACACCAGCTGGAATCACATGTAACAGACTCCTTAATGAGCTTGGCAAGACAATTAGATTAGTGTCTTTTTACTGCTTCTGCTATGCTGCTGGCCATGGTAAATGGGGTAAACGGGAAATTTCACTAGGATAATTGATCACCTAGTAAAATGGAAAACCATAAGCTGTTGATCACCTAGCTAGGCTAGCTAGCAAAGGCCCTGCTAACCTCAGATTTGGTGGTGGAAGAGCACTTTTGTCACCTTAACATATCAAAACCTGATAATAGTAGTCTGGTGAAAAAAAAACCCAACCCACCTCTCTGTGCTCCTAGATGGTACTTCCACCAGAGGGCTCTGCGGACGTATCTTCACACTCAGAAGTGCCTTAGTGTAGATGAGCAATCTGGTGAAAAGGTCCAGTTTTAATCAAAATAGTGATTCCAACCAGTATGGTGTTATGTTACGGTAGAGCCCTCCCCTTTAATTAGTATTCTTTAGAGGCTGTGCTGTCCATAAACAGCCTGTAGCTGCTTTACTGACATTATATAAACTCTCAGTAGCTTGCAACTTGTTCCTAAACATTCTTAGTGGGGATAAATTGGGATACGTAGTCTCTACAGCAAATAGAGAACTAAGCAGAAAAGTGTTCATAGGTAGACAGTCTTGGTAATTGCCTAAGAAACCTACATTAGTTGCTGCAGTGGATTAAATTTGACTGAAATGTATGAACAATTAAATTGCTATTCTGGGCTGTAGATGCGATGACTGAGGAGTCGGCTCTGTCAGTTCTGCTGCCCACAGTCAGACATCTCCTAAATTCCTTCCACATTAATTACAAGAGCTCAAGTACCAAACTTCAGTGGCTGCTGCCTGTTTCTCTGGCAGTACCAAGGGGCATAAAGTGAGTGTAGACGCTTCTGTAAGTGTTGAGTATTTAAAGAAGTCATTACAGGCCTGATACATTTCATACAAGGGGCTGCAGTCTGCCTTTGTGGCTATTTTCGATTGCTGCCCATCTTTGCTTTTGTATGGGGCCACAGGATGCAGAGCATACATTAGGCCGAAGTTATAAAACTTGTAAAGTTGGCTGACCTTCATCTGTCCTACCTCAGCCTAGCCCCCATGGAAACAGAAAACATGGAAATCAGGCCCTACAGCTTTAATATTGCGAATTGTAACGTGACCTCCCTCCTGCATACATAACCCTGCCATGCCAGTCCGTGAACCGACTCCAAATGGCTGGGTTTAAAAACAACGCGGCTCTGGACACATCCTTCCCCAGGTCTCAGATCACAGGCAGCCCTGCTAGAAACCCTCGTCCAGAGGGTTTTCTGGGAAGCTGTTTGATGAGTGGCTGTCTTGAGCCTACGCCTCCTGCACACCCCCGGCGCGGGCTGCCGCCCAAGACAAGGGCCCTGGCGCTTCCCTCCTGTCTGGCAGCTGCTCTTGCTCTGGCCTGGCCCTTTGCCTTACAGAAAAGCCCACTGCCCAGTTACCAACTGACAGCTGCAAGAGATTCTTCAATGTGCACAGCAAAAGGGCAGGGAAAGAGCAGAGGAACGGCAACAGGATAAAACAAACCGAGGGAAGGACACCTATCCTATGTGCACGTTCTGAAGGACCCTATATGCTCCAGTTACTTAAACTGATTTTTCCCTCCTTCTTTGTGCCCAGAAGGCACAGCTGCTTCCCTCCTCAACCACCCTTGCCACAGCAACTTCCCATCCTTTTTCAAACAGATTGCAAAACTCTGGCCTGTCAGAGCCTGTCGGGATCAGCTGACGAGCCCACGTCTGTGTGCCCTTAAAACAGATGACCAATACCTTTCCTACTTGAACATCTCACCTTCTTCCTCTCCCTCCCATGTCACAGTCACCCCATCCACTGTTGTCCAGGAAGGCCGATTTCTCCTCCCTTTTCTCTGCTCGCTGCTTGAAGCAGATTTTCTCCTGTCACTCAGGTCAAGCTTCTGGTTTCCACACTGTAAAGGACTTCCTGGCACCTCCCCAGTTGGGGATATATCCCCACATATATCCCTATACAAATCCATTTGATCTTGGAGCTGTTTTCCTAAGTTTGCTGGTGGGCTAGAAATAACCTCCTGCCACAGCATATCCCTCCACAAACTGCTGTGTTTGTGCCCATTTGCACACTGTGAGACGGGCTGCTTTGCCTCTGTGGAACTGGGAGCGTAAGACTGGGGCTCAAACTGGTTTTGCCGTGTGGGGGGAGCTTTTTTGTTCGGGCATGGGAGAAAACACTTGGCCAAGCCCTGTCAAACTATGTGTATGTGTGTATAATAGGGCCCTGTGTGTGTGAATACGAAAGGCTAGTAGTCCTGCCTTTGTGCATTTGTAGGTTATACATGTGTGTAAATGACAATACTTGGCCCGGTTTTCACTGTGTATGTATGTGTGCTTATGTGAATCCTTACCTATTTGCAGTGTGCACGTGTACCACTGTTGGGTTGAGCTGGAAGTCTTAGCAAAGGGGTTCTTACAGCCAGTTCTGGTCATGTTGATGTTATCAGGTGCCATAGATATGTTTTCTCAATGCTTGTACCTATCTGGAAGTTTTTGTCACTGTGATAAGGTCAGTGGTTTTTTTTGGCGGGTGAGAGGCACTATAAACAAGATGGGCCTCCAAAGATCACGTGGTAGTTGAAGCAATACCTTGAGCAAACAAGAGAGATATGTTAACGGAGTCATCTGCATTCTGATAAACCTGCCAGCTCTCTTCTGAGTCATCTCCTCTCCAGATTTCGTTATTCTTAGATTCATTTACATGATCCGCTGGGATTACGCTTTAGAGAAAACTCTTCATTTATCTCACCGTTTGACAGGCCCAGCATCCTTGATATATTTACAACTAGCAAATGCATGTTGTTGCCTGGATCTTGGGCATATATTCTAGGTCATTACGAAGAGTAACTTTATAGCATCTCGATGATGACTTGGGGTCCTCAGGATCCCAGGATGTACGGGGACCAGGTGGTCAGAGCTCTAACTTTGCCTCAGATCCCATTTGCACTTAACGTTGTATTCATTCCTTAGTTTCAGCAAACTCTGTAGACAAGGGATCCCATCACCCTTGTCCACTAGACTGATTCTGCTTCAGTAAATCATTACTCTTCAGCCACCACACAAAATCACTTACAGGCAACCGTTCTTTATAGCACCCTAGGATTCATCACCATCACCTCAAGAAGAAACAGAAAGATCTAGAAGGACTGTTCTTTGGAGACTGAGGATCCAGGACAGGAACATCCTGGATTTTAATTTTAAAAGCCAAACATTCGTAAATGTCCTGGCTGTGAAATTAACCCACAGCATGTAAATTGATGGCATCTATCCTACAGATGAGTGTAAATCACTGCACTGGGCCAGAGTTCTTCCACTGACTTTAGGCGAGTGTAAACTTCAAAAGCCTCATGTCACATGTCCCTTAAATACAAATACTTCTACAGCCTGTTTTGAGTGACCTCTCAGAAATACTCAGCAGATCACCTACCCCGCAGTGCAGATGTCTGAGCTTTCCCCCAGGGCATTCAAAGGACTGGAGGAAAGCTGCAGGCTTTGAATATATAAAGCGTATTTTTGATTTTTTTGTTGGATTAGTCAAATAACTGAGATATTTCCTCTGTTGTTGATAAAAAAAACAGACGAGCCATTTGCATAAACAAGAGCTTGACATTTCTGGAATCCTTGGGGACTAGGGAGGGAGAAGGACTATTTCCGTACTGCTCGCTGGATGCCACTGTTCAGATGTGCCAGCGCACGGGCTACAGCACAGCATGATTTTCATACGTTTCCATGTGTCAAAGCCATTGGCCCACTCGGCACATCCATGCCCTTCTTGCAGGGTCTCAGCGTCAATAAGCTGCCTACCCCATCCACCAGTGTGCGCTCAGAGAACGTATCGTGAAAGGCCAACGTATCTGCAATGAGACGCTGTTGGGATTTACAGGGATGGAGCTGTGCGTGCCTGCAGCTCACACCACAAAGCACCTGGCCAGAGCTTCCTTCTCTGTGTGCCAGTTTACCTGAGTGCAGGCGTACACCCAAAAACCTGGGCCCAAAGCAAATCTGAGCTTTAGCCTTGGCTCGAACACAGCGTAGCTGCACTCCGAGGAGCTCCGTGGAGGTAGAGGCGATCGCACAGGACTGTGCGTACGCGCAGAGGGCGGCCGGCGCTTCCCCGCGCTGTCCGCACGCCTGACGAGCGGCCACGTGAACAACCTGCCTCGTCACGCCCCCCCGTTGCGCTGTCAGGCCCGAGGAGAGGAGCGGGCAGGCCTCGAGCAAAGCGCGGCCCCGTCGGTCCCGCAGCGCCTTCCTGCGGGACCTCTTCCCGCCCGCAGACCCGCACCCTCCCACC
>WEKW01019432.1:256091-270126 GCA_013389905.1 Sula dactylatra
CGACCCCCCTGCCCTGGGAGCTGCCGCCTCGGGGGCGGCCGGGGGGCTTTCCCCGTGCTCTCCGCGTGGAGGAGGCGAGGCACGCCGTGCCCTCCCGGAATGAGAAAATACATCCGTAGCGAACCAAGCAGGGAGGGTCAGAAAGGATCGCGGTGCGGCTTGAGGTCGGCGCTGGGCAGAGTTAGTTGCTGTGACGTTTTGCTATTTATAATTTCAAAATCTTCCCGAGCTGTGGCATCCAGCTCTGTTAAACGGAACACTTTACTCTAAATCCTGCCCTCGCATGTGGCTGCTGATGAATCAAGCAGGACCTGAGCCATGTCATCCAAAAAGCATTGGTCAGACGGCTTTGTGCTTTTTGGCGGACCTTGGTTTGTGAAGGAGCGGGTTTGCATAATACGTTCAGAGCAGAAGCTCAGCGTAGATGATAGTTAATAGTGGAGGCTCTGAACAGTGGAGGCCTGATCCATGTAATTGTACTGCAAAACAAGTACTCCAAAAAGGGAAAAGGGGTGTGGGGGGGAAAGAGAGTTAGGGAAGGTCCTGGTACTTCTCAGTAAGTGACCTGGCATGCCAGACCACTTCTTTTAAGTTCTTGCAAGGAGTTGTAATCTTCTTATTTTTGTTGTGTTAAAAGTTTAAAGTAACACCGCCACCCACGCCAACCCACTAACGAAAAACCCTCCCGAAAAGACTTGTTAACTTACTACAGTCATTTTAACAGTAGTCCAGTAAGATCGTTTTATGGTGTAAATTAAAAATAAATTTAAAAAAAATCATCTGTTATGCAGATAGTAAGTGCTGTTGTATGCACTTCGGTCCTTATCATAAATCTTTTGTTTAAATCTTTTTTTAGTGGCTTAAACTATCTAAGTAGTAGCATATTCTGTAGTGCTTGTCAGCTGACAGTAGTTAGGAAGCCAACATGAAATCTGTGGTTGGTTTAAATCTGTTTAATAGTAGACTGTTGCTTTTTCTGTTGCTAAGCAGGAGACTTCAGTCTCCTCTGACATGTCCCTGGAGCGGTAAGTTCACTTAATATAATTTTAAACCCAACAAAGCTAAGTTTTTCAGAGGCGCTGCCCTTCTTTTGCTGCCTTGGGTACTATGTGTTGTTTTAAGTCCTCGCTTCCCCCGCCTCCCCCACTTGCATTAGAGTAGTAGCCGGAGCCTGTGACATAAACCAGACCTGAATGTACACATGCAGCTTGTATGGGTAGTAACAATGCCTATCCAGAACTCTAGGTGTCCTCATGTAACTCATCAGACTATAAATAAATAGGAATTTTCAACTCCTCAGTGTTTTAATCTGGTACTGGGTGATCAACATCTTCCTTACTTGTTTAATGTACCCTCTAGCTTCTCTAAGGATCCTAGTAAACAACCATTTTCTGCAGCATGCCTAGGAAGTCACCAGGTCAGATCTGTTTTTGAGAGAGCTCAGAGGGCAGAAAGGGAGACACAGCAGGCAATATCTCCTGACCGCTCTGGCATAATAAGATTGATCTATTTCTAAAGCAGCAATGAAAATGCAGGACAGAAGAAAGAGATGGTCTTTTAGGGTATACAGGCCTTTAAATGTTCATTGTCTATGTTTCACGTACACACATAATGGCATATTCAATGTTCTGCGTATCTTGGTATTTACAGAGGCATGGAAAGGTGTGCTGTCATTTATCTTGCAGTGATGTTACAGAAAGGAAAACGAGACAGCAAATTTTGTCTTCTCATGCACCAGCCAGTGCTGAAATGGTTGGTCCACCACACGCCCACCCACCATCCAAACAGTTTATTTCAGAGCGGTTCCCTGTTCAAGGCCCTGAACTTCCATATCCTCTGTGTGTGTGTATCTGCTAATGCTATTATTTCTGCTTTTCAAGTGGGAAACGCAGACTTCTTAGGGCTCACTGGATAGAACAAGTAATTGAACATCAGTTTTGAACTGTTGCCCAAGCTATTAAAACACCTTTCTCTACATGTAAGAAATGTAGTAGGAAATACATGATGTGTTTGGAGGGCTGCTGGACCAGCCAGCCGATAGGCAAGCTAGAAACCCAAATTGTATTAGATATACAATCTGTGCCATGTCTGCCTTACGTGTTTTGGTTTGTAGTAGTAACAGAAGTGGTAAAGGATGCCTGCTCAATAAAACCTGATTCAAGGAGCTCAGCTGTGATAATGTTTTGCTACATCTATTACGTTACTAAACAAATTTTAGAAAGAATTGTTAGTGTGTTAGTGCTTGAGTAATAGTCTCTGTTGAGGTCCTTCCTTAGTCCTTCAAATGCCGTTACCATTGCACTTTCTTTCAGAGATCCCCATTATAATAAATGGGTTGTATTGTGACATAAAGCTTTTTGCAGAGCTAGGATCTTGGATAAAATTCCCCGTCCAGCAGAAGAAAATGTTGGAAGTTCAGAATACTTTCTAAGTTGTGTAAGATGCTAGCCTTTGTTCAGTTGTGTTTTTTGCAGTTAAAGCACAAGCAGCCCATTCACTTGAAATAATTTTGATAGAGGCATTATTGGTGTTACGATAGCTTCCTGTGAAGGTAAGGATGGCGTGCAGCGTCAGCTTAAGCAGATGTAGTACAGTATCCTTATGTGTGCACAAAACAGGCAGGCCAGCCTCAGATAATCTTAATGGCCAGAGTAGAAGCGCTTAATACTTCAGAAGCTAGGAGTGATTAAATGCACTTGAATATTAGAAAGTGTTCTCCAGCTGTTGAAAGAGTCGGCTTCTGATTAGCCAACTTACTATAGACAGTCTCACTCATTGGCTTCCTTTTGTTTCTGTTAGTTCCTTTTAAGGCTTACAATAGTAACAGCAAACCAAAGGGTTTTGGTATTTTGATGGGAAGATGACTCTGAGGGAAGGGAAGATTTCAGAAGCAGCAAAGAGAATGATGCTTAAGTTGCACAACAGTTGGAAGCATGTTTACGAGTCTGAGTTCTTGCTTCCCTGCTGAAGTCGGTGCAGTTGTTGCTTACTTTTGTTTGGGAAAACCTGTGGACTAGGTTGCAACAGAGGTTACTCCATGTTGTCTTTCCAGCTGGAGTAATACTGTTTACTACAGTGATTTCCTAAGAAGTGGTATTTAGAAGCTGCACCTTCATAGAACTGGCAAGGAGCAAAAACTGGGAACAAACTTCTTATCGTGATTTCATATAGGTACTGTGCGATATGTATTCTTTAGTAGTTTGGTTCAAACTGGGGGGACTGTTTGAATAAAGCCGTGTTTGTGATGTTTTTTCTGTCTCGGTATTGAGGCCTAAGTCCATACCACCCTCCCTCCTATAGCTCTGAAAAGCAACCTTAGGTACCAAAGCTTGCTTAAGCCACCTGTAAAAGAGTTGGAGGCATGCTTTGGGAAGGTTGGTGACATCAAGCTCCTTTGAACGAGGGCATAGTGACATCTGCCTCCATGGGCATAGGATGCAGCCGAGAGGTGTTTGATGACTAGGTTGCTGCGAGCCTTGAATTTGACCTGGGTTTGCCTGAACATCTAGTACAGGTCATGGAACTAAAGAGAAGTTACTCCCCAAATTAGTAACCAAACGAGTTGTGAGGAAAGGGACTGGTAGACTGCTCCCACAGATGTTAATTTTTAAGCGATGTGCTAATACTGACAAACCATTTGGGAAATAATGTTTCCATTTGTAAAATGGACAGAAGCAGTCTTCACCTGAAGCATATGTCTCTGCTATACTGTGTGTGGTCCAGGAAGCTAGAGTTGATGAGGAGATTGGTTGTCTTCCAGCCCTCTACCTCGTTTAGATTCTCGTGTGCATTATGTAATTTGCTGACAGTGTATTAGCTCCAGGAGCACAGTAAGTGCTTACAGGAATACCTACACTTGATAATAACATTATTAGCTGGAAATTTATTGAATGCTTAATAACTCAAAATTAAGGCATTGGGAACAGCCTGTATTGTTTTGGTACTCAATTTCCTATGGCATCTGAGAATGCAGCAGCTTGTTTTGTTTGCAGTCTTGAATGTGCGGTAACAAAATATCAAAGATATAACCTGCTTTGCTGTTCATGCTATGCACGTTGTGCTAGAGCACGTGGCACTTTTTAGAAAAACAGAATGAAATTCCTGTTGCATATTCAATCTCGTTTAAAACTTGTTGTGCTTGCTGTGAATATACTGCTCGCTTTGGGATTTTCTTACCTGCCTTCATGGGCATGATCCTATTTCAGCAACCAGGAAAGCAGATAATACTCTGCACTGTTAGTGCCGTGGTTTAGCTGTATCCCCTGGCTGTCCCACTGAATTCAGAGTCTTGCAGGTGTGTTTTGGGAGCTCTACAGGCTTCTGAATCCATCAGAGGCATCCAGTCAATAGTACTAAATGATTTCCCAAGGTGTATTTTGATGTCTGAAGTTGTATGTGGCGCTATCCATGAAGCGTGAATTGAGGTATACTTGTCAACCTGGTTCTTAAAGTGGCCCATTAAGTGTAGTTGCCAGACTATTTGCACTAATACTTCTCTTGCAAGTGTTTCACTTGGCTCCTGTCTGTCAAAAATTCACTCTCAGATGTTGAGAGTAGTTGCTGTCCGTTGTGGAGGAAGATCTAATTTTAAATGCTCGCACAGGAAAATGTGTCAGGCTGGGTTATAAGTTATGATTCCTCCAACCAAGCAGCTCGTCATCATTGCTCATGAGCTTGGTACAGTCAGTGGTACGCTACTGAAAGATCACTAAAGGTTTGGATGCTTTTTTTGGTTTGTTTTTGTTTTGCAGAACTTCATTTAACACTCAGCATTGTGTTGGTATTCGTATTAAGAATATTGCTCAGTGCTTAAATGTAGGACAGATGAAGTAAGCCCTACTCTTAATTAAGATTCTTGGCATGTATTTCAATTGTGCTAGTGGGTGCTGAGGGTTTATTTTAAATGCAAGCCATTGGTATATCGGGGGTGGACTTTGTAAAGATAGAAGGCTGGCAGCAGGAGAAAAATTGGAATTGGGTTTTGAGTTTTACATCCTTAGCACATTTTTTTATACGTGTTTTCTTTTTACAGATGGAAATAATTTTTCTGCAGCTCCTAATGTGTAGTACATTATGTATCTCCATAAACACAAAGTATGTTTCATATTCTCAGACCAAGAGTTTCCTTAGTTCCTTTGTTAGGACATCACAAAGCAGAGAACTTTTGCTGCTGTAATGATGATATATGCCTGGCCCATCACGTAACTAGCGGAGGCGTTCAAAGCCTGAAGTACAAATACCGTTTTTCTGGCTGGAAGTGACGGGCCAAAGCTGATGAATTGTTGGGTGTCTCACACGGAAGAGATTTTTGTGTCTGTGATACGTGCAGAGCGTAGCTGGGAACCTCTCGTTATACGCTTGCCCTGTGACCAGTTGAAGATACTCTACCATAGTCTTTTGTTTCTGGGGAGGTGTCTATCTTTTGACTAAGGACAGATTTAGACATTGTTTTGGGATTTTTGCGGGAGGCTAGTGCAGTACCCACTGCTTAACATCTCTGGAACGGTAGTCCTCTGATGTATCAAAAAAAACCCCCGACTAAAAGCGATTGCAGGATAAGATTTTCCCAAATAAAATTTATCTGTCTGTATATCCATAGTCTGAATCTTTCAGTGTTTTTTGTGTAGCTGAGGAAGGCTGGTTGGTTTTCGTTTCTTCCTAGATGTAGGCGTTTAGAACACCCTAGGAATACAAAGTGTTTCTTTTATGCAGTGTGTTATTTTTCAGCCGTCTTTCCAGGGAATAGAGCAACACCAGGGCATGATGCATAGAATTTCCATGTGGAGGAAAATCAGCTCCTCTGAAAAAGCTGCCCAGTACATCAAAGTCCTTATTTAAACTATCTGCTATGTATTTATATTTGGGACGTAACGTGTGCACCCTGTTGGCATTCTGAGAATTGCTCTCTAAGATAATGCTTTTGTCTTAAATGTCACACTGACAATATAGACTCTGAGCTGTTAAAACTGATGATGCAGATATTAACTCATTGTGTTGAATATCAGAGGATTAATTATACGTTACCAGAAGCACTTAAATATTAAAGGCTGCATAACTTAACTGAATTATCAGACTAAAAGGATGAAAGGCAAGGAGTGGGCTAGGAAGGCAAGAAGACAGCTGATGCAGGAGGGAATATGCCAGAGAGGCTGAAAAACTGCATGGCAAGATGTCACTCTAGACTGAGCAGCTGCTAGTTCAGAAAGAGCAAATGGAGTTTCAGTGTTCTGAATTTATGAATTGTTACTGGGAAAGTATCGTTTTAATGTTCATAAATGTGAAATAAATGAGGACTGGAGACGGAGTACACAGTAGTAGAGTGTTGGTAGATAAATGAATTGGGAATTAAAGCAGTCAAATTCTCTTCATCGAGTTCCCACAGACTTACAATTTCTCTTGAGTATGTTGATTAGTAATTATACATACTTGTGCCTGTATTGGATATACATTGTAGGAAAGGTGGCGGTGGGGATATGCAAAGAGGGATCCTTAAAACGCTTCCTGCTCCGAGTTAAGAGTGGGAGCTGTGGCAACAGGAAAGGTTTTGCTGGAGAAGCCATTCCTGACCTCTTTTTTTTCCCCCCAAGATCTAATTTCAGAGAAATGTGAGCAATGCGAGATGCATCTGACAAAACAGACGAGGACAAACTGAAGCCATGTCCTCCGGAGTATTATTGACACAACAGAAGGCTTGTGTCCAAGCCCTGGTTCGGTACACAAAATAATCAGAGGCCTTATAAGGTCTCTGTGAACATTTGTCATTTTTGAGCCAAATGACACAACTTCAGCTGCTATTTACCTAGTTCCACGAACAACTTTGTGACTGTTCAACAGTCAAAGCACAAGTGGTTTAAAAGGGATGAAGGCAAAGCTCTTTCTTACAGTATCTGTCACTTTGGATGTATGGATTGTCCCGAATTTAGTTTTTTCCCCTTTCAGCAGGCAAGAGGAAGAAGCAAGAACTTGGAGAAACTCTTTGAAGCATGCTGTTAAATCACATTGCCAGTCTCAGTGAAAACAGTTTCCTCTGTTGGATGTGTTTGTATCTGAAAAGCATAGTGTTTGGGATCATGTACTTGGACAGAATCTTGCAGAACACGAAAACTGTAGTGAGGAAGTTGTATTCCCCAGCCATGTGGTCTGAGGTGTCCTTCTGAACCTTATAAAGAGCCTTCATTTTTGTGGTTGTACAGCCAGGGTGGTCAGGCTGTTAGAGCAAGTGCAGGGGCTTCAGGGTTCTGGCAAAGAACGGTTGCTGTTTGATATAAGACTTATTGTTTCAGCAAGCAAAATAAGCTGTACTGGATAAAGCATTTATAAACCAGTATGCATCTACAGCTTGGACTTTTCTGCTATTCTTTAGTTACCATTTTCCTTGTGTTTCACATAAGAGGCTCCTGGTAAAATAGTTCATGTATAGATGGCACTTTAGCAAATATGCACTAGTACCTTTATGAATGTCCTTTTATGGATCTCTGTTCCCAAATTAGTGCGTGCAAACTTCTTATCCCTCTAGCAAGCAATGCTTTTTTAACACACAAGGCCAAGGATAGGATTTTTTTCTTTAATTTCCCTTTCATGGAAAAAAATACTTAAATTACAATTTCACATTAACATCAGAGAGAGTTTAGTTGTTGACTCATGGTGTTTCTAAGGAAAATCACAGACGCAGGTTTTTGAAGGAATCACATGCTTTGACACTTGTATAAACGAAGAAAATATTTCCTAGTGAATAGTTTCAGTTGTAGTAAATGCCTTGGAAAAACACTGAAACCTTTAGTTAAGTCTTCCTAAATCCCAACGAGTTTGATTAATAAAATTTAGATATAGTGCCTTTAGCCAACCTCAACATTACATTTGATTGTGAAGCTTGACAGAAGGGACATTGAATTACCAAAGAGGAACAGCTGCAGAGAGAGAAATGGTTTGACCAGTCACTTTCCAGATCACTGATCAAAATGAAAATTAGGACTCGTACACCTTATATTCTGGGCCTGGTGTGCTTTTTCTGAGGCTCAGTCTGACTACATTAAGATGAGTATATGCCTGTTATAGGATAATTTATTTCTTCTTTATATATATGTGTGTGTGTGTGTCTCTACATGTGTATGTATATGTACACATGCACACATACATGTGGGGGTATATAGTATTTTATTTTTGTCCTTCTGCTAGCAGAGTATGGGAATTCTGTTCTTTAGTAGCCTTTCTGTCCTTTTATTCTGTTCTCCCACCCTCCCTCTCATCCTTGCAGCTTCCTTCCCCCCACCCCCAAAAAAGTAGCTGATATCCATTGTTTTCAAGAGGACCTAGGTTAGTGTAGTTTTGGTATTTGCTACTTCTGTAGGCAGCGGTTTTAATCATAAGTATTGAAATGGTGAAGAATTACATTCTCAGTCTATAGTGTCCTAATCCCCAGTGGTTTGTTCTCATCTGCCAGCTTCCTGCTTCTCATAAGAAAAATCTGTCCAAGGGCATGTCTGTTTTAGGACAACAACCTCTGAGACATGGATGCCTCTGAAGTTTTTACAGGCAGAATTCCAAGTCCTGGCAGAACACGGGACCAGCAGATGGTCAGTCAGGGTTTTTGTGTTAGTGCTGGGTATCATCTTTGTGTTTACCAATCTCATCACTACACACGATCATTGTAACAGTTCCTCAACCTTCTCTCCCCTCCCCCAGGGCTTTGGAACAGTCTCCCTTGCCTAATGCCAGAACTGCCCTGCTTCCTAATAATTTGTCTCCAGTTGCTCCACATTGTGGACGAGTCTTCAGTTTTTATTTATACGCCATGCTGTGATTTGACACATCTGTACAGCTATGTTTTCCTGAGTCTCTTTAAATTTTGTTTTACAGATGCGGAGGAACAGTTGGTGCCATCTTTACATGTCCCTTAGAGGTAATAAAGACTAGGCTCCAATCTTCAAAGCTAGCCTTCCGGGCTGTCTACTACCCACAAGTCCAGCTGGGGACCATCAGTGGTGAAGGAATGGTCAGGCCAACATCTGTATCACCTGGGCTCTTCAGTGTTCTTAAGTGAGTACTGCTCCCCCTGTCATTCAATGTTGCTTGACACCAGTGATCTGAGTTTCAGTTCTTCTGTGCGAACACAGAATGCAGATTTTGCTCCAGACTTCCACGGGAAGGATTCATGTGAGTTGGGCTTCTGCCTTCAGTGGTAGAAAGATAAATTATTCTTTTAAAAAACACATACATATTCAGGACTCCTGAGTGTTCCTTTGAATTTCCACGGAAATTTGTGTCCACCACGTAGAAACTTACCAAAGTGAATTGATTTGAATAAGTGTCTGGAGGTGTTATTTTTAAATTGTCTCCTCACATTTAGGCTTTTTTGGTAGTTATGACTTCTAGGGATCAATACACAGGACATACTGTAGACTCTTGATATGCCTTAGCTTGTGAGAACTATCACAGAAAATAATCTGGAGGAAGGGGCTTTTTCTCTCTTTTAACACTGAGAAATGTTGTCTTTGTCTCTTATTGGGAATAATTATGTTTACTGTCTCCTTGGAGCATTAGAACAAGTAATCTTTACTAGCTGGGGCCAATTCTTGGCAAATGATTGAAGGACTAAGCTATATATGCTGTCTTTTCCTTTTTTCTGGAGCCATTCCCAGTTTGCTCTGAATAGCTAGTAAAGATATTTGTTGCTCTTGCTGCCCATGCTATTTACCTGTTTGGTGGACGGAAGTTTTAGTTCCTCTCTTGAAGCGTTCTCTCTTTGGAGCGTCAATGTGAAAGTGAGAGCCTGTAGCCTTTCCTTCACCTTAATGGACCAGCACTGTAACGAGCTTTCTGATTCTCTGCACTTAGTGACGCATGTCAGCGTCTGATCTGCCTTTGAAGCTGGCTCTGCTTTAATTCTGTGTTCCCATATATTTTAAGTTATGCTTGTCTGCACTCGTGTGGATGATCTATAACTGAAACTTACGGGAGTGGGGGAAGGACACTTTTTGCAAAAGCAGTCTCACTGAAGTATAATGTCTAATTGGGGTCTTGGAAGCTTTTATCTTTTCCTGAGCTATAGCTGACATAATGAGCTCTCCTCTGTTTGCTATTAGATGTTGTCTTTGCCAATTACTGTTATTCCTCAATCCTATCTACACCTGTATTAAATAAGATCTCAGTTAAAAGCCTTCTGTGTGGTGCAGACTGCAGCAGTTGGTGCTCCAGCTGTTCCCTTTTCAGATGTGTTTTCATGAAGAAGAGGAAATGTGAAATCATCTAGCTTACAACTGCTGAGTAGTTTTACCAGCAACTCTGAAGTCCAAATATCTCCTACTGTATTTCATATCAGAGCACCACAAACTTATGGTTCAGACCTCACGCAAATGGATTGAGGTTTTTTTGGGATTGTTGGGCACCCCAGGGTGATGCAGAGATCGGTCCTGTTTAGATCAGGTAGCAAAAATGCCAAAGAAAATAATGACTAGCAAAGCAAGTTGAATGATTTTATGTAAGGCCAACACGCTTGGCAGATTGCCTGGGGAGAAGCTGCACAGTTATATAACAGTACAGTGCTAATTCAAATTCTCTGCAGAACTATCTGGCTAGAGTCATTCTGGGACTTGAGTTTCTGTATTGTAAACAGTGCTTCTTTCCCCTGCCAAACATTTCTTTGTCTGTTCAGAGGTGAGTCTAGAGCAATTCGTGACTGAAAATGTAAGGTAGTGTCAGTTGCTTTTGATTTTCATCTCCTTTCCCTTTTTATCTTTTCACCTTGCAGCACTGGACTTTAGGCAGCTCTAACTAAAGGAAGTGAAAACTTAAGGGCACAAGGCTCTTAATTCATCCTGTTGTACCATCTTTTTCCGGGGTTGTCTTTTTTTTTTTTCTTTAGGGAGAGAGGCAGTGGTTTAAAATTGGATCAACCTTTTGATATATTTATTAAGCTTATTAAATTTGGTGACTATGATCTTGATTTCATTTCACTTCAGGAATTGCTCAGCTGCATGTCTCACCAAGTTTTCGATCTGCTTCCTTCAGAGGATTGAGAAGTGAGAGTGAAATATTTATGCTGTCATTCCCTTACGGGCAGCATTTATGAAGAACAGATAATCCTATTGATTATGATCTTTCTGATAAAATACAAATGAAGAAGGTGAAGTGAAGTGGAGTTAGATCTCTTGCTTTTGCTCTCCCGTCCTTCTCTCAATCCTGGTCGTGCATACATTGCCAAACTGGCTATGACTTGGGCCTTCTGGTTTGCGAAGATTGTATGGCTAATGAAGCAGCCCTTAGAGCCCTACACATAAAATTGCTCTGTAAGAGTTAAAGGTGTTGAGTATCAAAGCCCCTTAACTGCTGTAAATAGAAAGAAAGTAGGTACTCAGGAGGGCAGGTTAAGCCTTCTGCTGAATAGAAAGCACTCCAGAAGGACAGGCTGTTTTTGTCTAATCCATTTAAGATTCTGATGAGTCACCCCAGCTGGAATCTGCAGTCGTGACTGTTAAGTGACAAAGAACAAGTAGTTGGTGAATCCGTCTCCTTGGAGACACTCAGCCCTGGAGTTTACACAGAAAGTTCAACTCTGCTGAAGAAAAAAGTGTTTCAGAAACTCCTCTGACATCTTCTGTCTGATGAGCTTGGTTTTGGAATCTGTGGGGAGCATTCTCAACAGTGCCAATGACCGAGAAAGCAAATTCTAAAAAAACTGGCAGTTCCAGCAGGTGCATGTGAACTACCCATGGAGCCCGGTGTTATCTGGATTTCTTGCATGGTTTTCACGTGGTGAGTTCAGTTAAGAGGGCTGGGGTCTAGCAGATTGTGCACTGAATCCCAGTAATTACTGGACTGTACCTGGCTGTCACTGGTAAATACTTGGCTGTTCACTCGTGTTTGGCTGTTGTTTTAGTCCTTGTAGATACGTCTGCTGTTAGTAGTGCAAGGAATTTGTATGATAAGTCTTTTTTAATGAGGCACTTTAGCGAGGTATTGTACAGAACTTGGCAGCTGCTGGGGAAGCTTCCAAACAGTTTATCTTCTTCGGAGAAGTCCTAGCCCAGTGTGCCTTCCAAGGTGTAGAGGGAAGATGGGTGGAAATGGCTTTGGAAACCTGGGCTGTAGCAATTGCAAAACTGCAAGAAAGCACCATTTGGTGATCCTCCTGCTTTAGACCTGATCATGAAGTCCAGCCCTGGTAGTGATGTACAGCAGTATCTCTGTAGCTGGGGTTTACTTGGGAAAGATGATGTGAACTCTTTTGAATGTCCTCAAAACCAGATGTCCCTGAACTACCTGGGAAGATGTAGCTTGTAGTACGGTTGCCACATTCAGCTTTCACTCTGGGGAAAAAAACACATCACTAGGTAATTGTGAAAGGGCAAAGGATTTCTTTTTTTTGTGTCCCTATACAGGAAGCAAACTCCTGAATTGCTTAGATACAGAGAATACAAAAAATATTCTCTGTTCATCAGAGTCAACTATCACTGAATGCTCCGTGAAACTTTAATTCAATTCCTGACAGCTTTCAAAGGATGGAATTTATAACCTTGTGCCATATGACACACATGTGCCTGTAGTGCACTGAAGTTTTATGGTATGATGGCTTTTATTCAGTAGTGTATAATTCTGCTAATTTTCAAGTATATTATGTATCTTAAAAGCTAACAGCTTCACAATTGATATTCATTGCTTTTCTACGGTTCTTTTGGCTGACTGACAGAACAAGAAGCATAACTTTTAACCCAAATACTATCTTTTCTTTTTTTCCCTTGGGTTTTGTTTGTTTTTTTTTTTTTAAGGTCAATTCTGGAAAAAGAAGGACCAAGGTCACTCTTCCGAGGGCTGGGTCCAAACTTGGTTGGAGTTGCACCATCAAGGTAAATAGTTAAACCATTGCTAAAAGACACATTTAAGGTACCGACTCAAATGTTGCAGTGCATTTGTGATTCAAAGGAATAGGTCATAAAGTTATCCCATCTGTAAACTGAGATTCATGCATGTATACTGCATGGTATACACGCTAGGAAATACTTCTGAAAATCTGCGTTACACTTGTGTAACACTGGAAGGTGCAGATTAAATAAGGCACTTAAATTCCACGTCATTGCAAGAACCACTTATCATGTGCTTGAGAAAACAAGAGAAAGTAGTGCAGAAAAATCTGTAGGATTAATATTTGCATTTTTCTATTGTGATCTGATACATAAAAGTGCTTGCCAAACACTGAGTAGGAGCTAGATGCCAGGGGAGAGGAGTACCTGTCTGGTCCTTGATTGCCTAAATTCTTCTCAAATGAAAAACTGCAGCTGAGGGAAAGATGTGCATTGCTGCTGCATAACCCCAAAGGTGGGGTGTGGGGGTGTCCCTTTTCTCTTTTTAAACAGCAACAACAGAAGTAGCTACAAAGTTTATTTGTGTTTGGAGTCTTACAGGCACCTAAATGGTTTCCACATGCACCTATGACTGTTGCATTCTTGGCAGCACTAAAGATCTTTGTGCCTAGCAAATGTTAAAACTTGTTGGCAATCAGGAATTGGCAGATGTTCTCTGCCTGAAAGTGAACCAGTTAAAAAGGAACTTGAAGAGTGGTGTACTCCTTTTCTGGCCTCTTGCCTAGTAGGTTGGATGTTCCCCCTGGAAGTGGGGAATCCTATTTCTGTACAGGTAATCTTTGCAGCAGGGATCTGAATCCAAGACTGCCTGCTTTTTCACACAACTCACTCATGCTGGCTTTTGTGTTTCCTCATATTCTTCCTTAAGATTGGAATAAGGTACTTTATGGAAATTCTCAAATTGCAGCCACCAATATCCGCCGCTTTCTAGCAGTTCACTTCAAGGAGCTGTCATCCGAACATACTTGGTTCAGACAGCTTCTTACTCATCATATTGACTGTTGCAGATCAGCTGAGCTTCCTCTGTTCCTATGAATTACGTAGGAATTTGAGGTGTGTGAAGCTTCTTCACTTCAGTCCAGGGCTAAGTGTTTAAAGCATGAAGTGTTCTAACACAGTTACAGTGCGGAACAAATTTATGGAAGACATAGGCTCTGGGTGGGCAAGTGACATTCCCA
>WEKW01019432.1:278984-310163 GCA_013389905.1 Sula dactylatra
CCCCCCCCCCGATCGGCGGCGGCGGCGGCACAAACATGTAGGTAAATGGCTGGGTGCGGATTTTCCCGTATCCCCTGGAATTGCTCCGTCCCTTTGTGTGCCTGCACCGAACGCCAAGGACTTGCCTGCCGCGGGAGCTGTGCTTAGGAAAGCTCAAACGCTTACCTTCCCCCAGGCCGTTGGCCGGAGGCTGGCGGTTTTGCTAACGGTGCCGCAGAGATTCCTCGGGCTTTCCCCTTGTGTTGTCTGACCGCTTTGAGGCAGGGAAGGAGAATGTTTTCTTTCTTGAGTTGGTTGATCTGGAGGTGAAAGCATGATGGCAGGGGGAGAGTGCTATAGGAATAACAGCCCTGCTAGTGCGCTGCTAAAACTGAGGAAGATGATCTAGAAGTCAAAGTTATCAGTTAGCGACCAAAATTCTTTGGTCATTTGCTTCTTAATTGCTCAGAACGTTTCTGACCTGAGAACAAATTTAGACAGACCAATTGAAAACAAGGTTTGAAGAGCATCAGGAGAGAAGTCAGGATATGGATTTCATAAAAGGAGTAAAGCTTAAATTGACAGATTTTAATCTGGCACGGCTTGGAATGAATGTAGGAATACATGGAATAAGAGGCACTTTAGACTGTGTAACAGAGCAGACTTGAGCAGTCTGCTCATCTGTTGGAGGAAAAGGTGGTCCGGAGGGCTCGATGTGTTAAGGTTCACTTCAAGTTTACGCGTTGAAGTAGAAGCGTGTTTCTACATCTGCAGTAAAATATGTAAGGTTTGCTCTAAAGCATTTGCTGTTTATATAATCATATAGATGGTCTGCCCATATACAAGACTTGGCATCTCCATGGCATATTTAGGGCAGCTAAGAAATGCTAGTGGCCTAAAGCAATCCCCAGGGAAGCAGGCAGCATTTCTTTGACCCAATTGAGGCTAATGTGTCTTTTGAGGGAAGAGATTGGATTTGTTTTGCTTAAGTTCATCAAAAGGTCTCTGGAATGGAAAGCTTTTTTTCCCAAGTCCTTGAAAACTGCTGGTGAGCTGTAAATATTTTCAGGAGGTGACCTTGATAATTCTTCGGGTCGATGTGTTTCTCAATACTATTCTGATATTATCTAATTTCTTACTTTGCCTTAGTTGAGTGAATCTTCTCGTCGTCAGGGAGGACAGCTTTACAAGGGACTGATCCAAACACAGCCATGATGCTCCCTTTGCCTTTGGTGTTAATGTTATGTTGCAGCCCTACTTTGCTCCATTTTCAGCATGAGTGTCCTTATCTAGCAAGACGTATTAAAAGCTGCTGTTTCGTACTAGACAGCTTTTGAGGGGGACAGCACAGGAAATGGTTTTGACTGTGGGTCTGTTTCCCTGCTTAGGTCCACTGGGCACCTTTTTCCATGTTAAGGGGGCACTAAATCTGGCTCTTGGGAAAGGATAGACTGCATAATAACCTATGACACTGTACTAGAAATCCAGTCTTGTGGCTAAATCTTCAACCCTGTCTACAACTACTAGTTCTGAGCAAACGCACCTATGATATAGTTTGCCTACTGGAATCTAGACAGCTGTGATGTGTTTTGTCTCACATTGGAAAACGGGGATTAGTGAAGGGATCTGCAGTGGCAGACCCCTTCAATGGCAGGTGGTGGACATGGGCGCAACTTGGAATCATGGCAGCTCAATGAGCTGCCACCCAGGAGCTTCCCTAACTGTGAGCTGAACATGCTATCAGGTCCAAGGAGCTCCTGTTAATTCAGTTGTGCTGACCGTACCGTGCCGTGGGCTTGCTCTATACTTTGTGGAGCTTTGGCAGCTTGGTTATGTCAAACTGCCATCAGATGCTGTTCTGATCAAAACTGATCTGCGCAAAAGAGCTCCTCTTCCTAGTGTGCTTTTTATTCAGATTTGCTGGCATCACCATTTGTAAAATTGCTTTGTAATCCATTTGTGCCAGAATGAAGTGTTGCTTTAAATACTTTTAATGGAGCATTGTTTTTTCTTTTAACCCTTGGCAGAGGATGAGGGTAACCCAACGAAGAACTGCACATCTACCCGTGGCCTCTTTTAAGAATATGGAAAACCAAATATCTTCATCTGCTGACCTAGCAGTAAAGGGCGGGGGGGAGTAGATGTAAATAAATATATTTGGAAATCCAGTTTATTATTATCAGGTAACTGATTTGACCTGCACTTAACAGACTGTTGTTCTGGCAATCCATTAAATGCGTGGACTTAAGCGTGACCTTGAATTTATGTATAAATGGGGAATAGTGGAGAGTGTTGGGAGTTGGAAGGAATGTAAGTTCCTCCTTATGTTACATGAGAGACACAAACTAATCGCTAAACAGCGTTTGTCAATGGGTATATCTGTACTTTGGATTTTGCAAGCTCTACTTACAGGACAGAAAGCTTGGTAGTGTAAGAAAGGAGTCTGATATTCTCTCACAATGGAACGTTTTCTCATGTCCTCTGAGCAGTATTAAGACGCTTAGGTGTTGATCTTGTAACTGAATTTACTCCAGTGTTGTCTGTAGCAAAGATCTACCAGCAAAACCATTTGTCCAAACCCAGGAATTTTTTCTAGCTTGCTTGCGTGTGCAGGCTACATATTGTGTTAGCACAGCAAGTCAGCTGTTAATGGAATCTCTTTATGCAGTAAGAAGTAATTCGATCGCTTCTTGCTGCTCAGAAGTAATTCCATCACTTCTGGCTGCTCAGGTTTTATTTTGCAAGGTGGTCCTCTGTCCAGTGAAGCTAATTCAAGTTAATCCAGTGTTAGATTATAAACTCCTTAGGCATGATTTGCCTAGTGTTTTGCAAGGGATTGAGCACATGGTAAACGCTTATATGGGTTTTGCATTGTCTGTCTTCTCATAACAGAATGTCTGACTTCAGAAGCAACGCGTCCTCTAGCTTATTATGTTCAGCTGCTGCCTGAATTCAGTCAAGGTATATATAGCTCCAAAGTAATTAAATCCGTATTTGAGAATCTTTCCAAATGCAGTACTTGTTTTTTTTGTTTTTTAAAGTCCTGCCCAGTTACTAGAAAATTAGCATCCTACCTATATGTTCTAGCCCCAAATGACCTTTTTTTTTTTCCATCTTCTTTTTGCATCCAGCAGGTTAGGAGCTTCTGATTTTTTGCACCTATTTCTATGGCAACAGATTATAGATTCACAGAAGGAAGGTTTATTGCTTTTTATCCTAAATAATCCAGGACTTAGCGATTTTTTGCATACTTTGTGAGAATGAAGAGTTGCTATTTAACACTTGGTAGCAATTCCTCAGCCTCAAGAGTGAGAAATGGAATCCTGTTTGGAAAACATGGAAAGGTCTCCAGTATACTAAGGTTTTGGTCTCTGATATTAGCAAGTTCTCAGATAGGGTTTGGCATTGGTTCCTTTTTTAATTTATCAAATGCATGCTTTACTAGAGATTTTGGCCTGTGCTTTCCACTTCTGTGTTCTCCTTGAAATTTTGCTTCTACCTACTCTGTCATGTCATGGAAGTAGACTGGTGGTAGGTAGAGACTGAAGTATGGCATGTCTTATTTCCATGGGTGCCGGAGGATGATGCCACAGTGGCATGAAGGTGGGATTGGAGCACTGTCTACAGTACCTGGGACCTGTGTGATAACCTGCATCAGAGAACGAAGATTAGGTTGTGCTTGCTATCAAAGTCTATGCTCAAGGTGCAGTAGGATTTGTATTTTGGTGGTTAATGTGCTGAAGCCTATGCGTTATGTTTCTTGACTCTTACACCTAAGACAGTGAGATGAAACTAGCACCAACAGGTGTTGCTGTCCGTCCTTCATACAGATGTTTTGATGTGTGGTTTGGTTGGCTTTTGGACAGTGGTAGCTCATGGATAACTTGGACTAGGGACCTAGATTTCTGTCTGGTTTAAACTCTTTTTTTGCCTGTCACTTTCAATGGTGCTATTTTTAACTCAGATCACTTACTGTTTTGAGCCCCCTTGGCAACGAACAAAGTTGAGTGGTGAATATTCATTTTAAGAGGGGTGTGGGTGTATGCATCTATTCTGAGATGAGAATCTGTCGCCCTAGTAGCTCCAGCCATTTTCTTTCAGCATCTGGCAGGGAATCCTCTGCGCGCTCTGGCTTTCTAGGCTTCTTTCTGATGCTACATTTCAAGCTTATCCTTGTCATCAGTACTTTAAACAGGGTGCCCAAGCATCACTTGAGGGCTTGATATTTTGTGAACCAAGTTTCAAGACATGATCTATGGAAATGGGAGTAGAGAAGAATATTAATTGTAGGTATCCAGCTACAAAAGTGATGGCTGAGAGAGAAGCCAGCTTAACTAAGGGGAGAACCACCAGCCCATTTGGCTACAGGATGCCAGAGAACATTTCCGCAGCATTCAGAAGGTGTTTTGCTACAGAATATTGTAGCAGCAGAGAACATTTCCTAGAACAGGAAGAAGAAAAGTTGCTCTCAACTGTCGAACACTTTTGGCGATGGTTACTTGCTTTCCAGGCTCTCCCTGAGCCTCCCTGTTCAGTTGCCTTCACTGCTGCTTGAGAAGCTGTCCAGCAGGAGGCACGGTGATTACTTGCTGGAGTTAAGCAGCAAACAGGGCTGGTGGCAGCTGGGTCCACCTGCCCGCATAGCTGCCATAGCGAGTCCCTGCCCGGGCTTTGCATGAACAGCTGCCCTGCCTTGGAGGTGTGACTGGGACGGGTTCTGGTAAACCCAGACAGCCGGGCTGTGTTGCTTTCACCTGCCAGGAACCTTCATCTTGGGTATTGCACCAAGTTTCAAGGCAAATGCAGACCTTCCTTAGCAGGCAGGCTCCAGGGCCAGGCCACTGAAGTTCTTTGCTCAAACGTCTGTCACAACCTGTTGCAATGGGACCATGTCACAGCTGTTTCTCTTGTAGTGACTGTTGTTCTAAAAGGATAGTTTTAAAAAACAAGGGGCTCATGGATCCAGGTCATTAGCCTCTGTCTTTTCGGTTCCAGTGCACAAAAGCTGGGGAAGACATGTTGATTCCTCAGTTCCTTCTTATGTATCTAAAGCTGTGAAGAAGCGGCTCTTCACGGTGCCTGAACCTTTGGGTAATTTGATATGCCCTCGTCCTTGAAAAATTTTCTGACAGGCAGGGCAGATAAAACTGAAACCATGAGCCCATTTCTAGGTTTCTGAGTACCATCATGTGCAGCTCTTGTGGATCGTAACTTCCGTTTTCCAGAATCCTGTCTATTAAGCAGCAACTCTACTGCACCCATCGCATATCTTAACACTGCTGATTACGGAGAGGACTTGCACCCCTAAATATGCCTCTGAAAAACAGTGAAATGAGTTATTCACAAGGTTGTTATTGAAGTTCTGGCATGTCCATAGTCCTAGCACAAAGAGGTAGAAGCATCAGGCAGAATTTATTTCTACTCTAAGAGTCCATCTTTTCATTGCTAAAATGACTACTCTGAGTCATATCGTTAAACATACTGAATGGGAAGATTGATTGTTATTCCAGCCTCTCTTGCATTTCCCTGATTGAAAGCCATTGCTTTCCTCTACATCAGCTGAATTCAGTGTTGATACCTGACACATTTCCTTTCCTAACAGGAAGAAGCCCACACATGTGACAGTGAACTGCTGGTTCTGCAGTCAGGACACAATAGTGCCATATGGGAATCGCAACTGCTGGGACTGTCCCAACTGTGAGCAGTACAATGGGTTCCAAGAGGTACTGTGACAAATTGCTTGAAGGGTGGCTGGGAAGGTGCATGTCCTGTGGAACAGTGCTTGCAGGAAAACCCTGCTCCTCACTTAAGACAATCCAGGCCCAGTACGGATGAATATCCCGCAGCTGGGCAGCTGGCAGCTCTGTGCTGAGTACCTGTGAACTCACAGCTGATCACTTGATCAAATTTGAGAAAGAATCCACTGTACTGGGATGTGCTGATGTAGAATGATAAAGACAAATATTCTTCTCTTCCTTCAAAGGGCAAAAAGAGCCTTGACATTTTCACCAATATCTCTTAAGAATCTTTGTTTTTTTTAAATATATGGAACAATTCTTGTCTGGTTTTGTATTTTGAAACAGCTGAATTGCTTTATTTAGGATATTAAATAACAAAACCCTTCTCTAAGTCAAAATCCACCAGCAACAACTGCTTGCAGTAGGTGTACAGAGCAGTGGATAGGGAGAAGATTTGAAGCTTTTTGTCTGTTTTTTTACTTACTGCTTTTGTTACATACGTAAATGCATGAAGTGCAGAGCTCCTGCGAGAGCTTAGGGTATCTCATTATCAAACAGAGGATACCTAGCTTTGATTTTATGATCTCATGTTTGCTTTCCCTCCTGCCTTCCTTTTTGCTTCTTGTCAGAATGGAGACTACAACAAGCCCATCCCTGCTCAGTACATGGAACACCTTAACCACGTTGTGTCAGGTGCTACAACTTTCTGTGATCCTACCAAACCGCAACAGTGGGTGAGCAGCCAAATTCTGCTTTGCAAGAGATGCAACAACCATCAAACCACGAAGATCAAACAGCTGGCTTCGTTCTCACCGAGGGAGGAGGTAAGCATTTGTTAGGTACTGGCATCACAAGAGAATGTTTGTCTAAGGCATTCCCATGCATTTTTCTGCTATGCCTGCTCTGTTTAATTCTTGCTCTGATTCATTTGCTCTGTAATAATTTATTTTGTCTGACTTTGCAAATGGTATCATGCTGCAGTGTAGTAAGCAGGAGGGATAAGAATTTTTCAGTGTTCTATGGAATGATGCTCCAGTAGTCTTCCGAAGCACCATGTGGCACTCCAGTGAAGAGAAAGGTACTGATCAGTGTTGCAAATTTGCATAATCCTACTCCAAAGCCAGAATGTAATGACCTGTTCTAGATGGATGCTGGAAGTTGGAGCTTGAGCCCAAAACGAAGCATGCACATGGCTGAGATCAGCTTACAACTCCAGTACTTAGCATTGACCCAGCTGAGCTTACAGGATCTGCTAGGTACAACAGCCCACTAGTCACCTGGAAGCCTTAATAGATTTTGTTTTTCCTGAGGCCTTGGCGGTGCTGCTCTGCTTTTACTAGTGGAGTGGGAGAGGAATCTTGTGCAGCCACATTATCTCCCTGGTTAGGCATTTGTATCTAGGAGGGCAAAGGGATTTTATGGTTACAGCAGCAGGATTTCCTGCTGAGCAGCTTCTTAGTCTTCCCATTACTTAATATGCATGGAGGGCAGAATAGTGGGGTTTCTCCTTCACAGTTTTATGGCTTCCCAAAGTTTCATGCAGAGAGTTTAGTGCTGTGCTCATTAGCTTTCAACCATGGTCAAGCCTTGGGGTTGTAAGGCTGCTCTATAGCGGGTTGTGTTCAACCTCTGCGTTGCCTAATCCAGTCTGGTTTTTGTACTGTAATGAGTTTAATCAGGATGAGTCCCAGAGAACAGACTTAAATTTGATCATGCTTAATGAGAACATCTTTGGCCGATTCCCTTTTCTCAGCTTTATTTGTAGTCCCTGCCTCTTGCCAGACCTATCCACTTGCTCAAGTAACAGCAGCCTTTGACCCCTTTTTAGGCATTCAGTGAACTGCAGTGTCTGTGCCAGCTAAGAAACATGGAACTGTGTTATCCAACATGATTAGATATGTGTGTCAGTGACAGCAGTGACCTCATTCGGCATTGCTGGCCTGTCCAGTAAGGGGTCAGCTTCCTGCTAGTGTCTCCCATGTGATTGCTTCTCTATTCCGGCAGATGGAGCCTATGAAAATGCTGCAGCAAGCCCTCAGGCAGCTACAATGCATCTTTCTATTTCCCTCTCCCTCTACTTCCTTCTCCCAAAGATGCTGCATGCTTTCAGCTGTAGACTTTTGGTACAAGGATCTTGGTAGAGGCTGGGAGTGGAGATGCAAGAGCCCTAGAAGCCTCTGTGATAAGTGATGTGTCCACTGTAGTGATGCTGAAAAACATACCTTCGACCCTACTCACTGTCCGTTTTTACATGTGCTATTTATGATTTATGGAGCTCATTTCACCAGCGCCTTCAAACAGTGACAGCCTTCAAGTCTGGGACTGAGTTTTGGAAGGAGCTTGTCTTTTTCTCCAGCACAGTGGTGTGAAGGGCCAACAGGTCTTTTGTGTCCCCTCATTTGAAGAGGGGAATAGCAATTTTAGTTTTTTGTGTCATCTTCTGTGTTGAGTTCATATGGTCTCAACAAAGACAGCAAAATTGGGCTACAGAAATTCAACATCCTGAAACTGGGCCACAGCAGCCTTTTGCAAGGGCTGTTTTGTCTCCTCTGGGACATGGAGGCTGGGTCAGCTGTGTGCAGAGTTGGTTCTATGGCTGGCCTCCAGCTTGGTCGCTGTTGAGGCCTGGTTGCAGGGCGCTGTTCCTCTGGAGGCTGGAAGCATGCCTTGCTCGCATGTCAGTAGCAAGCATGATAACTGGTGAGGGACCTGCAGTTCTCACCTACTTTTCTTATCCTATTCTCTCACCAGGGCAAATACGATGAGGAGATTGAGGTGTACAAGCACCATCTGGAGCAGACCTACAAGTTGTGCCGTCCGTGCCAGGCTGCTGTGGAGTATTACATAAAACATCAGAATCGGCAGCTCCGGGCACTGCTGCTCAGCCACCATTTCAAACGCCGTGAGACAGACAAGACCTATACTCAGGTACATGGCCGGAGAGATGAGGGAATTCAGAGGGAAGTGCAGAGAACTAGGTACCTCTGCACGTGGGTTGCTGCTGGGAAAAGGCAGCAGCCTTGGGGCTCTCTAACTCTGGGAGCTTGGGTGCATGGCAGAAGTTTAGAAGGGCACAGAATAGTTGCTACAGATGCTCCTTATGTAAGTTTGAGGTTTTCTTCTTGCTGGTGTCATTCAGTGCAATTGCCAGACAGTAAGTCTAATGTAACAAGAAGAACAGATTGGAAGGAAAACAGTGCGACAGGCAGAAAAGGGGAGGCAGGGAAGCTAATTTATGAGTACAGTGCAGGAAACTACAGAGTACGGGGCGGGAAAAAAAGAAGAATGAATGACGGGAAGTGAATTATGACCTTATCCTTGCCGCACTGCTCTGCCAGACCTTGGTTTCTGTTCATAGCTCTGCTGTTGTTCTTTGCTAGTCTACAACATCCCGTGTCATGTCAGCCCAGTACAGAGATTTATAAGGACTTGAGCAAAACCGTACAGTACACTGTACAGTCTGGAAGTGTTTCGTAAAGCACCTTTTCAAAACCTTACTACCGTTCATTCAGCTTCTGATGAGGTGTTTCTCTCTTCCTCTGCAGAATTTATGTTCATCCTCCTCTTCTGCTTCCATAACCACGCCAGCTCAGGTGATATTTCTGCGGTTCTTGGCCTTCCTAAGCTGTGCGTTCCTGGTTCTGATGGCCTTGTATGGGTCAGGCAACCCCTTCTCACTCAGTGCAGCAGTCCCTGATTCTGTCTCCTCTGGTGCCGCGTCCATTTCGAATGGGACTGGCACAAGCTCACATGCAGACTTGGAAAATGACACTTCCATGACGGTGGCAGGCTGGCGGGAGCTGCTCCGCCTGCTCCCAGAACAGATGGTGGAGAACCTGAGCACCGCATGGGCTTACGGGAAGAATCACCAGATGGCAGTCGTTGTCCTTGGGCTGTTCACTTGCCTGTTGGCCATGTTCTTAGCTGGGCGGATCAGGTGAGTGTGCTCTTCTCTTCTGTTTCGCTTAAAGGAAAACTGCATTATGTTGGCGATCTTTTGCCCTGTCTTGACTCAGTGAGCCGGGAGTATACACTTGCCAGAATGGCAAATGTAGTACTGGGTGGCACAGTTGTTCTTGTTATTCTTTGGGTTGCCAGCCTGTTGGATGGAGATAGCAGATCAGTGCTTTGGATCTGTGCCTTGGTTCATTCCATATAAGCTTGAATTACTGTGAATGAAAGCTTCTTGTGCAGCTCTGTAATCTGGTAGAGAACGGAACTGACCGATTCAGATGCTTATCACAGCAGTGGGAAGGGCTGCAGATGGTATTACCGTAGTAAGAGATAGTATGTAACCTGCTCCATCTGTGTACCCTCCCCACCTTCCCTATTCTTCCTCAGGACCAAGGGGGTTCGTTGGCGTTTAAACTCTTACCTTGTGTCTTGTTGGGTTTCTTTTTGGCATTGCAGGCTCCGGAGGATTGATGCGTTTGCTTCAGTCTTGTGGCTCGTAGTGATGAGTCTGCATTTAGCTGAGAGGTACCTGAAGACGGAAACACCCAGCTGGCTAGACACAGCCAAATTTGGCACCACATCCTTGTGCTGCTTGGTGGGCTTCACTGCAGCAGTGGCTACGCGGAAATCAATGGGCCATCGGAGATACCGGCCCCGAAGGTCAGAGCCAGAGCAGTGACGCTGGGGGAAGGAGGAAAAAAGCCTTGTGAACTCTTTGCGACTGGTGCTTCTCTCTCCTCTTTTTATTTTCCCTTTCTCTTTTTTTTTTTTGTTTTTAATTAGATAAGCAGTGAAGATCTTTTATTCCTTTATATACATATAAAATTTTTTTTTCCTTTTTTTCCCCCATCCTTGCTTCCCACTGTGCTAGCTGATTGGAGCATTTTCACTGCTGGTGCTAGCCAAGGAAGCAACTCCTGCTGCCTCCATTCTCCCTTCCTCCTGAATCCTACGTCAGCAGTGCAAATATCCTACTTCCCCAAAGCCAATTCTTCCAGCAGCTGCTTCACAAACTGCTCCATAAATGCAGCCTCCTCCCCATTCTGCTCCTCCAAAGAGATTCTGGCTTCTCCTGTCCATCCTTAGCCAGTCACAGAGGAATCCTCTGCCTTGATCCTCCATGGGGCCCAGGCTGCCTTCACTTTTCTAATGGTGCTGGTCATTTTAATTTCAAACTGATGGGAACTTGCCTCTGGATTCCAAGTCCTCGTAACATGTGCTGTAGTAACTCTGCATGGTGTGCAGGCATGCGAGGAGGGGACCACATGTAGTCCATAACCTGGTGGTTCTTGCCTTCCACTGTGTAGCATCACTTAACTGCATGCTCTTACTCTGCCTTTCTTCTATGACTCCTATTTTAAACGGAGAGGTGTCCTTAAGTGCTTTTGACTGAAACTTCAATAATTTATTTAAAAGGGTGCTTTAAAAGGTTATGTAGCTCAGGGTGTCTTGTTTGAATATCTGACAGCATTCAGCTGTTCTGGGCTAAATTTTCAAATCTACCAGTGGCTGTGGCTTTCTATGCCAGTTTTCTTTGGGTTTTTTACCCACCCACCCCACCACAACCCCCCAAGTAGCATCTGTGTGAAAACACAACTGGATAAAAATGCGTATGTTCTTCCACTCCTCCTGTAGCCTTAGAAAGAGAAGATACATGGGACTAATAACCACATGCTATGGTATATGATCAGCTTTTATTGTACATAACTACTTATTCAGTCAATGTTTTCCTTATCGTTGAGGACACACATCAGGAGGATGTGCTATAGGAAGGGGTGGGACCGCGTGGCAACAGAGATGGATTTTGTTACTTGGAGGGGTTATTTTTTGAAGTCTGGCATTGGTGCTAACGCTGCTGAAGAAAGGGGTCTGGAAATTGTGACTTTGAGTTGAGTGCCTGGCAGTTCTCCGCTGAAAGCTGGGATGACTGGATGTTACTGGGTGGGGAGGAAGGAGCTTTCAGCTGCTTGGGTTTTTGTAGGATTAACTTGGTAGGGCCTCTTAGGGTAAGCAGCCTCATTATCTGCACTGTTTTTTGCAAGGAACTCCACTGAGTTTCTCATCCAGATGTGGGTCTTTCAAGAGCAAATAGGATTGTTACAGAAGATCTGCCATTTTGTTCTGTTGAGAATAGCACAACTTGCAACACCAACAGTTTGATAGAAGTTAATTGGGTGTCTTGATCTTCCTATGTATAAACTCTAAAATAACCAGAACAGAGCTCTCACTATGAAGTATCTGCATCTCCTGCTGAAAGGTTCAGACACTGCTGGGTGCTGCAGATGCTGGTGAAGTTACAGAAACTTTTTTAAAGGAAACAAAAGATATTTCATACCTTTTCATAGTTCTTGTTCTTCAAACCGGTAGTCATTGTGAAAGCAGAAAGGCAGCACTAGCAAAAGCTCTGTAGAGATTGGTTAACGACAAGCCGAGTGTGTTATGGGAAGGTACAGCTCCTGACTGAAGGACCATGTGCCTGTGGCTTAACAACTGGCATGGGAAGGAGACGTACAAACCTGCTTCCCGTATGTGCTGTCCTTTGGAACTTTTTTCTGGTGCCTTCAGATAACTGCAATATCCACCTCCAAGCAAACAGAACACCTTTCTCCATTCTGGTGCTTGTGAATTATGCTGCTCTGAGGGTTGTTTACTTATTTGGCCACAAAAGGAATCCAGCGTCTGCAAAGTCTGGTTTCACTCTTCGGCGTTCCCATCATTTATCAATCCTGACCCAAAAGGTTTGTCTTCCAACTCACAATCACAGATTGTTTCTTGTTTCGGTCTCAGACTTCCCAAGTGCTAAATAATAACCATTATGTCCCATTTTCCACTAGGATACTTCATTGCATTTAGTGAATTGTTTCAAAGTAAACACTACAAGAAGCCATGTGACTTCATCAAAATGGGGAAAAAAAACCAGCAGAAGTGTGCAGGGTCTTTGGTGCTGGGTCAGACTTTCACAACCACACTGGTGCCTCTTTCCTACTCTCCATTAGGAGATTTAGTAGGAAACATTCCTTAAAAATCCAGACTTTTTTTCTGTACCTGTCAGCCTGTTGGAGCAGGGAGCAATGTTAAGACAGGTAGTAGTCGGCTGGTGAAAGGACAGGAAGTGGCAGGGGAAAAAAAAAAAAAGGAGGGGGACAATTTTGTGCATGGATGTGCTATCACTCTCTCCTGAGCTTTCCTTTCAGTGCAGTGATCACGATAATGTTTTCACCCCTGGAAAACTTGTTACTGCAGCGGCCCTTCCAACACCATTGTTCTGAAGCCCATCTGCCGTTAACAGTGAGGTGGACAAAGCCACCTAATGAAATGGACACTGGAACCAAACCCAGTGCCAGCTCTGCCATTCTCTGAACAAGCTGCACAGAAGACCCAGGAAATCTTGAGCTATTATGTCCATTAAGTGAAATAAGACATCTAGACTTTTTTTTTTTCCTTCCCCCCTTCTTCCTGCTTCAGTGCTTTCAAGTTTTCCCCATAAAGTTAAATGTAGGAAAAGACTGATGTTCCTATTTAGCTGTGATTGTCTTCTGCACTTACCTGTAAAAGTTGGATTGAAAGTTCTTGCTAGCTTCTAGCGCATGAACTTGCAACCGCCTGGTGTGGCAGAGGTGAGCAGTTCCTCTTGCTGCTCTGCTGTCAGGTGTGTCCAGGTGATGGGAGGAGTCTCTTGTTTAGAAGGATATATTGAAACTGCTAGAAGGAGGAGGGGTGTGAGCAGCTGACAAACTGTAAAAATGTGTGGGGATGGTCATGGCCATGTCATGCTTGATTTCTAATGGCAATATCCTTTCTTTTTTTAATAAGAATAAAATTAGTCTGTCCAAATTTTCTTGCGCAGTAGCAAGGCAACTCTAAGTGGCAGCCTCTAAAGGTGCTTGTCAGCCTCCTTAGATGTTTTGCTTTCAGGAGTGAAGTTACACTTTGTCCTATTTCATGTGGTCTCCTATCTCTTCTGAGCAGCTGTTTTCCTCCCCCCCTTTTTTTTTTAGCAGCACTTTTTTTTATTCTTTAAATTGAAACATGCCCCATCTTTGAGCCCCCTGGGGTCTGGCGCCTTTTATGATGTTTTGCTGTGAAGTGTTACGTTTTCCTGTGCCTGATCTTTTCTTTTATTCTCTTATCTTTTTTTCCTGTGCAGTACTGTGATGGGATGGGGAGGATGCACAGGAACAGGCAGTTGGTAGAACTGTGGGAAGAAGTGGGGTTTACACTGTGAAGTCTGAATGATATTATTAAGCAATATTTTAGCTGTTTCTACAGCAAGTGCAAATCTATATTGAAAGAGTTTAAAATCTTTTCATCTGGGAGTTATGTTAATTGACATGCAAGCAAGAAATCCTTCACTTTATGCAGATTAATACAAATGAAGTATATTTACAAGTTGCACTAATTTTATACATCATAACATCAGAAAGCTACTTCATTTATGGCTAAGCTGCACAACTGAAGCCCTGGTCTTTGTGGTGCTTTGTCCACAACTTATAATTGAAGAACTTTAAGACTCATAATTGGAAAAAATTTCAAAAGTGAAACAAAAGAACAAAACACATATTGGAGTGTGGTTCAATTTTAATGCCAAAAAAGCTTTTGTCTTTGCTCGGGTGTCAGCTTATTTTCCCTCTTCTTGATGCCTCAGCATGTCTGTGCTGCTGCCTCTACAAACAACAAGAAAAACCTCAGAGCCTCAAAACCAAACTTGCAGCAATTGAATTTGTGGTCTTTTAGAGACTCCAGCTCTTTCTGCTTTTCTCACATGCCTTGTCTCACATGCTTTTGCTGATGGTAGAGGATGATTGATCTTTTGGAGGAAAGGGAGGAAAGGGGGAGAAAGATGTTTTTTACCAGAGGTCTTCTGATTTATAAACTGCTAGCATTCTATGTGTACCAATTGCGCCTCCTTAGACAATTACACCTGAAGAAGATCAGATTTAGGTTAGTAGTATTTTACTGTTGACTGTTTCTGGGAAAAAAAAAAGTTAAACCACCACTGCCTTTACTGAGTCTGTTCCTGCAATACCTAATTTCAATGCCAAATAGACTATTCTATACCTTGCTGTAGGTTCTGTAAGGAAGTTGCTTTGCCAACTTTGCATTTTTCACTTGAGGTTCAGTTAGAAAAATAGCTCAGCAATTAGATATGCCATCTGACTCTGCCTGGTTGCTTCCCCCACAGTGAGTCCAGCAGAAGGAAATCTATGCTTCCAGCTTAGGTATTTTGGTGCAAGTCCAACAACTGAGCACACTGCCACCATTCTCATGAAGCTGAGGTGCTATTTTATATGACACATGGATATGCATGTCCTTCTGCTTAGGGGGATAGTAGCTTACAAAGGGCTGGTAACTCACTAACATGGCTGACACAAAAGTCATCCAGAACCACTTGATCAGTGCTTTGAGCTTCTTGTTTTCACTTAGCTGGACTCTTACTTCAGGCCACAGAAAAACATGTGGTAACCTGTGGTCGCCAGATGCAGCTTTGCTGCCTAAGGATTCTCCCAGCCATGCAGGCCAGAGCATGCAAACATCTTAACTCAATAATTAGAGGATTTTAGCCCAAAACCCTCTAATTTCAGGTGCTGCTTTTTTATACTGGCCATGTGCTGGTGTCTGGACCAGGGGATGATACTACAGAATGGAGCTGAGGGATTGTTAGCGGGTTTGTGTGTCACTTGAAATCAAATCTGCTCCAGCCCAAAGTGGCGGACTCTGGCTCTGACAGTGACCGTGGCTGATCTGCCAACTCAAAAGCATCTTGTACCCTGCCCAGCAGAGTTGGGTATATAAAGGGGCTGATGTGGGTTCATTAAGTGCCTTTCCCTGGATGGTATTTTTGACAAAGTTTTGTTACTCTGCTTCAGTGGAACAGACGCCGCTGCAACTTGAGACAGCAGTGCCTGGATGCCTGCCAGGCCAGTGCTTTGGTCCTTCATTTGCCACCAGTGAGTGTGGCTGGTAATAAGAGGATACTTGGGCTGCACTCTCAAATTTCTGAGCAACTCTGCAGACTATCAGGGGGGTTGAGGGAGAACCCAGAGCTAGCAACCAAGTAAGCATCTCTGCTGCTGCTACTTCTGGTCTTCCTGAAGCCCTCACTGACATCAGTGCATGCAAACTGACGCCTTTGTGGCCCTTTACAATTCTAAATATGCTATATTTATATCCCGTTCTTTCCTTTCTATTAACTCCTCCTTTCCTACATCTGTGCTTTGCATGCCCTAGTGAACTGAGCTTGGGTGTGTCAAAGGGTGAGGACAGGAGGGGAATATAAAAATAGTGCAGTAGTGTTTTATTTTGGCTTTATGTGAAGCTAATAATCATGCTTAGGTACTCTAGAAACTATGTATTGATGTATTGTGGACAATTTATTTATACTCTTACAAAAATTAATAGCCAGATAATTGCTCCAGACTGACTCTGCTCATGAAAGCAGGGAGCTGTGGTATATGGCTTCGCTTTGGTTTTTAAAGAGATGCTGTTGAAATTGTGTGCTGTCACATATAACCTGCCAGTTCATTCCAGGTGTGCCGTCACCTGCAAGTACACTTGGGGCCTCTTTGAGCCACAGCAGATGCTCTTGTATGAAAGGGGCAGTACTCAGTCCTGAAGTGTACCTTGAGTCATCCCCTGTAAAGCCTCATTTGGGACCAAAGCTATCGAGTACACAGGCAGGGAAGAGGTCCCCTGAACATTTTTTTTTTTTTGTCATGCCAGCGAGACTGGATTTTTGTAGATGAGGGATGTGCATACACACATGCACCCCTTCCTTTGTGTCATCAGCTAGGAGGCAAGGCAAAATTGATGCTAAACGTCTGTCTGTAGTCTAGAAGGTATGAGTGCAGGTCCTGGCAGCTGGAGCATTGTCAGCTATAATTCAGCCCTCCTTTTTCATCCAAAGCAGGGCAACATGTAGGAGAAAAGAATTTTTAGTCTTGGCAGCTAAAGTGTCTCGCTGTCAAAGTCACATATCAAAATCTTAATGTGTCTGAGACCTGTGCCCTTGTTTAGCATTATTCTCCCCTCTCCCTGTGCCTGTTTATTATTCACTGTGTTGCTCGTTATCCTGACTCTGTTGGCTTGACTGGAGGCACAGGTTGTGGCACTGACTGATGTGATGCAGCAGACCAGACAAGTGACTGCACGTCAGCTCACAGAAACTTGCTTATCTTGCAGCCGGCGTAAGGCCGTGGTGAGCTCCTTCTGCAGTCTGGGCAGCAGCACCCATGCTGCCTGGAGAAAACGGCGCAGTTACACATGGATTAACTCATAGCTAAATTATGGTGGGACCTTAAGTCCAGGGGAAATATTTTACCCCATGACTGACACATGGTTCCCTGGCTGCCGCAGGCAGATGAAGCTGGGCACATACAGCTAGCTGCCGCAGTGTGACTGCATGTTACCTTCTTACTTCATGTACTGAATTACCTGAGAGTTGGAGTGGCTCCATCCATAGCCCTGTAGTCTGACCAGACCCATGCTCTCCCATGTCTCTCTCTGTCCCAGGGGTGATGCAGCATCTCTGGTTAAAATGTGAATTCAAAAGGCACACACATATGGTGTTGTCTTTGGATAAGAGGGAGGTATTGGGACAGAGGAGGGGAGGCTCTGCTGGCAGGAGGTGTTTCTTCAGGACGGTGTACGGTCCCGTACCATGTAATACTCTTCTTTAACCTTCTATTTATTTATTTTTAAAGTATCTGTGTAGCAGAGTTGTGCCCAACTGTCTAGTAACGCTGTGATCATTGTAAACACTAATTAAGGTACCCAGTTTTCGATGTTCACAATACTGAGTTCTGAAATAAACGGCTTCCGGGCCCTGACTATTTCCACAAACTGTCTGACTCCAGAGCTTCTTTTTTTTTTTTTTTTTTTCCCCTCCCCCCCTTCCTTTTTTGGTTACTTTTTCACTGTTACCAGACCCACTATTATCACAAATGGCTTGGAGCAATGCAGTAGTCTGAGAGCAAAGACACAGCTGCACTGCTGCATTCCAGGGTTGTGATGTGGCTGCTTCCTGCCTTATGATCCTCTTGATCTCCTCACCTTTTTTCATCTGCTTCTAAAACAAGTTTTAGTTCTGCTGACCGTTTTCAGGCATGAAGTGCATTCCCATGACGGCACCCCTGCTTTTTAGCAGCACCTAGCTCTCTTGACATGACAGTGGCAAACACTAAAGAGAAGAGCGCATAGAAAAAGAACAGGATTTTTGCACGTGTTGCAGGAATTTACTTTGTTTAGAGCAGATCAATATTTAAGCCATTCTTTGGTCAGCCTTCAGTCCGAAGGCGTTAATATGCTATGCTTAAAAGTCTTCAGCTCTTCTTTGCTAACCAGAAAAATTCCTTTTCTGGATGGTGCAAGACGAATGATTCGTCAGCTGCCCAGAGGATCTGACTGCACTAACTGGGTGAGGTTGAGAAGAAGTGGGGCTGTTGAGCAGCAGAGCCCATGGAAGTCCATTGATCCAGTAAAGTTACAACCCCAGGAAAGAGATTGTGATTATGAGTGATAATTGATTGTAATATCTTCCAGCCCATTAAGTGAAAAAACTGCCAAAACCCAATAAGCCAGATAAGCTGTTTTCCAGCGCAGGAAGGAGCTGTGTAAATTTGGATGCTTTAGCCCAAAGATATAAAAAGTCCAAAGTTAGGAAAAAAGAGCCATGTTGTTCACAGGCGATGCTCTGATTTGGCCCTTCACAGGCATGGCACAGTGAGTGGTAGGTATCACTCTTTCTGATATGATTCATATCATCATTGTGAGCTGCACTTTTAATTTCCTTTCCCATTCGTTTTCTCTTACAAAGCTGAGATGGACATGTACATCTGCTATTTACATCTGTATGTCTGGTGGGGCAAATGTGTATGTGTATGTGCACTAAAGGACTCCGCACGTTTGCAAAGCGTGACACCCTTCCCAGGTCCTCTGGAACCTGAAGAGGTTGGGCAGTTTCTGCTGCAAGACTGACGAGTTCCTTGCTGCTGTTAAAGGCATGTCCTGCTTGCAAGCACCAGGAAGCTGGTTGCCTCAGATGTTGTTCAGCCTGATTAAGCTGGTCGGGATTGTTGATGTCTGCCTCGTACTAGCAGATAAGTAGTTTTATAAGATACTTTAAATTGTAATCTTAACTCTAGACTGCTGCTTCTGGACATGCTAGCACTGCATAATATTGCTGCATCACCTCTTTAATCTCCAAGAGAGAATGGTACATGCATAAATCACCTCACAGTGCAAGGCCGAGATACATATATTCTTCATGCTCTGATTTACTACTGGCTTTCTTCTGACAGAAGAAAAGCCTTGTTGCTGCTCTCATCTGTCTCTCTTTTCATCAGATGTCAGATTAAACCTCCAGATGTTGCAGCTTGATTATATGCTGCAAAGTCTGATATCTCGATTTTAAAATACGTACACTTCATACTTTGTTAGTACTTTGTCATGACTTACTTGATAAGTGTTACCTGTTTCTAACTAAACAAAAACCTTACAAGAGATCCTTGAGAGATCTCGTTCGTATTCTAGACTTTCTTTCATGTGTTTTATTCAATTGTTAAAAATAATACAAAATTACTATACTTTCAACATTGCAACATTCTTAAAATGCTCATTTTGATGGTATGAGGACACAAGTGAGACTCCAAAGCTGACTCCTCATTTCTGTTGCAATGTAGTCAACTAAGCTGAACACATAGACTAAGATCAGTGTGTGATTGCAAGGAGGAATATAAAGATGGTAAAAATAGCAGTAAATTTTTGACATATTGTTCAGCTTAGGTTGAGTTTTAAATTTTAAACCGCGGCAAAGGTAGGTGATGAAATGGGGCTATCATAAATTAATTGCATAGTTTATTTGCATATAGTAATTGAGTGTGAAGTACTGTGGCAGTGCTAGTGGCAAAAGTTGTTTAAAATACAAAGCCCTCTCCTACAGTTATTTTACCAGTGGAATAGAAGTCATTTTATGTCTGTAGTACTTAAAAATCAAGCTAACTGGTACAGGTAGCCATATTAGGTTTTGTCTGTTATCTCTCGTCTCATGTTCTCAAGGTGGACACGCTGTCCTACAGCTTCCCCTCTTTCACTTGGAAATAATCCATTGAAAACAACTCAGACCTAGAAATACAATTGCCATTATTACTGCCAATTTAAATTTTTTCCAGGCACTATAACAGAGATTATTTTTTATGGACTAGAAGCGAGACACCGCTTGGAGTGTATGCTACAGGAGCACAGTTCCCCTCTGAATGGCTATGCTAGTACATATTTGTGGCTAATTATGATATGCAGAGAAAGGAAAATTTAATGGTTTAGGGCTCAATTTAGGATTGGAAAACCAAGGTTTGTGTCTCTGTTCTATCATAGGATTTTTATGTGACTCTCAACAAGTCACTTAGTTTCTTTCTGCTTCTCTTTCCTATCTGTAAAATGAGGCTAGTGAGTCTTCCTTATCTCACAGAAGTATAATAAAAGCAAATCTATTAGAGGTTTGAACGTTAGTTTTAAAACAACAGAGCTCTTGTGGCTAAATCTTTATCTAGGTACCCATAAAAATACTTTTGTCTCTAAGTGGCATCAGAGGTGAGATGTTGATTCTGGTTTCTGAAGACAAAAAGACTAGTAGATAACTCCTCGCTTCCCACAGTCATGACATCTGTAAGCATGTTGTTTGCATGTGCACATAACAAACATGAGATGTATTCTACTGTTGGTCCTATGTGTATCTGGACTTTGTAAAGTGTTCTGGTGTAATTTTCTCATCCAGGGAGAGAACCAAGGTGCTGTGCCTATTTGCACTTGAGTTCCTAAACTGTTCCACCATTTTTCTACCCTGTATTGTGGGACAGGTGCACAATAATTTAAGTAAGGTTGAATAGTTCTCCCCCAGTTTCAAAGGTGTAGGAACATTTCCGTAAACTCCTAAGCATTCTGCATCTTGCACTCCTGCACTGAAAAATTCATACAAACCTGTTAACAAAGCAAGCATTCATGCAAGAAGTACAACTGAGAGTGTGTTACTGGAATGTACTTATTGCTAAACGTCTGTCATACATATCATTTGCAGGTACCTTTCTGGGGATTCGATTACTCTCTTTCCCAGCAGCACTGGGACTGGCTTCGCTTCCTCTGCTACGTCTCTCTTTGTCCCAACACCACCCAGTATTCTCCAGCTGACAAACCAACAGCTCTTCAGATCTCCACGTAGAACTTCTTCTTCCTCTCTTCCTGGTCGTCTCAACAGGGCACTCTCGCTGGGTACCATCCCCTCCTTGGCCAGAGCAGGTAAGTGTGCATGAAACTTTCTGCCCCAATGGAAGTGACAATGGAGTGGTACAGTGCTTCAGAAGGAAATGGGTTGTGAGGTATCCACATGTTATAAACCTGTTTAGGGATTGCTGCTCCTGTGGCGCAGAGGAGTATGCAGCATTGATAATTGGTTTTTTTGGCATTAAGAAATTATGCAGCATAGCATTGCCATCTTGGTGAAACAAGAAGTCTCACTGAGTGCTTGCCTGCTGTGGGTTTACTGCAGTCCAGAGGCTTCTCCAGGCATTTGTGGCATCATGACACAAGCTACAAGGCTCTGTGTGAGAGAGGGACAGAAGGAGCAGTTAGACATGGGAATGGAGAAGAGCAGCTTTTGGGAGCATAAGGATAACTGATCTGGCAAGAGCAATTGCTCACTTCCTTCTGGCTGCTTTGTGTAGTTTGCTTTTCTTGCTGCAGCTGAAGGGAGCAGAGCTGAAGGCAGGCTCTTCCCTAGTCTGGATTTGACATGCGTTAGCACAACTATTGAAGCTGCTTTAGAAACCCCATTTCCTCTTGTTTTTAAGGGCTCTGTTGATCTAGGGAATGTTTATAGGCCTAAGAAAAGTCTCTCTCCCAGTAACTCAGTAAGCCCTCGTTTTTGCTGTGCTTGAAACTATCAGATGGGAAATAGCGTTCAAATGCTATTCTCCATCCAAGGAAAGCTAAGCTTTCCCATGTCACTAACTGATTACCCAAAGGTCAGAGGCCAATATGTAGCAGTTTCTAGGATAACACTGCAGCAGAAAGAGCAATCTTGCAGGGATTTTTTAGTTCATTTGACGTTTCTCTAGCTCACACTGCCAGCAGTTTTGCCAGATCCACTAAGAGCAAGAGAAAGACCAGCCATGCAAACCTTTCAGCAGCATGGCAGCTTTTGGCACAGCCTTCACCTTTCTAGTTACCTGACTGCCACTGGAAGGGGAGGTGCAAAGGCACCAGATGGCTGGGATTTCCCCTTCATGCTAAACCATCCTTGTGAAGTCTGTGCTTTCTTTTGCTAAGGTGCAAAGCCAGACAGCCTGGAGAGAGCATGCTGTTGGGGCTGAATATTTTTCGCAAACAGCAAGGTTTTCAGCTTCCAAAGCTTTTTGCCTATAATTATGTAAATCAAGTGCCTGAGGTTTCATTTGTTGCCCTCCTTTTTCCTGACTTCAGTACTTTTCATTGATATTTTATTTTCCCTGCCTCATTTTTATGGCTACCATGCCTGACAGCAAGATGGGAATTTATCTCACCCTGTGACCTACCATTTAGTCTCTTTTCATGAGAAAAATATACAACCGTATCTTCACCTTCTTCCTTTTAAAACAGAGGCAAGCCAGGCTATGATACAGTCACAGGGTTATTTTTGGAGCCTGCTGGACAAATCTCTTCTGCTGCAGCTGGGAAGAGTGGATTATTCTGATGCTGGTATATAGCCTACCCAGGAAAACAGGGACATTTTTCCTGCCTACATTTACCACCCATCCCCTTCTGAGATTGATGACAAGATGATGCAGTTACATTTCTGAAGGATAGGCCTCCAGTATTTGAGCCAGCTGGGTTCAAACTATTGCATTTTGCTTTTTAGATTCTGGCTACTTGTTCAGTGGAAGTCGACCAGCCTCGCAGTCATCTCAGTCCAAGGAATCTCCGACATCAGGTAAGGCAGTAAGCCTTCCAGAGCAACTGTCTTTGCAGGATTTGCAGTGAGTGGGTTGAAGTACATGATCCAAATTTAATTCTTTCCTCCCTGCTCACATCCCAATGAAAATGTCAGTTTTGTTGTTAGAAATGCTGCAGAGAGAGTTCCAGCTAAGAGTGGGATTGCATTAAAATAAGGTGCTATAATGTCTTGGATGTCATTCTCCCTGGGAGAGCTCACAGTGAAATTGTGAGACAAAGCAAGGATCCCTTCCCTGCTCTACAGCTAAGCTGAGATTACTTTGACAGGAGACTTTAAACTGTTCCTAGGGCAGCTTTTTTGTTTCATTTTCCTTCCCTAGCCCCAGGAACTGCTAATTTGGGTACCCTCTCTGCTGTGCCCTTTTGCTCCTGTGTCCTACGGTGACCTGTCTGTTGCCCTCCTGACCCCAAATGGATCCTGTGGCTGTTTGTCTTGCTTAAGTGTTTGTGGCTGGAAATGCAGTCACAGCCTGGGCTAGTGCCATTGTGCAAACCTCCTCGCATCCTGATACGCTTTCCCAACAGCCTTTAAAGGACATGCCAGAACAGGTGATTTACCTGCAAAACACCATGTGTAATGTAGGCTGTCCTGAATGGACACAGCTGAGCCGGGAGAAAGCTCGCACGGCTCCTGATAAACCCATCTCTAGTCTAAGTCGTTCTTGAGTGTACCAAAGTGCATGTGGAATTTCTCCATGTTTTGCAGTGTGGACACTGGAATGAATAAAGGATTTTAGTACAAGATATGTTGGACATTTGCAATTCCCATTCCTTTTTCTTGTAAGAATTGTTAAAGAAAACTGTGCCTATTGTATTGGGATTATAATCTCATTATTTCCTCTTTGGGAATGTTTCCATTTCAGAGCACTTCTCCCTTCTGTCCGGCAGCTGTGCTCCCTCCCGCATCCCCTCTCCAGCACCGTCAGTGGCTGGCTCTGTGACTTCCAGCTCGGGTTCCTTGCGGTACCGCCGGCCACTCATCAGCCCTGCCCGCCTGAACCTGAAAGGACAGAAGCTGCTGCTTTTCCCATCTCAGAATGAGTCTCTGCTCACCCCAACTAGCTCAGAGGAGCACACCCACTCAGACAGCAACAACTTTGCCACCGAGTTGTCCTCCTTTCCAAAGAAGAACCTCAGCGAGCGGGGAATGCATGGTATGCTGGCAGCCTGCTGCACTCCTGGAAATGCATTTGTAGGAAGGAGCTGGCTTGCAAGCAAAGCTGTGCATCATCTAGGCCTCACAATAGATGGGAAACCTTCAGGAAAAACCCAGGTGGTGATGACTGTTAGGCTGCCAAAGCTCTCTTAAGAATCCACTGGCGTGGAGAGCCTCTTGTCTGCCAAAACAGATGTCCTTTTCTCACTTAGTGATGCCCCAGGGATACTACTGCGACTGCCTTCACCTTTGTTTGGATAACTCCTTTAAGCACAGGTGTGGTGATGCTGATCTGGACAGTGCATGAGGCAAACATGCGGGCAACTTCTGCTGCACCGCAGTGAAACTTGCCTTTTGTTTCCAGCTGCTGACCTGAATCCTTTCATGATTTTACTAGGCAACCACTCATTACTCATGTCTACCTTTAGTCTGGTAACTTCTGCTACTTTGGGCTTCCACTGGCGCCTTCTGAATTTTCCTATCTTTCTCCTTCCAGATATGAGATCTGCTGTGGAAGGAGGGAGTATTTGCAGTGATAATTCCATCAAAAAGGAGGATCGCTCGTCACACTCATCTACCTGTGTGGTAGACACAACTACCAAAGGGGAAGATTTGGCAGGCTGGAGAGGTAGGTGCAAGTCATGTGAGTGCTTCATGTATGTGTGAGCCTTTCTATGAGAGTAACTAAGCTCTTTCCTGTGCGGTAGTAGTGATCTGATCTTGAGATCAAGTAAAGAGTAGCAGAATGGATCTTCTGCCTGCTATTCAAGACCTTGATAAGGCTATTCCTGTTCTTTGGATTGTCTGAAGAATACTGACAGTGCTAAACTGAGACAGAGGAAAGGGGTGGGGACGCGGGTGTTGAGAAGAGCGATGAGATGAAAATAGAACCAAAGAAAGCAGTGGAATCTTTCCTGACAGGAGAAGTGCTTCAGCCATTTCTGCTCATGATGAAAACGCTGGGCAAAGAGAGAGAAAGAGCACAGCATACGTTCACTGTTATTTATCTCACCAGTTCTTTAATATCTCTTTCTACTGTTCCTTTTTTTCTTTGTGTTGTCCTCTTCTACTAAGGTCACTTTGGTAACTCCGCTCTCCGACGTCTGCTCGCCGTGAGTCTGACTCTCAACGCTATCTTCACATCAGCCTATGTCTACCGGAGTCTGCGTTGATTTGTGCCAACACTCCCTTTCTTTCTGGTTCTACCGGCTTCTGAGGAGACAAGATGATTTCGACCATGGCTTCATGTCTAATGGCTGTGCCACTGGTGCATGCTGTTTTTTAAAAAAACTACTGTATGCTCAGCTGTCACGACAAGGAACCCAGACACCTGCTGCCATCACTTCCTGTCCCTGGAGGTGGCAGGCAGAATTCCCAGAAAGCTCCAGTTCAAAGCAAGAGGCCAGTCAAATGGCCTGTGCGCTTTCTTTCAAAGGAACTGACCTGAGACACAAGCCTGAAAAATGTGTAAGCTATGTTTTTAGGAACCTATCCCCAGCTCTTCTTTCTCACATATTAACCTCGTGCTGATGGTGCTGGTAAAATGAGGAGAATTAGAACAAATGAGCTGGAGAAGAGGGATGGCTTGGTAGCTGGTGCTGGGCTTTGGCTACTGTAACGGCATTCCCAGCCTCTTTGCCCAGCAGTTCCTCTTCTTTCTTCCCTTTGGCACTCTCCTCTAAATTATCAGTGGATTTCCTTTAGTTGCCTTAAGCTTGCCTAAGCACATGGGTGACCTTGGCTGCTCTGTCATGTTCTTGCATCTTATATGTCCACGTGCTTCCACCTGGGCTGTACCCTGAGGCCGCTTTCACCAGCCATTCTGGTCATGCTGGTTCTCAGAAACTGCTGTCTGTACTTACATCCAGCCAGCACTGTTGCTGTAGGTATGCACAAATCCCAGACAGACATCCTTTTGTGGTTTGCATTAGAAAGAGGAAGCCTGCTGCTTTACCCAGGAGGCATTAATTCTATTACAATTAATTCTGTAATAAGAAAGGATCCCTGTGTGATTTGCACCATAGTCAAAGGGCTTCAGCTCACAACTCTGACTGCTGGTGTTTTCACTGAAGCAGCGACTGGCATAGCTTGTTCTTGCTGTAAATTGCACAAATCTGGTCTATTAGAAGCTACATGTGGAGCTGTCTGACTGTATAAATTTGTCGAGAAACGTAATGCCTCATTCTGATATTGGGATTTGCAAAGTAACCATTTAAGATATTTTTTACTTAGTTAAATGCCAAGGTGCTCTCAGTGAGAAATGCCAAACCTGCTTCTGGACAACTAAACCTTCTGGATAGATCCTTCTTTTCTAACCCAAAGGAAGTAGCCCTAGATTTTCAAAAGCAATTTATAATTTGGGCGCCTCTGCTTTTGGGTGAGTCTTCAGCATTGCTTAGAGTATTGTGTTGAATCCTGAAAATCATTTAGTACACCTTAGGGGGGAAAAAAAAGTTGATATTTTTATTTTGATTCTTAAATCCCAAGTGCAGAGAGAAGATTTACCAACATGTCAAGGATACCTGGTGAAAAGAGAGCCAACTGACAGTAGCGATGTATTTCCTGAGGCAGGACTCCCTTTGGGCTCCTTTACCTCAAAGTTGTTTTCTCTTTCCTCTCCCTCACCCCATTGTCCTGTGCATCTTGAATTAGAGTCTTAGGCTTACTGTGTCTTTTCCTCCCTTTCAGTTCTGTTGCTGTTCCCTCTATTGTACTCTTGCATGTGCACAGAAACAAAGTGTATCCCTGCTGATAAGTCTCTGCTCTGAACCTGAAATTCCCCCCTCGGGGTGATGATCCCCCTTCCTTTAACTTCCTTTTTTTTTTTTTTTTTTTTCCTTGCATGTTCTAATTGAGTTCCTACCACAGCCTCATGTAGTACATTGCGTGAGTGACAGACTCTGATCAGCATGCTATATGACAGATTAAACGGGGCTTTACTGCTGGTGATTCAAGCACTGAAAAATTAAGTCAACTCTTGGTCTCTTCTATTTCTTCCTGCATTGTTTCAGCAGCCCACTTCCAGCCACTCCTCCCCATCCTCCCTTGTTAGTGAGGCCTGTCCTTTGCATCTCACAGGCAGAGGACAGACGTCTGCCCACATGTGCTGATCTAAGAGGCTGTGGAGATGTCATTCCTGACACTGCATCTTTCTCTCAGCTTCTTTAGAGTGTTGGTCAAGGGCTGCACAGCCAGCACCTCCTATACAAAGGCCTTGATCCAGGATACAGACCTGCAGCAGAAAGATGTGCTGCAGGTTGATGATTAATTCTTTTGTAACTTGCATGAATTGTTACTTGTATCCAAACCGGACCCATAACCTTGTTAAGAGATTTTTGTCCCTTTTATAGCCTTCTGCAGGCTCACTTAAGCATGTGTATAGGCACGATGCTAGCAGACAACTTACAAGCTTCTATTTAGACCTCTGCTGTTTGAGTTTGATGTCCTGGTGCAGTGTGTAACATCCCATTCATGGATCCTTGTCCTGACTTCTAGCACACCCAGGGGCCTCCTATGCAGAGACAAACCTGCCAGAGAATACTGTGGGTTTCCTTGTCTTTATTATGCCAACAGATGTGCACTGTGACTTCACGTATGCAAACTTTCCAGTCTGCGCTGAGTTTTACCATCGCACTCACCTGGTCCAAGCTGGTCTCTGTCTCTACCAGATTGCAATACAAATTTTCTCCTCCTTTCCAGCAACCAAGGAGCCGCAGCCTCTCAACACACCTCTTCTTGCCTGTATTCCAGAACAGGAACACTTTAATCTGTCACTACACTTCTGAATCTGCTCACTGAAACTGTTCTTGGAAGGGTGTTTGGTGACCTTGTCCACAGCAATATAAAGACTTTGGATTTTATTGCTGAAGAGGGAAGACAACCAACTTTTTCATTCTGGTGCTAGAACACTCTCCGGTGGTGCTTTCACAGTTATGAAGCCTTCGCTTGAATAGTACACACAGGTGTACATGTGTGTGCGCGCGCATGCATATGTATAAAAACATTTGGAGGGTTTCTTCATTTCAAAAGACCTGAGCCCATGTTTGTTTTTATATTGTTGGCCTTAATCTAGCTCTTAGGTACTGTGTCTGTCTTGCTGCTGTTTTCTATATGAAGCTGGTTTGGAGGAAACAAAAGATTATCTGGTCCCCCTGTAAAAATCTTTGTGACTGATGATGTTGATCTTCATACAGTGTTGTTCAGGGGTGAGGTTTTATTTTTCTAATATTTTTCCTACTGTAAAAACTGTTGGAGTGTATGCAATGGAAAAGATCTTTCTGGTTCTGATAAAAATTTGAGCATTACTTAATAATAACAAACATTAATGATAATGTATGTGCGATATAAATGAGCTCCATTTCCAGACCTTTTCCATTACCTGCCTTCCCTTGAAAATGCCCAGGTACTTTTTCGTTGCATATGGGCTTGTTAGGCATGTTCTGAGACCTTGCAGAGACTTTTGATGATTTTGCTGTTCCGGATTAGGAAGAATATGGATTCTAGAGTCCGGTTCCAGTTCCTCAGTCTGGGTAGTTTGGCAGATGTGACAAATATTATGCATATATCTATTTGATGGGATAGAAAGAATTGGTAGAATGAGTTGCTGACTTCTGAAGGTCATCATATCTTTTTACATAAAATCTTAGACATGAAGTTGGTCACTGTGGCAATGTGGGGGGGAAAAAAACCTCGTTGCTGGTATATGTAGCCAGATTCACTGAATTTTAGGCTGTCCGCTCAAGCAACAAATTTGGCCTGCAAATATTTTATTCCCTCACGGTCTTCTTGGGTGATGGGAACATCTGTAAAACACTGCTGAACTGACTGGGTTCCTTAAAACAGGGCAGCTGGAATCAAGGACTTGTGTTGTCTGTGGATGCTGCTGTGTTTCTTTTTTCTTCCAAGCACCATTCCTGGGAGTAACCATGGTCTTAACCTCTCTCACAGACATTTGTTAGAAAGCTAGAAAAGGCCAATTTGGCCAATATTTTTTTTTTTTAAATATATGTTACATCCAGAAATTATCATCACTGTGTCCTGTGGTGGGAGTAAGGGACAGAGTACTTTTGGATGGGTATCCAGAGAGGGTGAGGAGGACAATTTTGAGTCCTAAACCTTATTTTCTGTGAATGAAATACTGTATGTCATGTGTGTATACTTGTATGGGGAGCTCTGACACTGTACAGTTTAGTTAAATGTGCCCCAAGGGAGGAGAAGCTGTTCCTCAGACATTTTTAGTTCAAGCTTTGTGTTTAAAGAGGAATATTTTTCTTTAAAAAATAAAAATGGATAAGTTTTCACCTTCGTGTGATTCTATTTCTTGGGGAACTGAGTATTTTGGGGAGAAAGGGAGACGGTATTTGTGCTTTAGTGTGTGTCTGGTCAAATTAACTTTGATCTGTTAACTCTTTTAAAGCTAGCAAGAACTAAGAGAAAGCGCAGAGCTTTGAGAGCTTCCCCAGAGCAAGGAGAAGCTTGTGACCATGATTTGGAGATGGAGGTGGAAGAGGGAAGTACATCGTTATGCTTTGAAGGCTTTCCATCAATTAAAAGGGAAATCAACTCCTGCCATTAACTGGTGTTCTGAACTCCTGCCCGGATACAACTGCACCCCATAGGTACCTTGCTGTCTTGAACTCCTCTGGGGTGTAGGGGCTGTCATTCACAGACCTGTTCCCAGAGAACTCTGACCCCAGCTGATGACCATAGGGTCGCATGGTAACACCGGCACTATTTCATTTCGTCTGGATTTTCAGTACTTTGGTAGGTGGGGGAGGAGGGGTGTAAGGGAGGCACAGAATGCAGGTGCTTTGGTCCTGATCCAGTCATCTTCCAAACATGCATATGTCAGCAAGGAAGCCAGGAGGATTATTTAGATGGGTAAGGACTGGATACATGCAAGGATGTTCAGCGAAGCCCCAGAATTCGTCCCAAGATACGCACAGTCACAGAGTGTCAGAGTGGTCCAGTTATATGCACACCTTACGATTTGTGTTCTTTGGCACTTGTGGGATTTTTTTTCTCTGTGAGATGGGGGCTGAGAGTCTTTCTAAGATTTTGCTTTTATGTGTTATTTTATAGTCTTTAATTTATGTTTTTATTTTAAAATGTAAATTAAGAGACAGGTGACATAAGCTTTTAGACATAGGCTTTCTTAGCACAGGCTTCAAAGGCTGTAGTTCTTCTCCATTTATACTTTTATGACTCACATTTTACTTTGGTAAAATGTGCTGCTAATTTGTTTTAAGACCTGGCAACATATTCTGTTGTGTCTTTAAATACCTGGACAAGTTCTGTGTATCACCATGCAGGAGGGGATGTGCTTCTCAGACACTTTTCCTTTCTCCCCCTCTTCTTTCAGTGGTGGAGACGTGTTTGGTTCTGCAGTCTGTTTTTATTTTCATCAGTGGCATTCTGTTTACTTTCTTTTCCATGACACAGGGCTGGCAGAAAAAGAACTAAGCTGTGGTCACACAGGTGAGTCTTCCTGTGCTCCATCAAAGAGCTTCCTTCTGCTGTTGGCAGATTTGTCATAGCCAGTAGGGATGTTTCATTCTTAATAATTTAAATATTTCCACCTAGCCCAATGACAGTTTTCTGAACCAAGACCTGCACAGTATGTTTAAAATGAGACATGATGGCATGCTTTGACCCACCGCTGTCGAGCTACTATTGGTAGTTTTTGTACACTGAGAACAACAGCCTGATAGTCATCAATGGTTTCCTTCTGTTTCTTAGCTCTGTACAACTTTTGGAAAAGAGGAACTGATCCCTTCCAGACTAGTGAATCATGATTTTTTTTTTTTTTTTTCAATTAAGGGTTGTAGGTGTTTTGAGTTGGGTGGTTTTTTTAATTAATTAAGGGTGATCAAAGAAACACTTCAAAGGAGGATGTATGTTTTAATTAACTTACCGGCAAAGGCAGGCATGCGTCATCCCACTAGTAATTCTCTACATACGGACGTATTTTGAAGCACTTGGTGAATTGTAGTGCTTGCACGAATGCGACACCCATATACCCAAGGCAGCTGCAGCAGGGAGCTTTGCTCCTCCGCCGTTCCCCCTCGGTACCTGCGGGGATCTGCTGAGCGAACACTTCCCCTCGCGGCCATGATGATGCTGGGGTACCAGCCGGGGTACCAGCCGGGGCAGCGGTGATGGTGTGTGGTGGGTGACCGCCCCGTGCATCAGCAGCTGGAAGTAATGGGTGTGCAGCCGAGCACCTCGTCTCACTGAAACGGTAAGAATCGATATATTCGACTGGTTTTTACTGCAGGTAAACTGGAGTTCAGCGCCGAACTTTGCCGGGGCCGCCCTTTCAGCCCTCAAACTGAGCTCCCGCCCCCCGCGCCGTGCTCGGGGCTGGCGGGCCCG
>WEKW01019432.1:310818-379870 GCA_013389905.1 Sula dactylatra
CCCGCCTGGCCGCTGCCCGGCGGTGGCGGCGGGGCCGGGGCCGCTCTGTACCCGGCTGGGCTGGATCATCTCGGGGTGACCTGCGAGCCGGCGGCGAAGCCGCCCTCCTCCTTCAAATAAAGCCCCCGACGGGAGATGCGCCGCCGTGGGGCGCTTTTCTGCTCGGCAGAGCTTGAGTCGGCTTCTGCTGCGGGTTTCGGGGTGCTTCGGCATCTCGACGGGACTTGGGAGAAAGCGACTTACAAACGCTCAGCTGTTGGAAGCGCCTGAAGGAAGATTGGTCCGAAAAGTTCCTGTCGCAGTGACTGACATGCGCCACCTTGTTTCTCTCTGTGCTGCGAATTGTGCTTCTGTGCTGCTTTATCGGTTTGGATTTGGGGACGGGGGTTGCGAGTTTGTTGTTCGAACCTTCAGGCAAGCCTGTAAAGGCAGCTGCGGAACCTGAGCAAGCTAACCTTGTGTGTTCTCGAATCTGAAAGTACTTGAAGAGTCCTGTAGATGCTAGTCTTTGCAAAAGCGAAACTTGGTTTGTGCAGGGAAATTATTTTTTCAAGTGGCCTTAAACTTGTTTTGGAGCTTTTCTTTCAAGGTGCATGAAAAAGCAATATTTTTTGGTTGGTTGTTTTGGGGCTAAAAAACCCCAACAACAAAACACAAACCCCAAAGATCTGTGGAGTGGTACTGGGAATCTTGTGGGTTTGTATTTAAAGTGAATCTCTATGGGATTTCTCATGGAGCAAAGGGTTATTTTATATTGTTGCTTGTTACATATGTTTACGTACGTTCATTGTTAATACATTTCTTAGAAATGATGCTATAATTACTATGTAAGGGTCTTTTCCCCTTTTAATTTCAGAGGGAGTACTTTCTATGCTTTTCCCTCGGAGTAAGGGTTTAGAGACAAAATATGCTTCTATTAAGAACTGTGTTTTAAGTTTAAGGGAGAGAAGAGTTCAAATACAGTTACGTGCAGAGCAGCACTTGTTGTATGTTATATTTTATGACTTCTTTAATAAAGAGTACTTCCTAAGAGTTGTGGTTTCAGAAAGTACTTAAACTGTTTTGACACTTTCTTGATGATCCTTGAGAGAAGGTGCAACTTAAATCCGGTTTTGTAGTTGTTACTTTATACTTCCTTGTACTTACAAAGTGATTCTGAATGTCATCTTTAAATTCTAACAATATGATATAAACAATGCTGGAAATGCTGTTAGATTTAGCTGGGACAACTTTATGGTTGTCCCTACAGGATGCCAGTGTATTCAAGATACTGCAGTTCTATGATTTTTCAGGTTGCTTTTTCTTTTGTTTTGGTCTCCTTTTTCATGCAGCTCCTGATAATCTTGAACACTAAACTACTTGCTATGCTTTGAAAAATTGTATTTGAACTTTAGTTATAAAATCAGATCAGTGCCCAAAGTGGAATGCAAGTACATAAGAACTGTTGCATTCTGAAGCTGGTGGTAAGTCTGTACGTAATTGAAACAAATTCTTCTAGGGTTTTTGTTTTAAATAATATATGGTTCTGTTCTGTTTTGGCAAAGGTTTTAAGTCCCTGCTGTGGTTTAGAGCATATGTGAACAATACATGGATGTGAAACTACAGTTGCTGAATTTGGGGTATTAAGTTTGACCTCTGCACGCCCATTAATTCCACTGTGCACAAAATTATGAAAATAGGACGAGTTTCTGAAAGTCTGATTTTCTTTGTGTGTGATTCTTATGGGTGGTTGTATCAGCTAAGCACCATACTCGGGTTATTAAATCTGATGATGTTTCAGCTGATAATTGTCTTTTCCGTAAAACAGACCTTTTTCTTTGGAGCTTGAAAGAGTAATGACTGTTTTCTTCTAAAGGATTCCTATTTTTTTCTAAAATAATGGAGGTGTGCATACAAAGAACAAATCAGTCTGTTTTCTTGGCTAATTGTTTTGGTTAAAATAGAATTGCCTTCAGGGCACAGTATAGCTGGTGTTAGTACAGATAGACCCAGTATTTCTCCTTTTGATATTTCTTCTTCCTATTCCATTGTAGGTAATGTGTAAAGAGGGAAAATGTCCACAGTCACACGTGAAATTTATTGTGCACTCATGCATTAACTACTTGTTTGACCAGGTATTAAATAATTGTTCGCTCGTGCATAAACTAACTTTGCCCTCATGCATGAACCGGTTGTGCGCTTATGTCTGAACTTTTAGCTCATGTGTGGACTCATTATGCCTTCAGGCATAAACTAATTGCTTGTGTGTAAACTAATTATGCCATTGCGCTTTCAGAGCGTGGTGTAGCCAGTCTTAGAAAGATGGACCTGGACCCTGATAGTAACTTCTTTCTACTCTGTTGCATAGATAGCTTGTGAAGAGTGAAAGTGTCGGCTTTTGTGTGTGTGTGTGTCCGTGTGCTTTTGTGCGTGGATCTCCAGAGCTAGAAGTGGAAGGAAATCAAGTCTTGGAGAGGACACTTGCTCAGGGTTTTCTCTACAGCCATGGCTGTAGTGCCACTGGGACGGGCACCCTCGCTCGCTGGCTCCATCACACCCCATCCTCACAAAGAATGGCATTTTCTGATTTTCTCTTTCCCAGGTAAAGGTCCAGCGCATGGGGTCTCCTTGGAAACCCCATGGTGGGCCGTGGCCCTGTTGCAGGCAAGAGAGTCCTGACTCGGGGAACTTTTACATCATTGAATTTATTGCCAGTTAGTATAACTTCTGGTCACTGATTTAGGTACTAGGAAAAAAACCCATAAACAATCATACACTTAAGGAAATAGCTGCTTTTCCCCTTTCCCAGGCTCAGTTTAAGCCAAGCACCTATATTCCTCCTTCTTAGTCTCAACTTCCCTTGTTTTTGCCAAGAGTTGGGCTCAATCCATCCCAGTTCCTCTGGGGAGATGACAAGTGGAGTAGGAGGTTGGTTATGTGCATAAGGATTTCTGTATGCTGCTCTTGGTGCTTCTTACTGGTTTTCTGTCACCTGTGGGCTGCAGGCTCTCAGCAGGGTGTCTCAGTCACCGTCTGGGTCATCTGAATTGTGCTAATTGTGCCCTCCTGTGCAAATGCAGTCAAGGCTGCAATTTATGCCTAGTGCAGGCTGCAAAGCTGGGGCCCAAGATGGGGCTTTTTGAGAAGGCTTCTCTGCTTTTTTTTTTTTTTTTTTTTTTTTTTGGAATCANATCCTCTCTTGGAGAGGGGCAACAGCTGCTCCAGTTTTCTGAAGGGCCAGTTAAGAATTTTTCTCAGGTAACATTACATTACCCAAAGGTCCAGGGTCAGCTGGGGGGTGCGGTGCCCTCCCCTCAGCCTGCCAGGCACCTGGGAGCACATGCAGCTGCAGCTTGTCTGTGCTAATGAGAGCCAGAAGCTTCTCTGCAGGCACAGCTGGATTCAGTGAGCTGTGGTGGGGCTGAAGAGGCTTTCCCCGCACCAGGGACCCATGCTGGCCTGAGCCCATGGGACCCTGCCATCTCTTGGTTCCTGCAAGGTGAGTACTTCTGTGTGGAAACCAGACTTGAACCAGGGATTGCTTTTGGGGCAAAGCTGCCTGTGGCCCCAGCAGTTCTCTGGCAGGGGATGGACGGGGGTAAGCGATTGCAAGTTCTTATTTGCATAGCAGCCTATTTTATGACTTGGCACCCTCACAGCGGGTTGTGTGAGGGGAGCTCCCCGTTGTGGGTCCTGTCTTGTGTGTAGTCCCAGCAAATGTGTAGATAAGGCTATTTTTATGTGCTTTTAAGTGAAGATCACTCCTGCCCCCATTATTCCCCTTGAAAACAAGAGATTATAAGGAGTGTATAAAGTTAATTTTACAGGCTGAAGAAAACAGTCCAGGTGGCTTTCTGGGAGGCTGTGTGCCAATAGCTCATGGTGGCTTTGCACAGGTTCAGGGGAAGGTTTTTGTTGCTAATTTTTACTTAGTGTGTGTTGTGGTAGCAGCTACAGGCTTCAGTCCTGGGCCAGGACCCAGCCGAGATAGGCAGAACAAAAAGATGGTTCATACTTACAACCATTCAAGCCCTTTACTGCACGTGTTGTCCAGCTCATGTAATCCTACATGTAGCAAGAAACGGGCACGTCATTCTCAAAAGTGGACTTAATTGGTTTTTGTGGTTTTTTTTTTGTTTGTTGTTATTTCCTGTTTTAACTTTCAGATGACTCTGTGACTCGTGTCTGAGGTATCCATTCTCACACAAGAGATGATGAGCACAGTGGAAATTATTAGCTACATCTGGTCCAAGGTTTTCAAAACTAACTAGTGATTTTGGGTCCTGGACACATGATACCCTAAAGATTTTTGAATAGCAAGTATTTAAAAGTGTTTCAGTTTGGACTTCTACAGTTGTACTTAAATTTGGGAACAGGTAATTTATTAATTCTCTGTCTTTGCTGGAATTTCTTTGGCATGTTTGAAATCCTGCAAAACTATCCTACCCTTTATCTTTGTGTGTGATTCTCCGAGTAAATGAATGATCTTCCCAATTAACTTTAGATTTTAAAAGGGTTGGGGAAGGGGGTTGTTCTTGGTGTTTGGGGATGGAGTTTTTTTGGCTTGTTGTTGGTTTGGGGTTTTTTTTTTTTTAGGTCCTTCAGGATTTCCTGAAGCAGTTCTAGTTTTTATCTTTTCTGGATGTATTTGATTATAACTGTAGTTTACCAGCAGACTTCTGTGTATTAGTCTTGACAGCTACAGCATTCAGGCCTCTGGCATTTCTATCTGAACAATGTTTAGTGTCTAGAAGAGGAAAATGTGGTCAGTACATAAGCCTCTTTTTTTCAACAGCTGCGATAGAGACACTGGAAGTGACATTTCAAGCTTTATATAATTACAAATACATAGCAAGAGCTCTGTTAGTATGTTAGGTTTCTGAAGAACAGGAAATAGATATGGATGGGGCTAAGTCCTGAAAGATAATACTGTGTATTAGAAACTGGACTTCCAAGTCCTAGAATAAATTTTCTTTCCTGATCTTTGAGCACCACTTCTTGTTGAAAATGCCAATTACTTAGGAATAAGTGGCAAAGGTGTGAAGGGGTAGCAGCAGTACTACAGTAAAGAAAAGGCTATCCCTGTCCAATACCTGGTGTATAAGTTTCCCTACTACTCGTGTGAATATATGTGGCTACACATATGTGCTAGTTGCTTCTGCAAACTTCACAGAGAAACAAATGATGTTAATTAAACTATCCCTTTCATCAGGGTAGAACTACTGTAAGCTTCATTGTATCTGTGAGGCTCTGGTTGCACAGTAGCTGTGCCGTGGAATCATAAGGCAGACAAGAAAATTCAGTAGTATGCTAATGCCTTTGTGCAATGGATAAAATGTTGTATGTGTTGCATGAAATGCTGAATGTCTCGTAGGCAGTAGAGGCTGTGAAACAGAATACACCATGTCATGCAAAGTACAAGAAAGTAGTCTTAAGTATCCAGTTAAATCCTATTTTAAGATGAAAATTGTGAATAAATGGGCACAGGAGTTCAGTGCATCAAGAAATCCAAATAACGTCAAATTATACAAGGTGATTATAGATGCAGGAATTTTATGTTGGTTCAGCTCTTTTAAAAATATAGAGGTGTATCAAGCTTTTGAGGACACATGGAAGAGTAAAGAGCTTTGTCTCCTGTCTCCATTGGGTTCATGCGTCATGTTGGTACTTCATTACTTTTAGCAGCCTGTTTAAATTGGTACGAGTGATTTATTTGCCAGCACTGTATTGGTTCCACAGCTTTTCCATCTGTGATTGCCACTAGGTGGTGCGTTGGTGCCAGCACACCAATGTTAGGGATCCTTATTAATGGGGCTGAAATGGGTCTTCAGTGAAAGACCTCTGCACCTCCATCCCCTCTGGAAAATAAAACAACAAATACACGTTGGAGCAACGTCAAAAGGAGATTCTAAACCGCTGCAAATGGAGATGGGAATATGAGTTCAACTGCCCTGTTCACCTGCGGTAGTTGCTCCTGCTTGCCCCCTCCCAGCAGCATCCCCCATCATGCTGGGCTTGATTAGTTTTTCTTGAGGTGGTGGGGCCTATGGGCAGGCCCCATCAGATGTAGGTGGATAGTAGGGATGCACATGGCTGAATTATCTGTGGTCTAAGATTGGGATTGCAGACCACATCGTAAAGGGCCTTGTCCTTCCTCCTCTCATGCTCCTTTTTGCACCTGCTTTGTCCTTTTTTTTGAGCAGGTTTGGATAATGAGCCACGTTTCCAACAGCAAATAGTTAGGTCTCTTACATGGATGTCTTGAAGTGAATGTCATGGAAGAGTTAATCATCTCTTCAGCTGTCTGCCTTCTCCAGAGGCTCCTTCAATTGTCAGCAGAGATGGTGTCTTCCAAAGAATGATTCAGAGCACGTTGATGAAGGCCCTGCTCTGAATCACTGCTTGTAGGAGCATCTCTCTTCATCAGTTATTTAAAAAGACAAAACAAAAAACCTGTGAGCCTGGGAAGACTAGCTGGCTAGCTCTGCTAACAAAGGGAGGTGCTGGGAATCCCCCTCAGTGCCATTCTGGCGCTCTCACCGCCTCCCCCCGCCTTACTTCTGTGGCTGGAACAGAAAACTGCAGTGTTGGCTGCATTTAAACCAGGGGGATTGTTCATGGTTTGCATGGCTTTTTTCGCTGCTCAGGAGTACTGGAGCCTCTCATGTGTTTTGCATCCCTCTAACAGCAGAGGATCTTATTGGTAAGACTCTTTTTCTAAATGCAGTAGCAAACCCAAGAGAACGACCTCTGCTTATTTTTCTTCAAGTTATAGCCTTCAGTCCACATTCTTATAGGTTTTACAAATAAACCACAGCACAGCATATCCACTTGCAAGCAGTACAGAGGCTTTGAAAATGACTAAGAAAATACTGCATTCCCCTTTCCCACCAGTAGATATCAGACTGTTTAATTTTTTCCCATTGTGTTGCCTCACATTTGTCTTTACTCTTTCCCCTTTCGGTTTTAGCAATTTAAAAAATGGCTTTATGTGTTGTTAACAGAAGAAAAGAAGGGCAATTCACCTGTGCACAGTGCTGAATTAGTACCGATGTGAAAGAATTTTGAGTGACAAAATCCGAGCGAAGTACAGTGTAGGGACATGCCTGCTGATATCTTTAGATGTTACGACCTATAACTGATCCTGAGCTGTCACTCGCTGTGGGATGTGCTAGGTCACTTTACGGCTTCATATTGTGGACTGTTACCTGCTATGGCTCAGGTTGTGTGCTAAACCCACCTGCCTTCACTTTAAATTTAGAGCATTGGTCTCCAAAAGCATGAGACAAGCTGGGCTTTATGTTTGTCTTTTTTCCCTTGCTTTCATCATCACCAGGATTCCTGTGACTTTGCTTCTTTTTCTTTTGTTTTATCCAGTTAGTTGGTTGACATAAAAATAGATGTGGTTACATGCAGAGATAAAGTTGGAAATACTTTACATGAAATGGAAGCCAGGGTGTTTGCTTGTTTGTCAGGGGTTTGCTTGGCCTTTCTGTCCCCTGCTAGTGTTTTTTCCCTAACTGTTGTTTCCTCATGTCCACCCTTTTTATCTCTCAGCCTGATGTATAAGACTGAAAAGCTAAGGGTGTGAGCAATGAAGACTCCTGCAAAATAGAAATCTTTCTGTCAGAAGTTGCCAGCAGAGGGTGAGTTGGGAGAACTGTGAATGCTGAGAGCTGTAGACAAGCTGATCCACTGTCTCTTTTCAATAGACAGATGTGACTCAATCCTTGTTCCTTGAACAAGGTTATATATAGGCATATAAAAATGATGCTAAGAGCTGTTTGGATGCAGCAGGTCAGAGGTAAAGTTCAAATAGTCTGCAGAATGGTCCTCAGTAGATATTTGAAGTTGGAAATCTGAACTCTTGGGAATAACTCCCTTGAAGTTTAGAGCATAAAATGGATGCAGAGCTGCCTGTGGAGTAGTGTCTCTTTTGACCTGTTCCTTTTACTCCTTGGCCCTGGTACCTTCCAAGCAAGAATTAGTCTTGTGTTACCTCCCAAAGCTAGTCTAGCTTTAGGACTTTTCCTGTGCATGAGGGGCCAAGAATACCCTATCCAAACTACAAAGAGAGCAGTGCTTTAAAAAGCAAGCAAATAGCTGTGAGTGCCTTACTGCAGCGGCTGCAAAAGGGACAAATGGGGAACAATTCAGTCTTGTGTCTCCTTTCAAAAATCCCTCTTTGGCCTACAAGAGCTGCAGCAAAAATTCTTGAACTTCTTGAACCTCGTATGCTCAAAGTAGTGGCTGACAAGGGTGGTGGAAAGGCCAGCTGCCTTAGCAAGGGATAAATAACACAGGGGAAGAGAAGGGGGAGGCAAGGAGCAATCCCAATTCCCAGCGAGAGTGAGATAAACAAGGGAGCTCTGAGAGGGGAACGTATGGGAAACGATGCTTCGTGGATTGTCTGGAGGGAGGTAAGGTACAGCTCCCATTCCCCCAGGTGCTCTGGGTGCGCTGCACCCTCTCCAGTCTGTTCTTCCCTCCCCAAAGTCCCTTGGTTATTATCCTCTGTATTGGAGGGCAGTTGCTGGTTGCAGTCAGTTTGGCATCTCGTTGAGCATGGCAGGGAGGCTGCAGAGCCCCACATAGATCTGGAACAGGCCCTCTGCCTGCCTTGCTCTTGCAGCATTTCCAGAACCTGGCTGCAAGACGCAGGGCTGCTGCATGGTTGGAGGTCTCTCCCAGCCATCCCCATCAGCAAAGCCTCCTAAAGAAAAGGGTGCAATAACGGGAGCTCTTTGTACTCGGTCCTGCCTTCTCTGCCACACAGGAGTGGACAGCACGTGCTAGGGCTCGGGTTGATAGTGAAGTGTAGCAGGCACTCCAGGAATCTCCGATACCTGTGGGTTTAGTCTGGCTGTCTTAATACCAACTACACTCCCACTTCTTCCTCTCCCTGCCCCCAAGAACAGCAGAGCCTAGTGAGACACGTTTCCCTTGGTGCTGCTGGATTTCCCCTGCCTCAGTGGCTCTCTGGCCATGCAACTCCGTAACCAGTTTCCCGCAAGTACAGCGTTTCTCACCAAGAACGTGGCCTGTGGTAAGGGGGTGGGAAGGGAAGAGGGGGTGGGGTGTGTGTTGGGGGAGCTGTTGCTGCTGCAGTTTCATGCCTCAATCTGTATTCTCTCTCTTCTCTGCATGGCTTCCTGTTTTTTCACACCACTGCTCTTTGAAACAACAAGCTGCAAGCAGCAAGGAGGAAAGGGGGTGGAGGCTGGTAGGCTGGAAGAAGCCTCTGGCAACACTTGCAGAAGGTCTGGGTGCAGGCTCTGGAAAAGGCACTGCATGCTTAGTATTTCTCTGGGTGTGATCCTGTCATGGTGTACCGCAGAAGTGGCTCTCTGAGGAGGTGGTGCCGATGTGCTCCTCAGAAATGCATTGCTCAGTGCTGCACGACCGCAGCAGAACTCTCCATTAATTTTCCTCTTTGCCAGTTGACTTCCTCGGCTGGTCTTGAATGGGCAAAACTAGATTTTGTCCTTTACTTGGGCGTCTTGAGGTAATCAGTCAGATGTAGTCAGTGTCGGAATAATAAGACAAACCACCAGTGCCGATTCCCGCAGAATTTGGGATTTTATGCTTTAAAAAAAAACCCCAAAAAACCCCACAAAAAATCCCCACCACACAGTCCAGGTTTGCTTAGTGTGTGAAATGAGCAAATATCCAATTTGAAGTACGAATTATGAGTTGCCCTACCTTTCCGTGATCTTGGGCAGCTGGCAGTTTGTACAAAGGCTGGACGATGGTGCCCTGCTCTGAGAAGTCGTTCCCAAACTCTGAGCCAGACAGCAATTGCTAATGGTTTGCAAAGAACTGAAAATTCTTGAGAGGTGTGACTTCTGTTTTTCAGATGCCTGACAGTGTTCATAGAAAACAAAGAAGTTGCATTAGGAACAGTTGTCAGTGTAATTCCTGTATTTACTGCTATATTTCCTCCCCTCTGTTTTGAGAGGGGGAAATGGTCTGCTTGATCATCAGTAAAAGGCAAAATGTGAAGAAAGCTATTTTTAGGATATCATCGGGATGAGGGAGCTGCACCAGGAGGTGTCCTGCTTGAGTCAAACCTATAGCAGAGTCCTCTCCTGAACAGGGCTTGTTAACAATCTTGTCTGAAAACATTTTTTCAGCCTCCCACAGACTTATCATGAGTGAGTCTCTACTCGCTCTAGTTAAATTCCTAATTCATCTTCGGTAGATGCGCAACTTGTAGGGTTGAGGGAGCTGCTTTACCATATAGGACCAGTATCATGTTCACTTTTGTATCTGATCTGTGTTCTTGTTCAATGCCACGTGCTTTAGAGAGAGGCACAAGGACTCCTGTGCTCTTGCCAGTAGGATTGTTGCAGAACGGGAGATTATTTTTAATCTGAAATCACTGCATTGCTGCCTTGTCTGCCCGTGAGTCCAAAGACAAATTCTCTAGAAGCAGAAATTTTTGCATAATTGAGCTAGATGGCTGCAGATAACTTGAGTTCACGGCATGACACAAATGGGTGTTTCCAGAATGCTGTTTTTATTGGTGACATCAGACCCTTGGTTTGCTAACGTGTTGCTAAGTGACTTCAAAAGCTGCTTCTCTGGATAACAGTTGCAGAGTACAGAAAAAGGTAAACAGAGGATTAGGTTGCAAATTCTTGTTCTGGCAATGGTTCCTCTCTGCAGGAGGCGGATGGGCAGCCAACTGAGCGCAGCTGCTTGTGGAGTTCCTTGCTTGCCAGACTACTGTAGGAAGATGAAAAATGGGAAAGATTGCACCAATTATTGAGCCTTGTAAAAATAATTAGCAAGACAACAGCAGGCAAATGGACAGGGAGGAGGAGATAAACAGCTGCCAAAGCATGGAAAGATAAGAGTTCACTGGAGATGGGAAAGGAAGGGGAATTGGGTAAGGCGCCCCCTTTAATCAGTGACTGGGGAGACAGATGAAAAATTAATGTATGAGTTTTGCATGCACATTAGAGCAGGGCAAGGAGGGAGACAGCATCTCCTCATTTAAGTTGCCCACTCTTGGCTTCCACCAAAGGCTTCTGCAGATTAAATGCCGCTTTCATGGATTTTTAACGGATGTTACCAGTCGTGCCAGATGTGGCCAGTGATATAAGGAGAGGCAAGAATAGCTTGTGCAAATGTTTGTTGAGAAGGATTGCCTGGCTTTTCCATGTATGAATTGGTACCAAGGCTCTAAAGGAACTGGCTGGAATGCTGGTTAGTCCAGGTCCCCAAATGACAGGGACAGGCTTCCATTAGGATTCAGTTTTCTCCTCCTTTTTACAGTTCCCTCCAGAGCCACCAGCAAGCATATGAATGACTTTTGCACTGTAACGCTGCGGTCTGATTTGTGCGCAGAGCTGCCTACTCTCATAGGAGGACGTAGTAAATAAGATTTAAAAGTGAGTCAGTGTGTGCTGAATGTAACTTTGTCACTGGTGATTTCATGGTGATGCCTGTTCATGTCTTCCAGATCAATTCCTAGGGTCGTTATCCTCCTGGATTTGTTTCCCACAACAAGTCTTCCAGGTACCTCTGTCTAGAATTTAGCAGATGCTCTCTCCTTCTGGAGAGCTGCATCTGAATGGTCTCTCACCGGACTCTATGCAATCTCTTGCAGAGATCTTTTTCTATATTACCTAAGCAGATATTTTTTTTTAAACCTGTGTGATGCACACAGATAGCATAAAAGCTGCAACTGTTTTGTACACTAAAGGAAAAAACAGCCTGTCATTTGGCAGTTCCCAGTCCTCCCACCAGAATCTTGTTCTTCACTTAAGGCAACCAGTTAAAAAGGGGAGGAAAGCACTGCAGGGAGAAAGCCCCTTTACAGCCAGGTGACTTCTGTGCATTTGCAATATGTCAAACTGCTGATGTGCTCCTTTCCTTCAGGGAGAGTCAACTACACTTAAGTAGTAGTGGGTGATTCAGTCACCAGTGATAAGATCTAACAGTTATCTTAATTGAAGTAAATAAACAAGTATGAGCATAAACTTAATGGCTGTCTTTACTAGAGCTCAGTTATGTTTCTGCAATGGAAAGTTTCAGGGAAACTTTGGGGGAATTTGTACACATGCAATCAGAGCTTCTGACTCCTCATTCAGAGAAGAGAAAAATATGGTTTTCACAATCAGTTATGCTGCCTTTTTTTACGGCCTCTTGCTCTGTTTTTTGCAGCGTAAGAAAAGCAGTGTGACTGGTTTTAATTTTCTGCTCTAAGACTGATCCCAAGGGAGTAAGTGGGGCATACTGCTGGACAGTTCACACTCAGCATCATCTTCTGATTCTGCCAGGATGGAGGAAGACCACTTTCCCCTGCACCCAGATGATGGGAGCACTGTTTACTGGGCTCGTTCAGACTTCGCTAATTCACATGTGGGCAGAACTGTCAGGACATGTGCTTACCCATGCCACCTTGTAGCTACAAAGGTCTCCAAAGTACAGCCAAAGTAGCAGGCACAACCACCTGTCAATGAGCTGCAAACACTGACCATCAAGAATGTGATAAAAAATTAATCAAGGTTTGATTGTCTCATGGCTAGCCATTTTGCTATCTCTGAAGTGCCTGAAGGGGAAGACTGCTCTGTGAGCTCTCTTTCCAGTGCAAGTTTGTCAGGCGTCCTCATCTTTACTTTTTTTGCAACATAGCAGGATTTCACATGCTACGTTTTGTAAATTGAGTAGACTTTGGGCTGCCTTCCCTAGCCCTAAGCCTTCGGAGATAAGGGAAGACAAAGGTTTGGTAAGGGCAGGAGCCATGGGGGACAAGAGCTTAGTCCTTCTGGTAAATGAGTTGAGATGTGTGTACTTGTGCATCTCTCCTTTTGGCAAATACATTTCCAATCTCTGTGGACTTTTGCTGGTTCTGATGCAGCAGTGAAAAAAACATCAGGTGTGGGTTTTGAGGGAGGGGTTGGTTTGGTGTTGGGTGGGTTTGTTTGTTTGTTTGTTTTTTGTCATTTGCTAATCTGAAGGAGCTATTCCAGTCTTAAAGTTTGCTATGTGGATATTTATGTGACCATAGGGAAAAGACTGTCTGGTGTTTCAGGAACAGGAACAGAAAGCAGGGCTAGCCTTCTGCATATGACCTCCCAACAAAGGGAATGCACAAGCAGAGTGCATGGGAGTAAACAGCAGCAATCAATAAAGCATTGAGAGGAAGAGAAGAATGGTAAATAAATAATGTGCATGGAGGAACAGTCAGGGCATGACCTGTTAGCAGTGAGGGGTCTGTAAGTGGGTGCTGTGGCTCAGGTTGTAATGGCATGACGTTAAAAGCCCATATGGCATCATCAGGAGCTCAGTGTTTTGAGAGGGCATTCATCTGGCTCCAGGGTGGGAGCTAGTAAAAAAGACAAGTGTGACAGGCTGGGAAACGGCACAGAAAGAGAAATGCTTCTGTAAAAGGAGAAGTCTGAGGAGGAGGAAGGATATATTTTTAGTGTCAAAGGGCTTGTGAATTTCTTTTGCTTTTGCCACGGAAGGAATCACGTGTAGTAGCTAGGTATATTTTTGTTGGGGGCTTTTGGGGGTGGGAAGAAAATGTCTTTAAAGGCCTCTTTTCTTTGCAAACTTGTCTTTAGAGAGTTGAGTGAGCGTTTTGGCTGCCCAGAGTGTCCCAAAGGAACCTGATGGATGAGCAGGTGGGTGGTGTGTGGTCACCACAGAAGCAGGCAGGAAATGCTGCCATTAGGGGTTCACTGGGGTGTTGTGCCATATGTCTGCAGGAGGCTTGTTAACCTGTTGGGCCTCTGACTGGTGAGCCGTGCACGTAGCAAGTAGATAACCACAACAAGAGGCATTGTCAGTCATGTTTTATTTTCGCCCCCGCTCTTCTCCAGCCTGCGTAGCCCAGGACAGTTGCTGATACAGTTTGCAATTTTGCAAGCCATGTGCATCTGTGCTGTAGTGACAATACTGGGATTGCCCAGCTTGCAAAGCATGGCAGGCTTCGTGCTACAGGCAGTTCAGTGCCCATGAGCTCTTTGGACAGTGTTAAAGCCAACCTAGCAAAACATCTACCTCAAGACCTGGCATCTCTGACCTCTCAGAGCAAAGCAAGCAGAGTTTCCTGCTGTTCCCTATCATGAGAGAGCTGTTCTTTGGCTGAGAATATAGTAGTTTGAAATGGGATGGTAAAGAGAGACTCTTTGCTGCTACTAACGTAAATGGAATAGTTCTCTTTTCTGGTGCCTTGTTTCTCGTTGCTAATTCTTTCAAAACTTTTCTTTCTAGAAGCAGGGTTTTATGGTCAGGTCATTGGAAACCCTCTTGTGGTATTCTAGCACACGGCCGTATTCGGTCTATGTTTTCAAGTGGTTTCCATGTTTCTTGGTGTCTCCAATGGGAACTCCAGATTGTTTCATTCTCAAAGTCAACGCAAAGCAGTGTGGCTTGGCAGTGTGCTTTGGCAATAGTACCGTGCTGTACATGATGACACATACCTATGAAGCTGGTGGTTATGGAGAGAGGCTGCACAGATTTCACTGAATTTTTCCATTAAATTTCCAAGCCTAATTCTGAAAGCATCACCTTCCCAAAGTTGTGCGTGAACTCAGTGGCACAATCCATCTCCTTTTTCATATTGCTTTGCCCCTGGTTTCTTCCTGTAGGCATCCAAGCATCATGCCTCTTGCTGTCTGGGAGCTCTACTAACTACGTGTGTCTGTTACCGCCCTCTCCTTAGCCCTGTCATTTTCTCATTTTATCCAGGAGACTTTGCTCTGTGTCTTTCTACTCATGGCCTTTAGAAAAAGAGTAAATTGAAAATCTGGCTTCTGACTGTAGTTAATTTATACCAGTCACTCAAAACACTAAACAGAAAGCGGGTAGGAGGAAGGAAATGAGAGGTTGAGGTTTTTCCTGTTGTAGGTAACAAGGAAATAAAATAGGAAACTTGCTGAAAAAAAAAAAAAAAATTGTTATCTTGCTGACCCCCCACCAGCAGCACAGGCTGCAGGTGCTTTATGGCTGCTTTTGTTTGATGAGGTGTTCATCCTAGTGTCAGGGGAAAGCTGGACTTAAGGTCTTTGTGGCGGTGCTCAACAGGCTTACAGCAGAGACAGTTTAGAAAAGGAACTTCCAGACGGTCTGGATAAGACTGAAATTTTTCCTGTTTAAAAGAGGTGGGGGGGTGAGTTGCTGTGTGCTTGTCATACCAATACAGAAACTGGCTGTGGAGGATCTAGTGGAAATAAAAGTTGTATCAAATTCAGTTTAAGATCTTTACGATTCTCCAACCAAGTGACTGAGCAGCTGTTTGTGCAAAGGTGTGTAAGCTGGGGTGATTTGCGTTATATCTCTGTCCTTCTGTTAAAATAGAGAAATCACTTACGTGAAGCCTCGTTGCTCAGGGCTGTAAAGTGTACAATACGAAGATAGACAGCAAGCTCTTCTAGTAAGCAATTAAGACTGTCTGCACATGGAAACTGCTATCATTCAATTGATTTAATAATTTAATTTGAATATTCAGCGTTGTTTGCCAATATGGACAATTTCATCATCTGTTTAGGAGTAGATGACTTATTTAATGTGCTAAACTCAGCTAAAGCACCAGTTAAATCACTGAATGACTGAGACTCCCCTGCGCGCGCCCCCCCCCCAATTTTCAAATATTCAAGTATTTTCCTTGAAATAAGCCCTGACAAATGAACAGCATGGTCTTCCTGGAAACCTGAAGGAAGAAGATTTAAAATGAATGAATAAATAAATAAATCGGTTTCACTTTTTTTCATGTGTGGTGAGGGAAGATGAGCTACCAGGAATGCGGTGCTTTGAAAGGCAGCCGTTGGGACAAAGACCTGGACAACATATGCTCAGAAAGAAGTGGCGTTGTCTTGTATGTGCAAAACCTGGTCTGCAAATCATGACATACAATTTTCGCAGAAGAATGTGCCTTATTTTCTTCTCAAGTCCCAGAGAAAAGAAGCAAATGCTGTAACTATAGATGATAAAAATTCCAGATGACCCAAAAGGATGTGGCACAAGGTACACGTGGGAGTGAGTCGGGGTTTTTGTCACTAGGTTAGGTACAATGCCTGTCTTAATTGTATCTTCTGTGTGTCTTGCTTTGCTGTTCTTCATGTAAGTCTCTTCGTATTTTGTATGTGCATGTAATGCGTTGTGCGTTCTCGTAGGCAGCACCTCTCCACCCAGCGTGGCAGCATAAGGCTGACTGTCTACCATAGGAAGTGTGTCTCATTTACCTGGGTAAGAGAGTGGATGTAGGGGATGATGCCAGTCCTAAGCATCCTAAAAGGAGGCTTATTCCTAGGGGTGTTACTGAAGGAGCGTATCCACACTCACCTGGACTTGCAAAACACCAAGGCTTTACTGGAGATGGCCATTCCTATCCTTGTATTAAAACATAGCAGGCTACTGGATGCCAACTTAGCACTGAGCAGCTTTTTCTGACCAAACGAGGTGCCAGGGGACCTATGCCAAGGGCTGGCCGAAATTATCCCTTGGGCCGTGACTTACTGCTGATTTCTGCACTGAGGCAGATGGTTTTGGTTTTGGGCTGGTGGAGAGCTTTCCTGAAGGCTCTTCCCCACTGGAGTCCCCTATCGCTCTGGTTTTAGGTGACTGATTTTAAAGATTTTGCTAGTTTGTGGTACTATGTTTTTTCCCCTTCTTGTCGGGATAGCAGAAAAGCCAGCAATAAAGACGGGGGGAAAAAAACCCACAATCTCTTAAGTGAGCCAATACTAAACATTGCTGTTCCCACTGTCCTGAAAGGGAAACTAAGGCAGCGTGTTTGTAGCATGGCCAGTGCCATTGAAAGGGGCAGGGCGAGACCTGCAAAAATCCTTTGAGGCAGCAAATTTAGCTGCTTAAGTGCATCCTGCTGGTGTGAGGGGGGGACCAGACCTCACTCAGATCCTGGCTGCTGCCACATTTTAAATTATGATACAGTAACAATAAACAGTGAAGCTTTTTATTTTATTCTGAGAGGCACACTCACCCTTGTAGCATAGAGTGTAAGTGCTTAATGTAATTAATACGTGTCCGGTACAGTTTCCCAGTCCTAGTTCTGTTTAGGCTGGCTGGAATGTTTGCTTCTGTGAAATACATCTTCTCTTCTTTGTAAGTATTTTTAAAGACTTAATAAAAACAAACATTATCTATTTCTGGAACAAAATTTGAGGACAAAAATTTTGCACTTTCCTGCTACCGAAAAGAGTTTGTTTTCCCTTCAACACTGTTCCCAGGGTACGAGTTGTAGTTTTACCTCCAGCTATGTAAATGATTCTTCATCGATATGTCTCAAGTGGAAATTCCCCTCTTCACAAATGGAAATTTTACTCTGGTAACAGTAAAAATAATTTTCTTTCAGCCAAAGCCATCTCTCATTTTAGGGAAGAAAAAAAAAAACCAAACCTTCACATTCCTTTTCTCCTTGTTGTCATTGATGACTCACGCAATGGCCTTTGCTACTTATTTCTGACTCTTAAGTGATTTTTCAGGTGGCTGCTAAAAAATTCTTAAAGCATTTGTTACTGGCATCTGCCTCATTTTGCAAGATGATACATGTATTTTGTTCCTTATGCAGATAGTGTATTTGGGTTCTGAAAGCTGCATAGTCTGGAATGCACACTTTAAACATCAAATAAAACTAAACAAACAAAAACCACCCAAATATAACAAACCCATGAGTTTGTGCAAAATATTTAGTGCAGACAGGCACCTGCATCTGTCTGTCTTCAGTGTGCAGACAGCCACCCACACAAAAGTTTGCAAGATCCGGTCTTACTGGAAACAATTAATAAGGACCCCCAAAATTCCCAAACTGGATGAAGGACTTTTTTGTTAGTGCTCGGACTTTGTCACTGAGGTCTAGTTTTATATTTTTTGAGAACCCAGCACTCCTGTGAACTTAAACTGTACTTCTGAGTGTGGGGTGACTGGGTGCTGCTTTTCTTCTAGTAGCAAAGAAAAGGATGCAGAATCCCCTAACAGTAATTTCAAGATTAAATAGCATGGTTTAGTTAAACAGGCAGTTACAATTCATAATGGAAATTTGTGGGTTTATAGATCACTCACTTTCTGCAAGAAGTACTCCCAAGAAAAGGTATTGCAAAAAAAAAAAAAAAAAAAAGGGAAGTTGTTTGTCCCTCCTGAAGAACTGACAGTCAGAAAAGGGATGGAGCTTCTGGCCACTTGTGCTTGACATTCTTTGGGTGTGTATCAAAAAAACGTCTTCAGCAGAAGCGAGGTTTTGAGAGGCATTGCCTGTGTGTGTGGGGGAAATGCTGTATGTATGTATGCAATTATATTTTGAAGTGATAAAGAAGTAAACGATATTTTGTGTTGAGACACCAATGCTTTGAACTTCTGTAGCACCACCAGTTAAAGACCTCGGATGACTTGTACAAACAACAAATCTTCACAAAATGCCCTGTGGAACACGGAAGTAATATTATCTGTATTCTGCACACAGAGAAACAGGTGGAACAGCTTATTAAAGGCCACAGCACCAGTGCCAGTATGAGGAGTAGAACGTGCGTACCTTACTCCAGGTCACGTTCTTGAAAGCGTTAAGTCTTTGGGTCTCCGAGCAGAGTGTGCAATTTTGGTGGGTGTTTTTGTTGGTGTTGGCTTGGTTTTGTGTTGGGGTTTTTTGTTGTTTTTTTTTTTTGTTTTGTTTTGTTTTGTTTTTTTCCCCAAACTGTTTTGTCTTAGTTGACTTGTTCAACTGTTTTTGCAGTCAGTAACTCAAACTGTATCCCTGGCATAGCTGTAGCTTCATGTATCTTGCAGAACTGGGTCAGTAGCATCTCCTCCCATCTAACATTTGACTAATACCTTCCACTCGGTTCTCTGGGATGTTGTGCTGCTTGCAACACCAACAATTAAGAGAACTTGCTTTTTCCTTAACGCAATACTTTGGCACGGGCAGAGGTTGTAACGTTGATGTTCTGATGAAGAAACAACCAAGGAGGTACCAAACAAAGGCTCCTGGTTCATTTTGATAACCTCCTAAGGAAAACTGTCTCTGGCGATTTTTGTCCTTTAGAAGTCCTCTGGTGTTGCTGATGATCGAGATAGGAATCTCAGCTGCTTGCTGCAGCTAACTCAGGTCAGTTCTTGTTGCTTATTTTTCCCTCTGCACACATTTATGGGGAAATCGTGGAGGAATGCATTGTTCTCAAGTCTGCACTATCCTTCATTTAAATGTGTAGTCACACAAATAAAACAGTGTTTTTGTTTGGGCAAGGACACCAAAGTACGCCATTCTGGCCTTCAGCAAGAGAGCCAAATACTTTTGTCGTCATTCTCCCTTCTCTCTGTCCTTCAGGGGTCCCAGGCTTGACACTATTTCAGAGGCTCTTTGAACGAACAGGCTGCTCAGGTCCTTGAATCCCACCCCCTACTAATTCACCATCTCCTATACAGCTCATGGAAAGATTTTGCTTAGTGAGTTTTTTTGTTTGCATGTCCGGCAAATGAAGAGAAAAACATGTTGAGGCTTTGTTATGGTTTTCTTCTCTGAAATATCTCTTGTGACAATATCAACAAGTGAACTGTAGCCTTGTTCTTGAAAGAAAAACAATTCACGTTATAACCACTGTGCGCTCAGCTGTCCCAAAGTCTAAGCTATGAAATAACTGCTGCATTTTTTCTCAGAGAAATATCTTCTTCCTGGGAAGGTTCCTTGAGCGTAGATGAAGAATAGGAGAAAAACAGCATCTGTTTCAGGGTTGGTTACAGATGTGTGCTTCAGGATGTGACAAGTCAGCAGTGAAAGGAGGCGGTCAGCCCAGGGCAGCAAAGAGCTGGGTGCTCGGTGAAGCCCTTGTCCCTGTATCTGTGATCCCTCAGGTTAATGCAACCCACGCTGGGTAAAGCTGGTAAATGTGCTTGTGATCCTTTGGTTCATCCTTGCCCAGTGTTTGTCCCCTGCCTTGTCCTTAGCAGGGGACATGCCGTTTTTGTGGGACTTGAGCTGGGGGAAAGTGGAACCTGAGATGTGTGATAGTGACCTCCTGAGAGAGGGGGTAGTTTTAGCCTTCATTTTAAGAAGGTGTCGTGGTGAATTTCTCCTTTCAGTTTTATTCAACACGGCCTTTTTCTAGTTTCTGTTCTCTCCAACGACCCATGTCAGGGGCTACTGCTCTGTAATCCTTACCCTGATGGCTGCAGCAAATCCACGCTTCCTGACCGTGCTGCTCTGGCCATGGAAATCCTCTTTGTGCCCTCACAGCCTCCTTCTTTCCTTCCTTCCCTTCCTCAGCCCTGGCAGGAGCCAGCATTATCATAGGAACGGTGGGATCGTCTTCCTTGCGGCTCTTTCCTGGGTGGTCGCTGTCCATCGTCTATCCACATTTCCACCAGTCATGGGTCCCAATGCGCTTGCTGTCCTTTGTCCAGTCACCTCCCCACCTGCTAGAATTATTCTGGACCTAATTGGTTTTTTAAGTCACCATTTCTTCTGCTTTTCTTCTTTCTTCTTCTCCGCACTGAACATAGCGATAGTCTACCAAGTAAATTGACATTATCCTAATAAAACAAGTCCTTTAGCGAGGACACCAGAGATCTAATCTGATTCTTCCACCACCCTCCTATGCGACTATTGGCCAATTAATTTCTGTGCCTTGGTTTTCTTGCGTGTCAAGAGCAAAGGAGAAAAAACACGGGCATGCAGAGTTTACAGTACATACTGTTTAGGTTTTTTAAGCAGTACAAATGAAAGCGTATGCATTCTGAATATATTAGCAACATTTACTATTTATTATTTATTAGTAGTAGTGGTATATACCTATCAAACAGGAATTTATGTCAAATTAGGTTGGTGCTGTCGCAATCCCAGTGCTAGATCAGAGCTTGGTTTCCCTGGGATGAGTGTTTGCTTTGATAATACTTCTGGCTAGCTGAGCAGTTTGTGCATGTTATCTCTAATGTCCTAGCACACTGCTGACTGCTGTATGAATAATCATATGGGGCTTTACATTAAAATTGTGAATTCGTATCTGAATTTCCCCAACAAAGTTTGAGGTTTTGGATGTGCAGTTGGTTTAGATTAGTCAACACTTTCCTTAAAGCACTAACACTGATTTTCTAAGTGATGAAGGTCTAGTCTTCCCCATTTACTTGAGTAAACGTCTGTGAAATACAGCAGTATTAATCTGTTTATGAAGTTATTGTAATTGGTAAGGCTGGGACAGCTCTGGCTATTTGAAGATGGAGAATTGGAAGGTTCAAAATATGAAAATGAATATATACAGCAGTTGGAGGCTGTAAGGTGCAGTTAAAACACTTAGGATATTAGGACAAACTGTATTAACTTCTTTTCAGTGTGCACATTGCATGCTCGCAAGAGAGCCTAGTGGCCCTAAATATACGTATGTATTTAAAGAAATCCCAACAAAGAATGAAAAGCCTGCAGCAGTGTGGCATTATGCTAAGGCACAGAGACCCCCTTCGTGTAAGATGCAAAAAAAAGAGTCATCTTCAACTCTTGAAGTATTGTTTGGTTTGGCCATAGGCATTTCTCAGCGAAGGATGCATCCTGTGGCTGTGCTTATACAGATGAGCTCTGCTGCTCACCTCTATGATAGCCAGCGTGGATCAGTAGTGTACGCTTCATGCAGCTGTGATCCTATTTCAGATCTCGTTGCCAAAAAAACCTCTTTTGACTTTTAAATAAGAGCAAGTTACTAGCCATATTCGCAGACCAACTGCATAGCTAAAGCAAAAATGCGGTTTCCCGCCTGTTTGGTAGTGTTAACCACATGGAGCAAATAGCTTCAACTCCTAAAACTGCTCTGGCTTCCTGTTTGCTTTGTGGTGCAATTAAATGTGGTGAGTTTGGTGGGGTTTTTTTTATTTGCTTGTTTGTTTACCTCGTACCCCAGTAAGTGGAGAATAAGAGAGGCTACTTCTAGCCTCGTCTGTAGAAGTGGTGAACACATTTTCATAAATGTTACTGTTTACTAAAATTGCCAGCATCTATGCGGCTCGGGACCCAGGAGGGCAGGCATGGTGTTTTCCTCTCCAGGTGCTCCGCTGGCAGTTGAAAGCGTCCTTGCCAGGCAATCCTGTAAATACCAAGGCACTGTGGTTATGTTACTTGTTGTCATCCTCCTCCTCTTTCTCCCCCTCTTCCTTCTTCCTTCAAAAGCTGACCATCTGTCTCATCTAGGCTATGAACATTGGCTCAATTTCTCATGCAGCAAACTGGTGGCTTTGAAGGGAGAAGGGCTTTGGAAGGGAGACGGTTAGGAGCTGTACAGCCAGTGTTTCCAACCACGTCCATTGTGGAAAGGGATGCCGAAATGGTAAGCAGATGTGCAAGACTGGTGTACCTGGAGCAGTGAAGAGAGGAAACAACCTGAAAAAAAGAAGTGAGGATAAATGGCAAGAGGTGGAACTAGGAAAGACTGACAATTAAGACTAAGGGCTCGAAAAAGTCTTTGTTGAAGAAAAGGGACATAAAAAGAAGGTATTCATGGAAGTAGCCATTTTAAGTGGGGTACAGCCAAAAGATGAAGAAAAAAAAAAAAATCACGTTAGATTTGGCTTTGGTAAACATATTATAGACAGCAGCCCTTAACACTAGTCAAGCACTGCGGGATTTTTATCCCCATCTGTAGGGAGTCTCCCTTCTTTCTGGACACTCCTTATCCTGCAAAGACTTGTACCCTGAGCCAGCAGTTTTGTGATGCAGAATGTCTGAAAACTCGTCATCCCTTTCCTCCTGTCCATTTGCCTTTCTACTACCTACAGTTTTACGTTAACCCTGGGTAGTCCCAGTGCATGTCCTTTACAACGCAGTCTGAGAGAATATCCATTCTTGTTTGCAAGTGCATTCATTAACGCGTGGCAAATACCAATTTTAAAATGAAAGTCAGTTTGTGTTATCCAACAACTATGTTGCCATCAGTTTTAGATACCAATTTTTCTTCTTTGCCTGATGCTTAGAGTGGAGTCAAGCTGTAGTTGCAACACTGTACCTTACTTGTTATTATTGCAGGGCTTTTAACTGGGGACAGAGCTGCCATGGCAGAGATCAGCCCCCGCAATTATACGGAAAGTGCCCATTCTTCGCTCTTCTGCACTCTCCTAATGAGTCCTGCATAAAACTTGGGCCACGGTGTGACAATCGTGAACACCAGGCTGGGGTCTGCACTGTTCGCCAAGCAGGACAAGGCTGACCCCTGTCTCAGCAGGAGCATGGAATCATATTTCTGGCAAATTCACCACAATAACCAGCGTGGAGCACACGCCCACTGCATGGCAAGAGAACTTAAGAGCTGAGAATACAAAACTAGCCTTTCAGAGTTTTATGAACAGCTCTGGGTAAATTTATACTAGATTGGCATGGCACGGAGATGGTCTTTTTGAACTGGCATGCCTAGCACGTGCCTAATATTGGATGCATTTGAAATAATGCCACGTGGATGTCACTAGCCCTTCTTTCCAGTGTTGCCTTCAAACCCATTAGCACCGTTTTGTTCTGAGTAACTCAGAGGAAAAACAACTAACTGACCTTTCCCTTCTGTTCTTCCTGGAGGTCTCGGATCTTTAACCTAGCAGGTTGCAACTATTTTTCTGACTTTAAATTCCTTTTTCCCTTCCCTAGGGTTTCTGTTGTCCAATTTCTCACAGGCCATGTGGGCAAATGTCCCATAAGTGTTCAGTACAGTCCTATATGTGAAACTTGGAGACGGTGAATAGAAAAGCTGTTGAAAAGGAAAAAAAAAATAGCAGAACAGAAACCAGAATTCCTGTAAACAGTCTGTTAAAAATATCTTCAACATATGTCAGGGCCAATGATTTAAAATAGACAGTTTCTGAGCTTTAAAAGGTCACATTAAGATGTGATAGTAGATTCAAATGGAGTTGAAGAATGAATGTTTCGACAGTCACATTTTGTACTGATGGTAAGGTATCTGTGCTGCCTTCTAGTAGTGTTTGGGGGGAAAAAAATGAGTCAGGTTGCAAGAATAATGCGCTTTCCTTGGATTATAACATGGAAGAAAAAAAAAAATGTATACCTTAATCACATGCCTCCAGCAGTAGAAGCTTTAGGAAAAATAGTGATTCTGGGAGTCGTAAAATTGCAGGACCAGTCGGGGCAATGCACTAATGCTAACCATGTCCTTACCAAGACTATTTGTTTCCATGTGTGGGAGTGAAATAATTAAAACCACAAATCCACGTTCACAATTTCTTATTATTCGTGACCCAAAGTACGGTGGGCACTTCTCAGGCACAAGAGGAGATGTGTAAAAAGAGAGAGATTTTTCAAATGAGCACACGGTCTTTGCGTTTCTAATTACTGCTGAAAATTTAATGAGACAGAGGAGAGTGAGTGTCTTTGGACACTGGAAATGTTTCTTATCCCCATCTGCTGCTTCTTTGGAACCTCTGATTTCCTGTGACAAGTCAGAGGGATGCTCTGTGCAAAAGGGTGATAGCAGCCCCGTGGGGTGTCTGAGAAGTGGCCCACCCTTGAGGCACCTTGGGGCGCTGGTGGGGTGGGCTCTTGCACAACGGTTTGGTGTCTTGCTGGGTTTCCTCTGCAGCCAATGGACCTGTGAACAGGTTGGAAGAGAAAAAACTGGGTAGATAGCCTGTGTGTCCTTGGTATCCAGCATATAAAGGTATGCTTGGTTCCTCTGTCTCCCGTGATTAGCAGGTACTAGCGAAACACCAGACACGCTACAGCCTGTTGCTACCCTGCTCCTACCTTGGGCCCCACGGACACTTTGCCTGCCTCGGAGGCATTTCTTCTGATCCCCCAAATCACTTAAGTGACATTGAAAACGTCCTTTGGGCTTTGGGTTCCTCCCTATCCTTGTTGCACAAAGCTTTTCCAGATGAAGAAAGAACAATTGCATGACTGAGGTTGTCAAAGGAGCCCTTTCCAGAGAAGGAGCGAATCCCAAACCATTTAAACATCTCTTATATGAGTAGTTTTACACATACAGGTGGATTTAGGGCCTACCTTTGACATCGTGTCCTATAATTAGTCCTTCAACTCTGGTAGTAACGGAGCTGTTTTCTGGTGTTACCAGCAGCGCGTCCCCGATGCGTGCACATGTCAGCTGCATCAGCACGGTGGCAGCCATGTAATGCTTTGGCCATTTTCGGTGCTTGGCTGCCAGGATTGATTTCTCCTGGGGGTGTTGCATTGCCTGTTGTACATCTTCTTGTGCACTAGGCTGCACAAACCAGCACCGCAGATTCCTGGTGTGCAATGCACGGCTGGAGTGACCCGTGCGTGACAAAGGGTGACCGCTGCGCAGTGCTGGATTACTGGAGCACAATGCCACATCCCTGCTGCAGGGTTACTGCTGGGTGACGCACAACTGCAGCTGTACGCTTAACTGGGGCCCAGTGCAGAGGGGCTGGTGCAGGACCAGTGGTGTGCGATGCGCAGCTGGTGCCGGCGTTCAGGTGCGTGGCTGCTCGGCACCCCGTGACCGCTGCCCAGCGCAGGGTAACTGGTGTGTGGGGCAGAGCTACTGGTGTGCGGAGCTGCTGATGGGGAGCCGGGGTGGGTCGGGTTGTGCGTCCTCGCCTCGGCGCTGCACTTTGCAGACGGTGCCCGACGCCGGGGCGCGGGCGGGTCTTTGGAGACGGTGCCTGGGCGGGGCGGGGCCGGGGGCNNNGGGAGTGGCGGCCGGTGGGGTCTGTCCGCCGTCTGTCGCTCCGCCGTCTGCGGCAGATCCGAATTACTGCACGGGCTGCGGTAACAAACCGTTCTTCTTAAGGAAAAGCATTTCTGCTTTATGAAAACTAGGTATTTTAAGACTCTGTAATCTGCGAGTAGAATTTAGCTGCTTTGGGCGCCGGCCCTAGAAGCCCTATCCGCCCCCCGCAAGAATAGATGTGCTGGCAGCAGCGCTCCTCTCGGTTTCCAAGGCGGGCGGATGGCATCAGGCTTTCTTTTTTGGTCGGGAATTGGACGGTACCCACTGGTGTCACCTGCTGACGTGCTGGAGGGGTCTTGTCCTGCTGGGATCTCGCCCCAGACTTTACCCGGAAGGTCTGGCACCTTGGCGCTGCGATTAAGAGTCACCCAGAGATTTGTGCGTGCTTGGCAACGTCTTGCCACCCGCACCTTCTTTGACGTTGGGGTTGCGCTGCCTGGGTTAGTTGCTAACAGCGGCGGGTGTTTCTGCTACATGTTACGGTTCTGGATTGTGTGTTTTGGCAGGGCACAAGGGTCTTTTAAGAGCTCTCCAAAGAGAGTCAGTTAACACCTAAGCGTGGGGTTCCGTCCATGCTCGAGATGGGAACCTGAAAGTAAAGAAAGTTGAATGGAGTGGTGGAGGGTCACTAGAAATGTACGGCTTGTTTTTTGTTTTCATCACCAAGATGCACTTGGTTTTTTGGTATTGCTCACTCATGGGAGCAGTTGAAAAAGACTAATTTCAGCAGCCTCATCATGTAGAAGCTTTCATTTATCACACCTTTCTCTAGCTCCCGGACTATGCCCGTGTTAGCAGTAATAGCAAGAGTGCAAAGATCCCACATCGCTTTGCCAGCATTTAAGAACTGTGATATCCTACATGAGGTTATACTTATGGATATGAGAAAACTGAAACACAGAAGAGTTAGTTGTTTGAAGTCACGCTTCAAACAATTGTCAGGTTGGGAATGGAACTTTGCAAGTCGTCAGTTTTCAAACTCTTGCTCTAACCACTAAATATGCTGTTTCCCACTAGATGCTTCCTCAGACAATAATGAAAGCATAGCTGATTGACTGTGAACTTGCCTAAAAGGCTGCTTGAAAGTTTCTACCAGAGCAAGGTTCTCGAGTCCTTCCATCAGATGTTTTTCTTGCTCCCCGATGTTCCTCTGCCTGTCTCTAGTGATACTGTTTGACTTGCAGAATGAGGTATGGCTTTACATTTCCATCTCTCTTAAGTTGCTTTATCTAAGCTTCTCTTTCCCTCTCTCTGGCTATTGCTTGTGGTTGGATCTAAGGTCCTGCTGAGCTTGAATGATGGTATATTACTCTGATGCTCTTTCTCTAGTTGCTCTGGAGCTGGGAGCCCCACAGAACTGCAGCCTGTTTTTATCACCACGTGTACGTTCTGCTTTCCCATCTCTTTCCTTGCTGACAACCCCTTTCACCATTAGCCCTGCACACAAACAAGGTTAGCTCCAGTTCAGATTACATTAGTGTAGTTCTGCTTCCCATTACTTTTCTCTATGAGCCTGTTTTAGGGGTGTGTGCATGTGTAAGGCAGGCAGTGAGCAATATAATGCTAAAAGGAAAGGAGACTTTATTTTGTAAAGGGAAGGGCACAAGCCAAGGGATTCTTTGGATCCAGTGGTTGTTCAAAGCTTGATCCTTGTAGTCTTCATATAGCTAGAATATAGTTCCTTGGAAGGTAGGAAAAATCCACAGTTCTCTGCTGACATCTTGATGCACGAAGGTGCTGATTTTGGTACGTAAATGCTGGTTTGTATCAGCCCCTCTTCTTGGGAAGGGGCTGCTCTGTAGTGTTGTAAAGGCCTGAAGAGTTAAGTGTGTGCGTTTTCATCCCTTGCCCAGTTATCCTGGGCAGATTCCATTGTATGCCTACCTCAGTCTAATGGTTTGTGTAAGCAAAGTAGGGAGTAAAGGTGATTAATCAGGGGCTTGGAACTCTCTAACAAAAGGCATTATCGAACCAGTGTGACTATGTGTCTACTATGTAGAGTTGGATGAACAACAAACTACTGTTGAAAGACTGACTGAATGAATTGGTGCAGGGAATTGTGTGGCAGGATAGAAGAGATCAGTGTACAAAACAGAAGCTGATAACGTGCAAAAACCTTTATTTGATTTTTGTATTTGGTAGAGGAAAAAGTCGTCTTACGGTACACCAAATAAAGGAGTTCAGAATATTCTGAACAAGGGTTTGAGGAAATGAACCCTGGAGATACAAAAGTATCAATTTTAGGGGTTGTTCAGTACTTGAATGCTTCTCCACACCTTTTCAAGGGGTCCTAGTTTTTTCCTACCTGGGTCATGGGCCACGTCTTACACTCGTGTGTATGTATGGAAGGAGGAACCAGAGACAGTAGAGCTCTGGTGCAACTCAGGTCTATGCTGAAGGTGCAACACTGTCACAGGAACTGAAAGAGCAACGATGGCCTAACAGCACAGTTGGGACACCGATCCCTGTTTTACAGAAAGCTTAAAGAAAGTTGTAAAGGAAACGCTTCTGCTGACATGAGAGCAAAATCTATCCTATTAATGCCACCTCTAAAATGAATGATGTTAGAAGGTATTCGAGAAGGCAGGAAAGCCATTCTTTTGGTGTGAAAGGCTGCTGCTAGCTGAATGTCCAGGCTCAGAGCCACTCTTGGTGGCAGTCCGGAGGGGATGGCGATGAGCTCTCAGTCCAGCTTGCTGTGGATCCTGTAGGCTGCCCAGAGCGTCAAGCCTGGTCTGCTGTGTTGGAGGTCCCTGCTCAGTTGAGGTGAATGGGGCAGCACAGCAGATTCTTGCACCTCTGCAGGCCGGCAGCCCCTGAGGCTGTGTTTCTAGCACCTCTCACCAGCATGTGTTCATTTTTAGATGAATAAATAGCTAGGTTGTCAATACTTGTCAGCAGGCAGAGCTGCAAAGGCCAGTCTTACTATGAGCTTCTGTTGGTAGCATCCACGTCGTGGGACTGGAGCCTGAATCAGGATTTTTTACATTATGCCATAAGGGAAACAGATACAGCATGTTCTTCCGTGTGATTAAGTGGCTGGCACCTGGCTGTGAGTATCCAGGGAGCCCAGCAAGCAGGGAGTCCCCCTACAAAACTCTCACACACAGTCACAGTTTGCTTGCCTGTCTGTCCCTGGAGGCATGCTTACCTGCTATGGGAGTTTTCCCAGTCTATTCTTGGGGGGGAATTTGGGGGTTAATTTTACAGTCTGTTAATGCTCAAATGACTTGCCGGCAGTGTACAGCGGACCTGTTTTACCCCCTGACCCCCAGCAAAAATGTAAGCCCAAGCTTAAAACACCCTCCAAACACTCACTGAAATGGGTCTATGCCTATGAAAGCTTTGAGTTGATTCAGATCTACTAAGTGTATTGATTGTGTGGTAAAGAAACGTCAAGCACGTGTGTACATAAAAATTCCCGTGGTCTCCTCCCCCAGCTAAGTTGATGCCTGCAATGAAAGAGACTTCCTGCAGTCTCCCACGCTACACACATCACCTGTGAGCTCTGCACCACTCATTTCTTATCAGCTTGAAAGGTATTTTTGTAGTCCTGAGGTTTAGCAATTTTGCAATCTGTTTGTGGGCGTTGAAGCTGCCGTGTCTGTCTAATGCTGCAGCCCCACAGAGGTTTGTGGAACGCTACTCCATGTGTGATCTTGCTAGCTTGCTGCTTCCCCCCGCCCAGTAGCAGTTGTATGTTGTAAACACCAGAGCTGTGGTTGATAAACTTTGTAAGAGGAGATTTGTGTTAGTGTGTGTTATGTTGACTCCTGGCTTGTTAAATACTGACTGGGTGATTTCAAATGTGTCTGTTGCATTAATTTGCCTTTATGTGCAACTATGTATTCCTCAGGGTGCGTGAACTCAAAGCATACGCTACCTCCTGTTACTGATGTTGTGCCTGTATTTGTTATATGGCATCCAGTAGCACTGGGGTTTTATGGTCTGTCCTGGCAGGCTAGTGCATAGACTGGACCCATGTGCCTATCAGCTCTGCCTTGGTCATCTCTCCTCTTTGGGAAAGATATATGTTTATTAGCTTCACGCTAATTAATGCAAGGGGCAACTTTAAGGAGGGCGAAGCAGTCTGTAGCCTTCCTGCAGAATAATAAATTGAGGCAAAGCAGGGAGAAGAAGTTGAGGACTTGCCTTCATCTGAAATCTGGTATTTTGTCTCATGATTATTTTCCTCCACCTCTTTTTCTGCCCAGTGATGAAGAGGTCTGGGCATTGTAAGATACCACTCTCAGCAAGGAAGTGGTTAGTACCAATTGGATTTATCTTTCCTGATTGCTCCCCTGGGAAATGACTCCACATCTTGAAATTACCAAGGGATTTTGCAGCAATTGTCCACTACTAGGAGTTTTTGCTGCTTGTTGGGCTGGTCTGAACCAGAGGCAGCAGTCAGCGTGGAATGGATCCATGTTTTTCATTCCTAGTTTCCTGAGAAAGTCTATCTTGCACAGAGTTTTACTTTCCCCTTACAAAAATATTGCACAGAGCAGAAATACCTGTGAAAAGAGGAGTACACTTGAACTCTCTGGGAGCTGTGGGGAATAGCTTCGTGTTTGGACCCCTGGAAGTCTATTGCTGGGCACGCGCTTGATGCTTTGGGACCTGCGTTGTGTGACAGCATGCATTTCTCTTCCTCTTACATGTTCTGAGAAGTCCAAATTGATACTGTGCTCTGCAGTTTGAGAGCTTGTTTATCTGCAGACTGAAAGAAGCAGCTGTGGTGGCCCCACACAGATGGTCGTCACAGCCCATGCTGTACCTTACCCAGTCCGTACACTGCTTGTCCCACTGCTGGGCTCTCCCATTGGGTTGTGGCTGGTCACTGCTCATCATTTCTTAGCAAGACTGAAGGTTCCCATCAAGTGTGCTTGCTTCTTTTGGGAAAAGAGCTCCCATTACTGCTTCCCTGTAGGATAGGAAGAGTGGTTCTTTAGGGCAGCGGGGGCCCTGCCTATCTCAGGAAACAACAGAATAACATTTTGAGCAAACTGCATCTTATTTTCATGTGCTCAGCTATCCCAGCAGCACTGCCAACGAGACGCCCCTGCAACTCCTGCTGGTGCAACACCCTTTCCTGGAGTCAGTATGATGGCATGGCTTGTAGACAGCCTGTCGCTCATAGCCTTTACAGCACATGACCTTAGGTGTCCTGCCCAAGCAAGTACGTACCATGGGGCAGTTTTTAGGTCAGGCTTCTGTCCAAGCAGGCCCAGAGGAAAGTTGCTGCCTGAGACGAATGAGGAGGTATTTGGGGCCCTGCAGTTTCCTCAAATGTTCTGTTCATACCTCCAGTTCAGGGGCTACATGAAGTTCCCAGGTCAATACACTTGGCCCGCAGGAGGGCCAGGTCTTTAGCTTGGGTGTACACATTGTTATGATTTGTTTGGCCACCCAAACAGATCGGCTGGCTGGCCAGTCTTGAGGTATATCTCTCTTGGATAGAGTGTATGTATGCGCCAGCTGTAAACCAAGAGCTTTGTGCGCTCTGGTTGTCTGTTCTGCTTCTTAGCCCCTGGGGTGCCAAGCACCATGTGCATCCTGTCCTGCTAAACTGTCTGATGTTCTTGGAGTTGGAAGGCAGCAGTGTATCTGCCTTGCACTTGAAACATGTATTTGAGGGTTGTGGGAGATGTGGCTGGTGGGGGAGGAAGAAGTATTATAGGAAGGTGTAGGTGGGGGAATGTGGAAGTATTCGAGCAAGAAGAGACCTTATAGCAGCCTTCCAGTACCTGAAGGTGGCCTGTGAGAAAGCTGGAGAGGGCCTTTTTACAAGGGCATGTAGTGATAGGATGAAGGCTAATGGCTTTACACTAAAAGAGGGTAGATTCAGATTATATAGAAGGAAGAAATTCTTCACTATGAGGGTGGTGAGGCACTGGAACAGGTAGACCAGAGAAGTTGTGAATGCCCCATCCCCGGCAGTGTTCAAGGCCAAGTTGGACGGGCCTTTGAGCAACCTGGTCTAGTGGAAGGTGTCCCTGCCCATGGCAGGGTGTTGGAACTAGGTGGACTTTAAGGTTCCTTCCAACACAAACCATTCTATGAATCTATGTTTTGGGGTATATTGTAGTTGGAAGAGTGAAGACTGGGGGCGTCTTATGGTAGAAAGTGGGTGGCTACAGCTTGGTGTTGATAAGCAGAGGTCTTTGATAGCCTGGGCACCTGCTTGAGGTTGGTTCTGTGGGTTTGCATCCCACTAAAACACAAACTTCTGTCTCACCCTTGCTTGCGCTAGCTTTGAGAGATATGCAAGTTGTGCAGTCAACTAATTTCTGCCAGTGTGGGTTGATTAACTTGAACCTCGTGCTACCAGGCCTACAGGTCAGAACCCTGCCACAATATGGGATTTTTAACAATAATCTGTTTCTCCACCAGGATGAAAGTCTGGGGTGACACGGGGGCTTTTAAAAACGGACAGCTGCAATGGGGAATCCTTTTTCTAAAGACTGCTGCAGTGAAGAGCAAAGAGTATGTCTCAAACAACCCCAGTAGCGTAAACTCTGACAAAAAGGAGTGATGCTGCATTTGGCTGTTCACATGGCAAATGGCAAAATGACCCAGAGAAAAGGGAATTGTAATTACTTTTACTCATAAGGTCAAGATAGTGCAAACAAAGTTACAGCCTGGAGAACTCTGTTCCAATTTCCCAAGGCAAAAGGGAAGGTGAAAGTGGGGTGGTGCAGGAATGTTAATCTATGCAGAGCTTGCTTCATGTAAAAACTGTCACACTGGATCAGATCTAAGGTCTAACTAGTGGAGCGTTCTGAATTTAGCAGTGAAAAGGGGAGACGCTTGGTAAACAAAGTATTAGAGACGGCGTAAGTCCAGAGTTATTCTTCCTTTGGCACATTCACTCCAGGTTCTGTTGGAAAAATCCCTCTACATGGGGAGATGATCAGTGAGTTTGGAAAGACAAGGTATTGAGCAACTTGAACTTGAAATTGTAGTGCTAATAGCTTAGCTAGGTACTTCATAGCTGATGGACGTGGCATCAGGTAGAAATCCTCAGCAGAAGGCAGCAGTTTATCCATTGTTGTGTCTTCTGTCTCTGCTGGTCAGGAGAGTCGTGGTAGTTTGCTGGTTTTGTTGCCTTTGGGAAAGGCGGAGGTAGCAGGTATTCTAGAAACTTGTTGGTTTTATTGTTAATGAGCAGAAGATGAGGCAAGCTTGTTTTGCCTTATTCAAACTTGTAAACCTTGCCTCCTCCCCTTTTACTTCCCTCCCTCTTTAAGGCACATGGGTGGTTTTGTGGTCTCTGTATCCGGTGTCTGTGTGATACAGCATGTGCTCTGAGGAAGCAGGACAGATAAAACATAGCTCATATTTCTGGGAATCCTTACCCCACTGCTGATGGGGAAGTGTTGTGCTCCCAGGCACTGGCAGATAAGATGCTGAGCTTCTTGTCATGCTGAAGCATAGGGCTGGCTCACGAGAAGCTGCCAGCAGGACTTCATGATTTGGGAGACTCAAATCTTCAGTAGTATGTCTCTCTGTTTCTTTCTAAGTTTGCATGCTGTCTGACAGCTGCAAAGCCATATTTTAAGTTGTGAATGAACAAATTTTGTACTGGTTTCATGGGCTGAGGATAAATGATGCTGTTAGAATTGCTCCGGGCACGTGCAGGGCTGAATTTGGAACCAGCAAAGAGTCAGGCTGGCAGGAGGCTGAAGCTTTGGTTTGCACAGCAGCTACAAGCCATGGCTATGTGAGCACCCTCCAGGCTGTACTACTGGCGTGTTTCTCCGCTAACCTGGTGGAAATACTCTCTGGTAAGTGAGAGGGAATTTAGGTGAGCTGGTTTCTCTGCTGTGGTGGTTGGAGGGAGTTGGAGCCGCTTACCCGTCTCTTGGTAGGAGCTAATGCTAACAGCTCCAAGCTCTTCCTGCACATGGGGACACCACGCTCTGCTGCCTGTTATTTGTGGAGGAAACGGGAGTTTTATACTGCTGCGTTATTTTGCTTGTGGGCAAATGGATGGAATGTGAGGGTTTCTCTGACTTTGGTATTACTTGCCTTTAAGAAAGTAACAGTACGACTGGCTTCTGCTGAATGCCTTTTGTTTTAGCTGTTCATGTGTGCGCTTATCCTGTGTTTGAAAACAACAGTTTCTACCTGATAGCATTCAGGGTTTTTTTTTCCTCTTATTTCCATTCTTTGGATGTACTGAGAATAAATTTTAAAGTCCTGCCAAGTGAAAGGATGCAGATGGAATTGACAAATCTATTTTGATTGCCTCAGCCTTGGATTTCATTTTTCCTGTACTTGTAGAGGGGGGATATACAGTGGAGTATTATTTGTTCGTGTGTATAAATTACATGTGTACCCAGAACCAGCAGCATCTCTTTCTCCCTCTTGCAGGCTGGAACTGAGCTCTGGAAAAACAAAGTGGAGCTTGGAGCATGTGGCCTGAGGATTGCCTTACAAAGCCAGGGGTAGGGACTCATTGTTTCTGTTGGCTGCTTGGTCGTAGATGAGCTATCAGGACAAGTGCCTTTGTTCTCAAGAGAAGATAATTCTTTAATTTCTTTGTCAAATACAGTTGCAGATGTTAATCCCAGTCTAGAAGAGATTAAGAAAGAGTTGCATTGAAATAAAAGCAAATTCTATAGCAAGAACGCCCCTGTGGCTTAAAGGCATTGGACTGGAAATTTGACTAACATTCATATTTTCCTGAGCTACAAGGATATGCTAACCTTCTTTTCTTTGGGTCATTTTGCATGCTAACTTTCTACAGAGCCCAGCACAGATCTGAGGAGATATTACGTAGTCAACAGCAACAGACTTTTTTTCCCTTTTCTTGCAGGTGGTAGCTAAGAAGTAAGCAGGATGCCCCCAGGCATTTACTGCCCTATGGAATTCTGGTCCAAGGGGGAAAATCAAAACATCCAGGTGGACTTTCTGCTGCCCACAGGCATATACTTAAACCTCTCTGTGTCCTGCAATGCCAGCTTGGGCACCATCAAGCAGGTAACAGCCTTGTTCCACAGTCTTATCTGCAATTCCTGGAACAAGGAGTCTGTTCCTGGGGAGCACCCGGGGAAACGTGTTGGGTCGTAACTCGGTGCAAGTTGGCTTTCTTCTGCATTGCTCTGAGGCAGTTTCTTGGGACTCCTTTGTGACAGCCTCTGCAATGCACTAAACCCACGTCTAGCCACTGGGACTGCCAGCAACAGGGTGCCAGTCGTGTCGGGTGCTTGTCCAACCTTGGGATGAGAATTAGAGTAACTGTGGAGTGAGGGCAGGTTAGAGCTGGCCAAAGAGGGCTCGTGGACTGTGTGTTCAATTACTGCTCACCTGGCCCAGCCAGTTCCCACACTGGCTTTTTCATGATGAAAGCTCTTGTGTATGCATATGCAAGTAAGAGCAAGCACCCCCAAGTAGTCAAATACAAATGCTGGACTGACTCAAAGTATTCACGATACCAGCCCGGCCTTCTCTTGCCTCACAGAAACCGAATACTGAAAATTGGGAATGGGAATGACAGAGATGATTTTTCTTAGTGCTTCATTTGAGGAATTAAATGCTGTAGTGAAACCACATGTAAATGAGATGTAGCTGCTTCCTTGTTTCCCTGGGCAGGAAGCAGGGGTAGGGGGAGAGTGAAGGAAAACGGTGGAAAAGGTTTTCTCTGCAGCAGCAACCTGGCCTAGATGAGTCACAGATCACAAGGGACAGAAGTACAGTGCCAGATTATTCCAAGTTTTCTCATGCTGCAATTTTCAGGTAAAAAAACCCCAAATCCAAACCCAACCACATAAACCCCGTGAGCAGAGCTGATTGGTTCCAGCTGTTCAGTTACAAGGCTGTGTTTTACAGCCAGTAGGCATGCTGGGTCAGACCAAAGGCCCATCTGCTCCGGAGTTTTGTCTCCTATAGCAGGCGCTTAGGATGAGAGTGAAGAAATGGAATACGAACAGTCATGTGGAAGTGCCGTCCACTGGGAGCGAAGGATCGCTGGGAACTGGACAGCGTTGAGAAGACTTCAGAAAAGTTCTTGGCTCTTGTCACAGATTTCATGTTACTGGGGGCAAGTTAATCATCCCAATTTTGCTTCCAGTGGGAGTCATGCCTCCATTTCACAAGACTAGCAGTCAGCGGGTACTTACTGTGAGGTATTCAGGTGGAGCTTATTTAAATACCAGGGCTGAGGGATTTACTTTGCCCGAAACAAATGGCAAGCATGAAAAAAGGAAGTCAGTTAAAGGCATTTGCAAATAAATCTTCCCAGCAGTTCAGCAGGAGTTGGAGCCACCAGACTTGCTGAAAAGCAGCCTGTGATTGCAGGTCCAGGAATGCTGTGAGAAGGTTTTGCTGTGCATTGCCTTCGCTAAATGGTGTATCTTGGGAGGTTGTGGGGCGACAGTAAGAGGAAGACGAGGTTCTGGCAGTGCAGCGGTAGTTTCACCCTGCTGTTGGTCTGGCCCAGGTGGTGTGGAGGCACGCTCAGTATGAGCCGCTGTACCATATGCTCAGTGATCCCGAGGCCTATGTCTTCACGTGCATCAACCAGACAGCAGAACAGCAAGAGCTGGAGGACGAGCAACGGCGGCTTTGTGACATCCAGCCCTTCCTACCGGTACTGCGGCTCGTGGCTCGAGAAGGCGACAGAGTCAAGAAGGTTATTAACTCCCAGATCAGCCTGCTCATTGGAAAAGGTCAGTTCCCCCATCGCTGGTCGCGGCAGGGGTGCTGGCTGTAGGTGAAACATGCTTCTGTCCCAGACAGCCTGGCTATGTATGGAATAGTGATGGAGTCTTGCTTAAGCAGCAGGTGAAATGAGCAGGTTTGGTCCCCGATGGATCTGGTAAGGGAACAGTGTGTGTGCAGACCCAAGAAGGGTGGTCTTTCCTGCTGGCAGAGGGCTACAGTAATGGAGTTGGTGCAATTGTACGTAGTAAATAAGCGATCATTAGTAGCTTGGCTGACTCTTCTCCTTTTGGTCAAATTAAACGTGTTTAGAAAGACTGTTTCACAGACTCTTGATTATCAAAGGCTGATTTCCCCCATTGCGTGCAGATGCTTATTTTGCCTTTCTCTCTTGCTCTCCTTTTAGGTTTGCACGAGTTTGACTCTGTCCAGGATCCAGAGGTGAATGATTTCCGCACCAAAATGTGCCAGTTCTGTGAGGAGAGAGCAGCAAAGCGGCAGCAGCTCAGCTGGGCAGCTTGGATGGAGTACAACTTTCCCTTGCAGCTGGAGCCCATGGCCAAAGGCCTTGGGACTGGCCCGCTACACACCCCCACCAAGAACATTTTTGTCAACGTGAAGTTTCAGTCTGGCGGGGTAAAGCACAAACTTCTCTGTGACAATGTTTAACTAGTTTGTGCTTTCCCTTTGGGAACCTTTGGGCATTTGGAGACAGAATAATGTGTGCGTGGACAGTGTTTCCATGTGTTCAGTGTTCATCTTCATTCTCCAGATTCCTTTGCCTGTGGAGATGTTTGGGAGGGAGACTGAGCCTCCAACCAAGGGAGCTGTTCCCCTTCCTGAACATGCGCTGGGCGTAATGGTTAGCTGGTAGCTGAGGTTGCTGCATGTGCGTGTGGTGGTGGAAGGCTTTTTGGTTTTGGGTAGGAGAGGAGCACAGAATCCAATACATGCCTTTCCTTCTGAAGCCCAAGAGCCTGCTCAGCTCATGCTCAGCATACACTGCTTGCAGGCATTGATCTGTGTTGCCCATGGGCCCCTGTTCTTGCCTGCTACCCCTGGTTAATGTGATTTTTTTGCATGTTGTGCCTGGGCGTGAAGCAGGAGCCACCCCCACAGGGTCTTCCAGGGCAGTGTGTTTGAGCATAGTGACCCTAGCCACCCTCTGCCTTGCTGGTGGAATGACAGTGGGAAGATTTTTAATCACTAGCATAAGATTCTGCTTAAAGTGGACTTGAAGTTCCTGATTTCCAGCCTTGTGCTTATGCTGCTGAAACATGCTCCTGCCCAGTTTGGCAAACATCCCTACCTATTTGCTAACGCGTGTGGGGGTAATCCTGCCTTCCTGCCCTTGTCTTTATTGTCAGCAACAGGAATGTTGTTACCTATCCGCTGAGCTACTGCTGCTCCTAGTGCTGATCTCAGCCCTTTGCTGGTGTTTGACAGTGTATGCTGTGTTGTTGGGATTGCAGGAGAGCTTCACTTTCCAGATCTCCCCAAAGGAGTTCCCCATCACATTAATGAGCTATGCTGTCAAGAAGCAGGCTACTGTCTTCCGCCATGAGACAGTGGAGAACCCAGAGGACTACACCCTGCAGGTGAATGGGAAATGTGAATATCTCTATGGGAACTACCCTCTGTACCAGTTCCAGGTGAGCCTTGTGTCTTGCTTTATCAATGCGTCTGTTCCCATATGGCCCCCTCTTGCTGGGAGGGTAGACTGAGACGTGTTATCCTCCACTAAGGAGGCAACGCTGTTTTCCAGAATGCAACGCATCAGTGGCAGGAACTGGATGCTACGTAGGGCAAGGGATGCTTCTAGCAACCTAACAGATCCTTGGGGTTTTAGGGGCTAGTGATCTAAGCCCAACCCTGGGTACCAACTGCTGTGTAAATGCATTTACAGATTATGGTTCTGGAAATGTCTGTCTGCTTGCATGGCGGGCTGGAGGTTTTCTTGCTGAAACTTGGGCAAGTAATCCTGTGTTCCCCTGGCAGGGCAAACTGCTGTTGGGAGTGCTGAATCCTTCTCAGTGTTTTCCCTTAATGCAGCCATTTGAGTCGGCTGATGAAGTGCCAGCTATAATAAGCACTTCATATTCTCAGTTCTGGCAACACGAGTCCAGTGAGTTGTGTGTCTGTAAAGCAAGAGGAGATAAATTAAAGCTGAATTTTGATTGTGGGCCTGTCCTTTTCTTACTCCTTCCACCTGTTTCTGCTTCAGCCAGTTCTGATTTGCTTGACTGCTCTTGCTGCCTGGCTCTGTTTCATCCATTCTGACTCTGTCCTCTCTTTGCAGTATATTCGCAGCTGCCTGCACCGAGGCCTAACGCCCCACCTGACCATGGTACACTCCTCCACCATCATTGCTATGAGAGATGAGCAAACCAACTGCATCACCAGCCCCCCAAAGATGGCTGCCAAGCCTCCCCCGCTCCCTAAGAAAAAGGTAAAAGGGGACAGTGACCCGGTGGGGTCATCCTTGACTTATCTGTTGATGGAGATGCTGGTCTCGTGTGGGAACAGCAGCTGGTTCTCCCTGCCTCTCTCAGGGTGAGGACAGGTTCCTAGCTAGGGTCTAAGAGCTGGGAATTTCCAGTCAGCCTTCTGGCTCCCTCCACAGCTTTCGTGGTTGTCACAGACTTCGTGCTGCCCACCAGCGATGCAGCGCTCTTTTCTCTTGGAGCAAAAAGCATGTGATGAGAGATGAGTTCTGGTGCTGGCTTGAGAAGTCTTTGTTGTATCTATTTCTGACTGGAACCCTTTTCTCTTTTTAGCCAAACTATGGTTCTCTCTGGTCCTTAGAGCAGTCTTTCTACATTGAGCTGGTGCAAGGCAGCAAGGTCAATGCAGATGAGAGAATGAAGGTAGGTACTGACTCAGTTTGGGGTTTTGGTTTTGTGTGTTGGCTTTCCCAGTTGTATCTGGCTCATTTGTGTGGTGAGGAAAGCAGGGGCCGACAGCTTGATCTCATGATCCTCCATTATGCTTCGTTCAGCCTTTGGGCAGTTTCTAAACTGCAGCACAACAGGAAGGGGAAGGGAACTTGCTAGCCAGCAGCCCAGCAACGGAGCAATGCATTCTTAGAAATACTCCTCTGCTAAAGTTCCTGAGTAGCAAACAGAGCTGCTGCTCTGTAATGATATCACTTGACAGTGGCGTGGAAAGGCAGGGAAGTCTGCAAAAAACAGAGGAGGGGAAATTCAACTCTGAGAAGAGAGAATGATGGGAGAGGTGGTGACTGGTACAGTTAAGACAGAAAGCATGATGCAGCAAAGCCCTGGGATTTGCAAGGTGTTTGCCAAGAAGGGGGGAGTAGGCAAATGAGGAGAAGGAGAATGGCTGACCTTTGGGAAAGGAACGAAACAGAGCAAGAATGTATCGCATATACTAGTGTTCTGCAGGGCAAGGCTTTATAAAAAAACAGGCAATGAAACAGTTATTTCTTCTGCCCAGTGCACCATCCTTTGCAGGGAGCTTCTCCTGGGGAGGACTCCTGTGATTCAGACTAGCCAGCAATACTGTAACAAGAGGTAAAGCTGGGGATGAGCTTGGCCTGTCAGCTGTACAGCGATCGGGCAGGCTGCGGGAGCAGTGCAGATATGCAGGCAAGCGTGCGCCCGCAGCCAGCTCGCCACTGGCGCTGCATTGCAGGCCTGTTTTGGGGCTCAGCTGTTGGCACGTGCCCTTCTCCTGCGATGCTGATTTGCCTCCTCTTTGGCATAAGCACGTGCCCAGCTCTTGGTGTCTGCCCTGCTTTTTCAGCATCGCAGGTTCCTGAGCTTTTGCAGCATCTTGGTGGGCAAGGTTTGTTGAATATTTATATTGCCTGGCTTTCCAGATGAAACCTGTAATACTCTTACCAATGGATTACCCAAGCATTTTGCAATGATTAAGCAGCTCTTGCAAGCCTGCATGAAGTAAAAAGATAACTGCCCTTATTGAAGTTGAGTAAAGAGGAAGATTAAGGAAATTAATGTCTCAGTGAATCGGGAAAGAGACAGGAGTAGGGCATCCTGTTGAGAGGAGTGGATGCCCTGTCCCGTTCCTCTTCTAATGATGTGTCTTCAGCAAACAGGTCAAGACCCTGTGGATTCATGGTGTTCTCTTATTTCTCCTTCCCTCAGCTGGTGGTGCAAGCAGGTCTCTTTCATGGCAATGAGATGCTGTGCAAGACAGTGTCAAGCTCTGAAGTGAATGTATGCTCAGAGCCAGTGTGGAAGCAGAGGCTGGATTTTGATATTAACATCTGTGATCTTCCTCGTATGGCGCGGCTCTGCTTTGCTCTCTATGCTGTCATCGAGAAGGCAAAGAAGGCACGTTCCACCAAGAAGAAGTCCAAGAAAGCTGTAAGTAAAGCCAGTGTGGGTCAGAGCCAGGCTTGCCAGTGCCGGAGGGCACAGGACACCATTCTGAACCAAATGCTCTTTGCTTTCAGAAGACTTTATTAATAAAAGCGCTTACAGAATGATGGCCAGTAACTTCTTCAACAGGAACAGGAAGCTGAGGAGTGGCTGTTTGTAGGAAAGATTGTTTAAATGCAATTTCTTGTCCAGAAAGACCATTAAGAAACATACCCAGCGTCTGAATGCACATAAAGAGGAATCATTTGTGTTAGTGCCTCTGTTTTGCTGTTCCGCAACTTCCTCGTTTTGTAATTGAGGTTAAACCATCTTCTGTGCTGCATCTTCTTTCTAGTTAGTAAGATCTTTCATGCAAATCCCCCATGGAGCAAATTAACAGCTAAGAAGGGGGAAGAAAATGAGGAACGTAAAGAGGGGTTACTGCAAAGGTTTAGGTAAAGTAACATGGAAGTGCGGATCTTCACGGTTACTGTTCGGATGCTGCAAACTGAGGACAGAAAGTGTTAAATCACTTCGGAAGCTCTTGTTTTGAGCTTCTGAAATGGAGATGTAGTGGTATTTCTCACTTTCCTCACCTCTTTTCCAAAGCTTCTGGGCCATTAAAAATTCAGTAACTAAAAGTAGATCTAAGTGCAGTCTGTAATTGAATTGCTGGTTTCCCAGTTTTGTAACTTAAGCATGATGCCTCTAGCTCTTTGTATGTGAAGGGTGTTCTTTGAGCAACAAATGCATTTATTCCTCTGCAAATTATTGTTTCTGCAACCATAAAAACAGTTACCGTGCTTTAAACAGAGGATTAGTCATGCCGTCTTTACTGGAGTGCAGAGAAATGAGGGACTGATAAATGTGATCACAGAAGATTTTAGTCTCAGTTCTGCTCGCTCCTTTTCACTGCCGGGAGGTTCACTGAGCTGAGCTTTGTTGTGTTGACAGCAATAGGGTTCTCAGGGTTACAAGTGCATTAATGTCTGGGGAGCAACAGGCAACCCACAAGTCGCGCTTGTGTGGACCAATTTCTGGGTTGGAGACTTCAGACTGGAAACATTTTGAGGCCAGGACCAAGACCAACCTTTTTATTGTTGGGTTTGGTTTTTTTTGGGGGGGGGCTGGGTTTTTTTTGTTTTGTTTGTTTGGTTGGTTTTTGTTTGGTGTTTTTTTTTTTTTGGTTTTTGGTTGTTTTTTTTTTTCTTAATAGCAGAACTCCAACTCCTGCTGCAGGCTTTTGTTGAACAGAATATCTGATTCATCACAGGCTGCATTTTTGTGGTCACACTGGAACAATTTTCAGTTTTGAAGCAGTCAGAAGGAAATGTTGCTATTCTGAATGACAAAACAAAGCCAGTCTGGTTAACTGAGTTGTTAAGAGGATCTTGTTCATGTGTGTTCTGGTATTGGGAAAGGTGGATGCATCCTGGTGAGCTCTTAATATATAATCACAATATTTGCTGGAGCTGAGCTCTGCAGAAATGGATTTTTCCACATGGTCAACTGCAGCTCTGAGTGCGGTGCCCGGATCTCATTTAAAACGGTTGGTTAAGAGGAGGTTACAGTCAGAGTGCACCCTGATTTTTGTCTTTGATTAATAGTATTTTTGCTTGCTTTGCTTACAGTACCCAGCGGTTAATTACATGCATGTTGTTTGTCTGTGCAGACTGTCCAGAGCAGATAGGTGGGACTGAATCATTTACTACCACAAAAACAGGCGTGCTTGCAGACTGACTGGGATGAGTCAGAGGGTTAATGTCACCCAGAGGGTTGGCTTTCAGTGTTTCTGTAAGTCATGCAGGGGATATTTCTGTCTTTACAATGCTGAATCGTTGCTTTGCTGGACCTTATCCACCAAAAATCTCGCCTTGCATTTTGGCAGGCACTGTGGTTTGATGTCATTTACTCTGTTAGAAAAGGTTATTGCTCGTGGTGGTGTTTTGTTTGGCTTTTCCCTGTGATCTAGAAGTTGATGTCTCAAATGGGATTTTACTGAAGATATTTAGTCTAATCAAATCAACTCAAAGGTTTGTGAGAGGCCACTTGGAAGTGATTCATTTTGTCAAATTAGGGGAAGACGCTGACTTTGCTACATCTGCCAAGTCCTTTGGTGTACCTTTAGGGTAAGCCTGATACATTCTCTAGAATGTCTCAGTGGAACAAGATGTCTCACTGTGGTTCCCTTCAAATATTACACTGTTTGTGGGTGCATTTCACTAGAATTTTGCCTCGCAACCTCCTTGCGATTCGGTTCCTTAAGCGTATGCTTAAGCCTTGGTGTTTTCTGAGCAGCTGAGTGAAATGCTGGTGTTGCTGAAACTGTTCTATGAAGTAAACTGTTCCATTTGGGGAACCGGACTGCAGGAAATCTTAGGTCACTTGTGGAATATGCCTGCCTGCTCTGGTGGCAGGGAACTGGGTTAGAGCAGGGAGATGGGTTCTCCTTCTCGGCCATGTCCCAGTCACTTGCTGGGGTCTCCCACCTCCAAAATGAGACTGGCTTGTGTGACTGGGTTGGGCTTGTGGGTTTTGTTTTGGGGGGGTGTGAGGGAGGATTGGCAGCGTAGTTTGATTTCTATAGATAGTGTTTATCATTGTACAAAGGAACCAAGCCTTTTCTTCCCATTATCAGATATATCTAGCATTCTTTGCCTAGTTTTCTGAAGTCATGCTAACTCTGTGTTCCTTGTTTCAAAGTTAAGGTTCTTCTCCCTCCCCTCAAACTGTGAAATATATGAAGTACATATGCCATAGCTCCTTCAAATATCAAGTGTAGAGTTGCAAGGCCTTACCAGAAACTTAGAGATACTTAAGCTATGCAAAATATTGGGTGATGAAGTTTTAGGCTTATTTATGGGGAGTGTTTGGTGCCATTCAGCACTACACAAAAGACCCCAGGTTTTGGCAAATGTCTGAATTTGATGCCATCTTGTACTCTGATTATAGGAGAATTTAAAAGGTAAGCAGACAGGCATGGCTGCATGGGGTGGTGTATTCTTTACAGCAGCTCTTTGGTGAGGGGGTGCCTACGTACCCTTGAATGGGAAGTTACCTGCCCGCAGCATGCTCTGTAGCAATTTGCAGACTTGGAAAAGATCAAGAGTATATAACTTCTTACTCCTGGCTTTTGTGAGGGGTTTGCTTTGCATGGGGATATCTCACTTTCTTGTTAGTTCTTCTCTTCCCTTCATCCAGCTTTTGCAATTACAGCACCCAAATGAGCTTCTTTCTTTGCTTCGCAGGACTGCCCAATTGCCTGGGTGAATGTCATGCTCTTTGACTATAAGGACCAGCTGAAAACAGGGGAGTGCTGCTTGCACATGTGGTCCTCCTTTCCAGGTATGTCAGGAGATAGAGCTCGGCAGAATTGCTTTGTGTCTTTAGTCTCCACTATAACGGCAGGAGATGCCCCGCACTCTGCATTGCTATCCACCAGGCTGCAGGACCGGCCATAATAGTTCAGACTAGCAGACCTAGAACGATTACCGCTCTGTATTGTGATGGCATCTTGAGTCCTGACAAGATCAGTTGTTTTGCTTGGCATTGCACGTATGACATAAGAGGTTGTCCTGAAGGTGTCACGTATACCTCACTTGTGAGAGGTCAGGGAAATGAAGTGAGCTGCGAGGGCCAGGCAATGAGCAGTGACAGAGCTGGAAGCAGTCTGTGCTTTGCTTTCTGGACCAAAGCTTCAGAAGATTAGGGTTCATGGTTTTATGTACTTTGCTTCTCAGATGAGAAAGGGGAACTTCTGAACCCCATGGGCACGGTACAATGCAACCCCAACACAGAGAGTGCAGCAGCCTTGGTCATCTGCTTCCCCAGCGTTGCATCACATCCCGTGTATTACCCATCATTTGAGCAGGTAGGGGACATGGACGCTTTTTTGGGGAGGCACAGAAATTCCCTAGCTTTGCTGGTGCAGGAGCATACAGCGTCACTGTCTCTTGGGCGGCTGTTGACAGGGACCGGGTACAAGCAAACTTGATGAATAGATATTTTTAATTAAAAATTTTACTTTTTCCCTTAACTAATGGATCTTTGAGTGAATACTTTTCCAAGCTGTGAATTCTTGTGATTTGCTGCGGTAGAGCTGCTCTCATAGATGAGCATTTGTTTAAAAAAATGGGTTTAACTGAGCCACCTTTAAACTGCAGGTGGCATTAGGCTTTATAGGAAGGAAGAGAAATAAAAGGGGAAATGAGTGAAAGTAGTCAGCTCGCTGCCTTTCAGCACAGACTGATAACGTGCCATGTGGTATGGGGATTTTCCATCTGTCATTGTAACTGGCCAAATACTTACAGTAGAAGAAGAAATGTGCCTGTTAGAGGAAAGAAAGGAGACCTGCTCTGCCAGGAACATACCCACCTGCTCCCCCACGATGCGTATTTTGGCTCAGAAGCTGTAACGGATTGTGCCAGTGCACAAGGTGGCTTGGGCAGCACTGTCTGCTTGCCAAACACACGCCAGCTCTAAGAATCTGGAATGGCTCGTGTTAGCCGGGAGCTCGGTGACCCAGAGCCCCCGTTCACAAACTCTATGGGTGTGCAGATGGGTCCTTTTCAGGGGAAGGACTCATCCCTTCATTCTTGTTACTACCAGGGAAGGGGTTCTATGGGCTTACACCATGGGTTACACCTCTGAGCGGAGGGGTCCTGCTGAGTGCATTACCTGCACTTGGGCTGTGAGAAGTGTGATTCCCTTCTCCAGAGGTGGCCAGTGACTGATCTCCAGTGCAGCATAAATGCCTGAAGTGATGGTGAGCTACAAGTACAGAGGAAATGAGGAACCTTTCTCAGACTCTTTATTTGTGTTCCAGCTGCTGGAGTTGGGGAGGAATGGAGAACAACCCCGTGCTGTACCAGAAGATCCTGAGGAGGTGGGTCTTCTGGCATCAGTTTTTCAGCTATGTGCAAGCCTGGTTTCATAGATCAAGTTATATGTTTCTATCTCACCCCCAACCAGCTTTTTTCACCAAACTGGGTCATGCCCCAGTCCTACAGGGTCTCTCTGGGCTGAGCAAGTCCTCTGGGTTGAGACTGAGCCCTGTGTATGCTTTTTCCTGTGATTCCCATGAGCAGAAGCTGCAACTGAAGGAGATACTGGAGCGGAGGAGCCACACTGAACTATATGAACATGAGAAGGACCTGGTGTGGAAGATGAGATATGATATCCGTGACCAGTACCCACAAGCTTTGGCAAAGCTGCTTATCATCACCAAATGGAACAAGCATGAAGATGTTGCCCAGGTGAGCGTGCTGGGGTTGGCAGCCAAGGCTCCCTTTTTGACCTGTCTTTCAGTGCCTACATTCCTGTGTTGTGTTTGGGAGGCCAGCTTAGCAGGGGATGTTTCGCAGTGCCCCTGTGCCGGTAGGTTTGGCATCACTGAGGCTGAGGAAGATCTTTTGTTCTCAACCAGTCGCTGTGAATGTATGCTGAGTGGTACCCAGATGAGTTGAGGTTTGGCTCTTCTGGGCTACGTTTGCCTCTGTGCACTGTCCCAGACTTATTACTGACCAACAAGGTTCTTGCTAATTCCCTCTAGAAACTGGAGGCAAGAAAAACTCTGTTTAATTCACGGCAGAAATAGGATCGGATATTCTTAACTGATAGCGAGAGGCCAGCACAAGCTACCTCAGGAGGTCAGTGAATCTCTTCCACTGAGAACACCAGACATCAGTTAGGGACGATCTCTGTGCTGCTCATCCCTCCTCACTTCAAGAGCTTTGACAGGACCTTCTAAACGTCCCTTTCTAGTCTACATTATTATGCTGCAGAAAAGTGCTTTTCCCAAAGAGCTCGTTCCCCTAATTGTGGTACAGCAAACGTAACTGTGCTGTGGACTTGGATGGCTCCTCCTGTCAGCCTTCCTAGAAAGTTTATGCTGATGGGTTTTGACCTGGTGTCTGCAAATTTGCTCTGAGTCATCTATAACTAGTGACTAAGATAGAGGGTGAACCCCCCACAAAGGAGCTGCTCTTCCATTGGTAGAATATTAGATTTTTATCCCTTGTTATAAAAATCTTGTTCCTTTTTTTGCTATTTTTTTTTTCTGCCCTTACAGATGATTTCCCTGCTTCAGACCTGGCCAGAGCTGCCTGTCCTGAATGCCTTGGAGCTGCTGGATTTTAGCTTTCCTGACCGTTACGTTGGTTCCTTTGCTATCAACTCATTAAAGAAGCTGACGTAAGTGTTCACCACAAGGGATATGTGGAGCCCCTTTCTGTTTATGTTTAGGGCTGCTGCAGGGGACTGTGAGCAAGGCCGACAGTCTTGCCTTTACAGTTTTTGCAAGTACGCTTGTTGCAGTAAAGATAAGGTTGTCTTCTATTTTTCCTTTCTGTTCACAGAGATCATGAATTGTTCCAATACCTGCTACAGCTTGTCCAGGTGCTTAAGTATGAATCCTACTTAGACTGTGAATTAACCAAGTTCCTGCTGGACAGGGCGTTATCCAACCGCAAGATCGGCCACTTCCTCTTCTGGCATCTGAGGTAAAGAGCAAATGTTTTAGGCTTTTTCTCAGTAATCAAGGGAAACCAGCGTTTACTGGTTTCCTCATTGCCCTGTGAAGTGAGACAGCAAGCATGTCGGTAGGTATAGATGCCAGGGTATTTATCTAAAGGCTCTTGGCTGTCCTTTAGCTAGTGTCTTTCCTCAAAGCATTGGTGGGATTTCCTTGCTGCGATTACCAAAACCCAGGGACTGCTGCTTTTTACTTGAGAGACTGAATAAGGATTACTCCAGGAGGACACAAAATCTTTGTTTGTTTGTTATTTATGTACACATACATACACACAAGCCTGTGAGTTGAAATTTACTTTGGGCACCCGTGGCCGCCTGCCAGTTCTGAGCCAGAAGTAATGTTCTCAGAGGAGTGGTTAGCAATTTAGTCATCCCAAAAGATGTCTCATCACTTCAAGCAATGGTTTTTCTACATCACCTTCTGGGGTGGGTTCATTTTTTTCCCTCCCCAGTACAGAGAATCTAAACAGCAGCTAGTATTCTGCACCCTCCTCTCTTCCCCCTCCTTGTGCTGGCATGAATGGGAGAATTAGTCACTCACTGCAGTGAGTCAGAATTGCTTTAACCTCCCTTCTTTCCCTAGGTCAGAAATGCACGTTCCTGCAGTCGCCTTGAGGTTTGGGCTGATTCTGGAAGCATACTGCAGAGGCAGCACCCACCATATGAAAGTTTTGATGAAACAGGTAAAAAAATTGCTTTTAGCCGTAAGGTTGACTTCCCTCTTGCTTGGAGCTGGTTCTCAGCTGTGAGCTTTTCCAACTTAATGTTATCAGTAATGCAAAAAAACCCTTTTAACTGCTGTATTGGTTTTGGCATCTTCTGTTAAGAGCCTGGAGTTCCCCATCACATGTAACTTTGCTCATCTCTTACTCACCCACACGCATCCCAAACTCCAGTATGTGACTAGAATGGTTTGAAACGTTCAAAGACCAATGCTGTTATTAGATGAGTTGAATAAGTTACCATTTAGTAGGAACTGATCACAGTTGGCTGTCTGATTCGGAGCAGTGCACTCTTCACTTGCTTTGTGGACATAATCCTGTATTTACCCACTCTCTGAGACTTCTCTATTATCTACCAAGGATCACTGTACCTAATTCAGAAGCGAGGGACTCACATATACATGCAGTCCTATCCAAGATGTGCTCACAAACCAGCGCTGCTTCTATTTTCAAGACCAAGTGGCACTTTTGCATAACCAGAACTCCCCAAAAGCACAGAAGGGCAGGGGCCATAGGTCTCATCCTCACTTTTCTAGCCAGTGCACCTCACTTTTTCCTTTGGTGCCTGATAATGTGCATTATGCCTGGTGTTTAGGACTGCAGTCATTACCTTGCAATGCATTTGTGCCCAGTGGAATATCCATAACTGATTATGGATCTCCCTCAAGCAGATAATACTAAATTTGTTTTGTTGCAATGTGTGAAATTGCCACAAGTTTGAAGAGAAGGCAAGAGAGAGATACAACCAAGGTTTACATTTCCAGTAGATTTTAATAGTTTTTAAACTTTGTCCAGGAATTTACCATTTGTTAACCCTGCTCCATCCCTCCCTTTTTACAGGGAGAAGCACTCAACAAGATGAAAGCTCTGAATGACTTTGTTAAAGTGAGTTCTCAGAAGGCCACCAAGCCTCAAACCAAGGAGATGATGCATATGTGCATGAAGCAAGAAACTTACCTTGAAGCACTTTCCCACCTCCAGTCCCCTCTGAACCCCAACATTATCCTCGCTGAAGTCTGGTAAGGAAGATACCAGCATCTCTTAATTTGTGCCGAAGGCTTTGTTCAGCAGTAGAGCCAGGCTTCTGGTTACCCGCGAGATCCTCTTTTCTCATGGCAGTCACCAGTCCATTAGCATTTGTCGAGGCTGTTGAATTTGCAGCTTAGATGGCCACTATTTTAATAGATGGAAATCTGATGGTAATATTTTTGTTTTCTCTAGTGTGGATCAGTGCACCTTTATGGACTCCAAAATGAAACCTTTATGGATTGTGTTTAATAACGAAGAGAGAGGTGGAGGTGGAGTGGGTATTATTTTTAAAAATGGAGATGGTAAGTCTTTAAAGGATATGTTTTCATAGGCATAGGAGTCTCAAGTAGTTATTGTGGTGAGTGGGCCTAAATATGGACCATTTAGATGTTGTATAAATGAGGACCATCAACGAGTTTTTTGACAGTAATCTGGAAATATAATAAACTCTCCTCTCTATTTCACTTGCTGCCCTCTTCCATAAGATTTTAGCACAGTAGTAGCTGGATACCTTGCACAGTAAAAAGGGAACTCGTGAGATCTGAAAGGGCAACAAGCTTTGTAGGGTTGGAGTGGCTGCTGCTCACTGTTGTGTCCAGACAGATGTTTTCTAAAGTGCTACATTGCTGTGGGAAGAGCTTTGGCAAAGTGAAGTAGCATATACCTCCATTAGTATAATCATGTCTGAGTTAAGGTATCTAGTATGGTGGCTTTATTCTATTACTACACCAGTAAACGTTACTGTGTCTGATGTTCTTTACTAGCCAGACCTAGCGAGTGACAAACATGGCAAAGGCCCCTCTAGCAGCCTGCCTCAGGGGCAGAACAAGTGCCACTTGCAAGAGCACAAGAGGAGGGGAGAGTGGGAGGTACTTCTGACCCTTTTTTCCTTTGTGATGCTGCACAGATCTTCGTCAGGACATGCTGACTCTGCAGATGATCCAGTTGATGGACATCCTGTGGAAGCAGGAGGGCCTGGACCTGAGGTGAGTAATGTGCACACAGTTTGTCCTACTGCAATGATAAATCACGTGTGGTGAGGCTATTTTGTCTGCAGGCTTATTTTGTCCCTGCCAAGTCTGTCAGCAGCTAGTCAGGTTTTGTAGTACTGAGGAGTAGAAATACAGAGTAGGTATGGAGTAGATACGGCACACAAGGGAAAGCTTAAAAGTCAACACAACCCCGTTCTGGGCAAGATTTCAGTGGAAGGGTTTCTTTCATCTCTGCAGGATGACCCCTTATGGCTGCCTCTCCACAGGAGACAAGACTGGACTGATAGAAGTAGTCATGCATTCAGACACCATTGCCAACATCCAGCTGAACAAGAGCAACATGGTGGCCACTGCAGCCTTCAACAAGGACGCACTGCTGAACTGGCTAAAATCCAAGAACCCGGGGTAAGTGGGCTTGCCTTCTACTCAGTGCTGCTTTATTGCTTCCTTCCATCTGAAGACATTTCTTCTGCTTTACTCAGTTTTTTTCCTTCAGTTATGCATATTTCCAAGCTGTCCCACAATGTCTGTGGCTGCTTCACTGCCTGGCACACTGGAAGGCATCATGTGGGTCTGTATGGGTCTTGAGCAGAAGTGGAGGCATCTGGGTTACTGCTTGCAAGCTTTTTTGATCTTTGATAGCTTAAGGTAGCACTGTCCACAGGCTGGATCCAAACCTTGATCTTCCCGTTGGTCCCCGTTACTTTCTCCAAAGATAGATAGTCAGCGTGGTGGCAGCTGGAAAAGGGGCAGGAGGAGTAATGCCAAAAGTGGCAGGTGGAAAAAGAAAGCACAAAAGCTGCGTAGCTTGGGGTTTTACTAGATACAGAAACAGTCAGCAGCAGTACATCAGTGCTACTCTGATGTAGCAGGGCACCAAATTACAGGGCACCAGCAGGAGTCATTCTAGGAGTCCGCTTCGTCTTTTCTATCTGTGGAGATCTAGAAATGAGTTAACTTAGTGGAGACTGCGGACACGACCTTATCCAGACCTCTCCCATTGCAGACAGTTGTTATTGCAGCTAGTTTTTGTGAAGCATGGATGGAAGTACTGCCTCTGGAGACCACTGCAGAAATGAAAACGTGATTCTCTTACATTCTCCTGCAGGTTTGCATGGGGGAAGCTATAGAGACAACTCTCCCAGTGGTGAAGTACTGGTGTTCAAAGTAAAATTCTCTTTCAATCTTTTTCTTACCCTCTTTAGCGACGCATTAGAACAAGCTATAGAGGAGTTCACTCTTTCCTGTGCTGGGTACTGCGTGGCAACGTATGTGCTGGGGATAGGTGACCGGCACAGTGATAACATCATGATCCGGGAAACTGGACAGGTATGGGGATTCACTGCTGCTGTTGAAGTACTGGAAGAGGGGCATGAATGCTACTTAGCAATGGACAGATACATCCCAGTGCAATCTTACTGCTAAGGAATGTACCTCACCTTCCAGCTGAGAGGCAGACTGGACAAATATTCTCAGTAGCTTCTTCCATTAAGAGGGTAAATACAGTTTTATAACTTGAATTACAATTCTGTAAGCATCACTGCCATCAGCTGCCGCTGTTAATACCCAGTTTGAAATTACAGTGGAGCAATTCATAACTCTCAGACCTAAAATTGTCTGCAGATGCAAACTTAAGCACAGTCTGAAGACTTACTTGGCTTCAGCAGAGTCACAAATAGCTCATAGTTGCTAGGTAAGATCCTCAGTTACTTACCCAAGCTGATATATTTATAGTCGTCTTCCTGGAAAAAAATGTTTGTTGTGTTGGGTTTGGGTTTTTTCCTCCCCCTCCAGATGAATGCAAGTGATCAGCACTGTTTTAATTTCACATTGACACCTGTACTGATTCCTCTACTTATCTGTTCCACAAGAATAGCCAGCAGAGTTTATATCTTCTCACACACTGTTTGGAAGACAAAGGGCAAAACTAGGAAGAAGGAAATCCCTTTGCTAACAGGACATGTACTAAGCTCCATCAGTAATATTTTGGTAAAGGGAGGAGTCTAAGCTGTCTTTCTTATTTAATTGTGAATGCTACAAAGCCTAAAACTCTGTGCTAGACAGTGCAAGGTAAGTCTCCTGCAGGTCCAATGAAGTCAGCTAGCTGATATTTGAAAGTAAGAAATCGGCTGCTGATGTTGAGACTCGGGTACGTGCAACTGCCTGCCTGCACTGTTTCTGTGTAGCGTCGCCACTCCCCTACCTGTTACTTCCCTAAATCAAGCAGTCATGGTCAAAGAAACCTAGTAGTGCCTTTGTTTTGGGGTCACAGCAGGGAAGAGACACCGTGTCATTTGTTAACAAGACACTAACCTCCGTCCCTGGGCAGGGCCCTTATCTAGGGCTGCCTCTCCTTCCCATTAAAACAATGCTGGGCAGGGAGCTTACAAAACTGCTTCTGCAGAGCAGAGGCCACTCAGTTATGTGTCCACTTGAGGGAGCTGATGCCCTGCTGTACACAGCCTTGGGTTTTGCACCTCTAGGGTTTCCAGCGGCTCTGCAAACTTGCTAGTGTGCAAGGTTCTGCACATGATCGTCCTTCCCACCGCTGCACTAGTGCTGCAACGACTTCACTGTGCTTGGTATGTAAGAAAAAACAACCACCAAAAAAAAGGACAAAAAAAACCCCCCAAAAAAATCCCAGAAGGAAGGAGTAGGGGGGAAGACTTACATGAGGCAAGTAATATTTTGTAGCAACTTCAAAACAAGACGTCTTTCCATACGCTGTCTGGGACTGCAAACTGCCCTGGTAGGGTGCCCGTTTTAGTTCTCTTTCCGCTTCTACTAGTGACACACTAAGGCTTTACAAAAATCAGAAATTTCTTCAGCTATACCAAGTATTGAAGAGGTAATTACCTTTTCTATCCGACATCTAATTACACTAGAGAATATCTCAGCGAGTAAATATTGCCTCTTTTCCCAAAGGAGTGCCATGGGAGAGGTCATTTTTCTCCCTCCCAAAATCCTATGGTCAATATCTTTCAAATACAGTAACTGTGAAGAGAACTCAACACTGATCAGCTAAAAGAGATACTATTCTGAAAATAATTTTTTTCTTCCTTATTTTCAGCTTTTCCATATTGATTTTGGTCACTTTTTGGGGAACTTCAAGACTAAATTTGGTATTAATAGAGAACGAGTTCCTTTCATCTTAACCTACGACTTTGTGCATGTCATCCAGCAAGGAAAAACTAACAACAACGAGAAGTTTGAAAGGTAAGTGTTACCAGTTAAACTTGACTTAAGCTTTTTGAGCTCTGAATTTTCAGAATTTATTTCCACCAATGATATGTAGCCTATAGCTGGTTGTACACGCGAAAGTAAATAAATGATTATCTACCTGTTAGAGAAGGTGAAAGAGCATGGTAGTCATCAATGCAGACAGCAGGGTGCAGACTAATACGTAGTCTTGCTTTATAAAATGGTGTAGCTTGCAGTCTTCATTCCTTTGCCTCGTCTTCCTTTCTGAACAGATTCAGGGGTTATTGTGAAAAAGCCTACATGATTCTGAGGCGCCATGGTCTTCTCTTCCTGCACTTGTTTGCACTGATGAAAGCTGCTGGCCTGCCAGAACTCAGCTGCTCTAAAGACATTCAGTATCTAAAGGTAAGAGAAGTAGAGCCCAGATACGGTTAAAACTGAATACCTGATCTTGTAGCTCAGTGAGGAGGAGTTGAGTGTGGAAGGGCATATCCTTAGAAGCAAATGAGCTCCTAAAATCATTGTCCAACGTTCACATGCAGGACATGAGAAATGCCAGATACTGCTGCTCAGGAAATAACTTCAGGGTCTTCAGCACAAAGGCAGTAGGTACCTTGTAGAAGCAGCTTGCAGGGAAGGAGACAGAGCTCCTTGGTTGTGTATCGTTCCCAGCTCGCCTCTTAGATTATACCAACCTAGCCCTGGCCAACTGGAAGAGAGTAGCTTTGTACAAACCCTACTGTTTCCCTACGCTCAACATAGGAGCAGGATGTATCTATTTATCAGAATGAAAAAACCTCGTGCAACTACAGTCACTATTAAAAGCAATTAACGGCTACTCGTTTCCTATTCAGTGCTCCTTTCAGTGGAGTAATTTCTTAGCGAGTAAACATCTTAGCAGTTGAGCAGTTAATTGTTCAGTTGCACCTTCAGCGAGGCTACACTGATTTCTGCCTCTTACCTTCAGGATTCCCTAGCTCTTGGGAAAACAGATGAGGAGGCACTGAAGCACTTCAGACTGAAGTTTAATGAAGCCCTGCGAGAGAGCTGGAAAACCAAAGTGAACTGGCTGGCGCACAACGTTTCCAAAGATAACAGACAGTAGAGCAACTTCAGCCTGCACACTTGCTCCAAGAGAATGTAATACCTGCACTGAGTCCGGCAATTGTAGACAGGTTTTTAAAGGCTGATGGATGTTGCCATGTTGAAGACCCTGCACCTGCGTTCCCAGAGATCAGACATTTCTGCATGACTGAAAAATTGTTGGACTGTCATCAGCCACACAATCATGTCTCCTGTAGATCTTTGGGGGACAAGGGAGAGACGCGAGGCAATAAAATTACTGCATACAGTGAAAGGTAGGTCAATGTACTGTATCCTTAAGAACTAGTTAAGCTCCAAATACACCTTCTGATGGAAGAGTTCAGGCAGTTGTAACAACATCCTTCCACTGTGTTCACGTGTCTATGTCTGTTTTCTTTAAAGTTTAGCTGAACACTGAGAACCTGCTATCCCTGTAGCTCTTATACTATAGCCCATCTTCTAGGTGCCCACCATTACAGCTCAGAGGCATTAACTTCACCACGTGATGACTCTTCCTACCCTGTTTCAGCGTAGACCACAGTAGGCCAGCTTCAATCACCACTGACAATGATGTGGACAATACTCTGCATTGTGTACAGGGTAAAAATATCCATGCTGTCATATTACCTTCTCTCTGCTACAGAGGCCAAAGTGTTCTGAAACTGAACTGGAACTCATCTATTGCTGTTAAAAACCTGATGCCACAAGAACAGGTTGGCCAACGGGTTAGGTGTTTTTGCTTTCCAAAGTCAGACTTCAGTTGAGCCTCAAGCAATTCATGGGTTTCTGAGTTTATTCTGGTTTTAAGCCTGAAAACAGGAAGAGTGCATTCTCAAAATCGGCATGTCGCTTTGGTCGCTACATGTACCGCCTGCTGGGGTACATTAGAGCTCGTTTGCCACCTGGTTTCCCTGTAATGCATGCATGCAGGTCACTGGCCTACACCTCTGTAACCACAGGGATACAGCACTGCAATTCCAGTGTCAACTGGGACAGGTGGTACCATTCTGTACCGAAGTCGTGTGGCCAGTCTGCCTTCCTGTGTAAGGCTAGAGGAGTGCCAGATGAGTGGATTTAACACTGAAACACTGACTTTAAAGTAAGTTGCATCTCAACTCTCATCTTACAAATTTATTCCCTGTTCCTTTCCACACTCTTCCTCCTTTCAGCCACGGTACATGAATCCTTGTCTGTTATTAGAGCTGGTGTGCAAAGGCTGTGTGTCTGTGTATGGGGGTTCAGCTGAAGAGCAAGCTGCGGTCATCTGTGCTGGTACCTACATCAGGCCACACTGTTGTCACTGCTGCCTCTGTCTCCTCCTCCTCCCCGAGCAGAATCTGTCCCATCTCCCACAAGGTGCTGTAATCACTCACGTACTTCTATTCACATGTCATATTTTTGTCTCCAGCTAGCATCCTCACCTGGTGGGCAGTTCTGAGCACTGGTGTTGCACAGGGACAGGTGAACAGGAGCCACTGCTACCCCTCAGTGCCTCACATGAGCGTAGCGAGGGGCATCAGGCAGGCTGCAGCCCACGGGTCATGGTGGAAGACAGGCGAAGTAGCACAGCTGTAAAGGAGAGCTGCCTCTGTTAGCAGTTCCCTGGGGTGCGTCCTTCCATTTCCCCATGTTCTCCACAACATCAGGTTCCTGGAGGTGCTATCATTCCTGCCTTTTAAAGACTAGCATAGTCCAATTTACAAGACACCCCTGAAGCTGAATCCCGTATTTGATTTGTATGCCCTTGACTAGGTTCTTTTATTCACACAACTTCTTCTTTTTTTAGGAAGTCTTTTACTTACAAAACCAACAAGTTTAGGACAGAGACCAAACTGGCCTGTTTATTCCCTGCCATAGGATAAGTTTGATTTGATGGTGTTTTTGCGTCCAGCACATACGTACAACTCATTCCTAACTTTCGGCTCTTTTTAATACTTTAAAATCAGGTACCCCTGTACTTTAAAAATTAAAGAATGCTGCCCTATACCGGCTGTTTAAGTCCACTTTTTTTTTTTTAAGGGGACAAGTTCAAATATATTTATTCTTCATCAGCTGCATCGTTAAGTTAATACTGCCTTGATAAAGCAACTAACTTCTACCCTAAGTAGAAATAAATAGTAGTAGGTAATCCTGGGTTTGGTCAGTGAAGGGAGTATTGAACACCTTTAATAAACCCTTCCCCCATTACCTTTACGTACAAACAGATGCTAGCAGATTATGATTTAGTGTTACCTTGTTACCAGTTTAAATTCTGATTTCAAGTACTTACTGTTTCTTTTCATAAAAGAAGTTTTTCTATGAAGTCTATTCTATACTGTTTTGTATACATTAATATAAACCAGGTTGCCTCTCACAGAGCACTATTTACTAGAAGAAGAAATTATATAGGTGACAACTCATTTTAACTTTATATAACCCTTGGAGAACCCCTTTTTGTCCACCTTTCAAATGATACTGTATGTGACTGAGAAGTGGCCAGAATATTTAAAGATAACATGGCATGTACCCTTCCAAGTGATCCAAATTACTTACCTACACATTCCCCTGTAACAGGTCTTCACCATATTGTTTAATAGTAAGCAGTACTGAGAGAGAGTACGTCTGCAGCAATTGTTTTTGCTGTACTTTCTCTGTTACAGACCCTAGTTAGCTAGAACTGAAAGCTAGCTTCATGTCTTCCCCTAACTGTGCATTTGACCACAACACTAGGAAAACACCAGTTGATAAACGCATACAAACTGACCCGCAGGAAACCAAACACCATCTCGACTGGAGCCAGTGCTCTAGAGCTGCTGCTGCTGCTTCTGGTGATTAGACTAAAAGAAACTTCCTATAGTCTTTGAGTATTGTCCTCTGTGAAGGATGAGCTCTCTGCAATATGCTACAAATTACTTTCAGTGAGGTGGTTCTCCTGAGTCTAGAGTATTACTCACGGTTTTCTTTAACTGGACAGCACACAGGGGTCTGCGGTTTCAAATTAAATCTTCAAACAGTGAATTTGCAATCAGAAGTATAGTATTATGAAATTGAACTGGTCAACAAATTATGGGACCAAACCATCAGACTTTTATTTTTTTTAGCTCTTAAGTACTATAAGGTTAATTTTCCTTTCCTGTGTTGGATTATATAGCCTTATGTTTCACAGGCTAGGAGGGTGCTGGGTGTCACAATTAAAATTAGGAGTAGGAAGACACTTGCATCTCTTACATCCAATTAAAAAAAAAAACCCCACCAAAAAAACCCCACCATTACCATAAGGACTTGGACAAATGCAAAGGTTTCCAAGGGGTAGCAGATTAGCATGTGTCAACTGCTTCACCACAACCTCTGGTCTGTGCTTGCACAGCAAGATGCTGCTGTGCACCAGCTGATGACTGCATCGCTTACCTTCCCCCCCCCCGCCAGAAAAAACAGGTCACATGATGCTACTTCCCAGTTAAGATGCAGGAATAATGCACACAATGAGCGTCTGGTAAGCACCTTAGTTTGTGCATCAAACCTACACCCCAGGACGATGCCTTTACGAGGTGCACCATTGTCCTCTAACGATTTGATGCCATCTTTTGTAATTCTTTGAGGTTTTTTTTTTAAGAGCCAGATTTGTGGAGACCAAACATTCTGCACCCAAGCATATAATATAGAAAATTTGCTACAATCATGGAAAAGTAAAGTTGTGAGGGGTCCTGCTGAAATACTAAATAGGAAATGCAAAAAGGAAAACAGAAGCCCAACACTTAATCTCTAACAGCTGTTTTGATACTAGAAGAAAATACTGCAGGATCTGGAGCTCTTTGCGTGATAATCAGTGACAAAACAGTACTGCGCCTATCTAAATCACTGCTCCCTCAGTAGGAGGAGGCAGACATTCGTGATCGCTTTGTGTTCCCTCCCTTTGGGGTGGTACGCCCAGACTGCCTGCTCGCAGAGTTCCCTGTGGCCACACGACTTTGCTCCACTTTAGAAAATAGATAAATGTTACTATTGCTTTTCTTATTAAATGAATTTACAGAGCAAAAAAGTATGCAAAAATATCAGGCCACACACGCAAGCTGATATGCACTGAAACCACAACCACCTAATCATGGGTTTGTACATTCTTGGGGAAGGGAAGAAATGTGCTACAATTCTGTAAACGTAAAAGCCATTCTCTTGCTGATAATCACAAACTGATAATCCAGGCTCATGCCTGCAGCAATGCATACCTTCTTCAGCCGTTGTTTTGGTACTGGTTCCAGAAAACTCGGGCCTTAATATAGTTTTACAGAAGCACAAAGCAGCAGTGGCTCACGTCATCTGTCCTTCGGTTTTTAGAAGTGCAATAAAACAAAATTGTATCAGTGTAAACAGCAAGAACTGAACAATTCCAAAGGTGTTTCTCAATCCAATTTTAAAGAGAGATTACTTAGTCTAGATAACTGACTTACCTACAGCCGTAAAAATATCAATGCGTCATCAAGTGGACCTTCTTCCTCGTACACCACAGGAATAGCCCCTTGAATGAAAGTCTGATGGCTACATTGGATCAGCAAAGAGCCTTTGACGCCAAATTTACAAAGCAGCAGCTCACCTGATAGTTTTCAGCAAGTTGAAGTGTACTGAAGATTGAAACCTAAATCACTTTCAAGAGTATTACATTTCACTATAAATAAGTACCTTCTGATTTTTATAAATATGCTCAAAGTGGTACCCCTTTCTACTTCTATTTATTTAGAGATGTTTCTGTGATTATTTTTTTTAACTCTGTACAAACTGGTTGTGCTTATTCTGTTGCCTTTGAAAAAAGAAATATTTTTTTAAGCCAAACTGTGGTTCTGTAAGAAGAGAACGTTTACATGTTTAACTTTTCAGTTGCTTTAGGTATGTGTTTTCTAAGTCAAAAAATAAAAAAAAAAAAGAAAAATGATTGACAAACTGTACATACGCAGCCACAGTCTTTCTGTGCTTGGGAGATCAACGAAAACAAAACTCTTCTACTGCCACCAGCAGAGGCAAATTAACACACAGGTAATATAACTTGATTCAGCTTCGTTCCATTCAGTAATAAATAAATGCAAACAACCTTTAGAACCAGAAATTTATTGTAGCTTATAGACTTTCCAAACTGACCTGTTACCAATATACACATCTGAAAAGTTATACCCACAGTGGCTACAAACTGCATCAGGACGTTTACAACCTTTCAGTATTACCATTAAGTCATGATCAGTTTTGGTCTAAAATACAGCAGCTACAGCAACAGCATATGGAAGGATAAGTCTTCTACACATTAACACAGGACAACTGTCAGACATAAGTTAAAAGTTTCCCAGTTTACTTAAAACTAGCAGTTATATTACCACATAAGTAGTCAAAACCATTTCCCCATTTTAGAAATCTAAAATTTTACATGTTAAAAAAACAACCCCAAAAACCGGTAAGCTAGTTGTGTGGGTTCTCTTCCCTGCTTCCAGGTCCAACTACTATTGTAAAAGGCACTCCACAGCCAAGCGTTACCCCAGATAAAACCCACCATTAGATCCCATTACACACATCACTAGGTGCGAATCGGTCTGCTCTGAAAATCAAAACTATAGAAACATTTGGATCAGTCTTTTTCTTTTATCTCTTTGAATTATGACCCTTTGTGCCCCACCCTTTGGCTTGCTTGTTGCTCCTCTAGCACGCTTACCCAGTGCAACGTTTCCCTGCTGTGTGCTGACAGCCACTAACTAGCCTGCTAGGAGCTGCGTGGTCTGTGCACCTAGGACGTCGGCAGACTACATACACCATCAAAAACCAGAACTTTGCTTACCGTGCTGAGGAGTGAATGGAGTCCTAGTCTCCTGTTACAAGCAAAACAAGTTACTTTTTTTTAATCCACTTCCAAACATAAAAATCAAGTAAGCAGTTATTCGTTATTCAAGGCTCTGCGTACGACCAAATGAAGTTAAATAAACAAGACCTGCCTTACAAAAAAACTAGCACTCTCCACCATGGGGTCATAACTTACTTTTCGTACCTTTCAGCTATTTCTTTAGAAAAATCCTTTGCAATTCCAAGTTAGAACTTTGATCAGAAACAACCAAAATCATCTGGACTTGGAAGAATATTAACGTGATCCCAAGGTTTTTCTGGTTGGATAATTTATGCTATAGTTTTCACCAGCAGGAAAACACAATTACTAAGTGTAAACAAAGGCTTAATACACCAACAGTCCAAGTTACTGTACAAGGGGCTACAGGGAATGAGCAGGAGTGTGTTTAATAGAATGGTATCAGCTATGCCCCAAACCCTCCCACTACCAACCCAAAACAAAACAAAACAAAAAAAAAAGAACCCCACCCACCCCAAAATACCTATCTATGTAGACTGGTAGCCAAGGTGCACAGGTACACAAGTCTCAGGCTTTCCAGCTTCAGTTACCAATGTAACAATCCATCAACTCAACAAATAATCCACCCTGTCAGCAGTATGAACAGACCATCATTGTACCACAGGCAGCCTCACTGTAATTAATAGGAGCTGTGGCACCACACCACAGCACCAGCACACTAATTTGCCCACCATCCAAGTAGTGTTTTTTTCCCAATAACTTAAAAGCTCTTATGTAAAGACTTAATTGGGGAGGTGAGGGGAGGAGGAGAAAGAAAAACAAAAACAACTGTATTGCACAGGGCAGTTGAACCTCTGCAGAGGTTCCTAAAGCCTTTACAGTTTCTCACAAGCTTGTCTGTTCCCTCTGCAAAAATAAAGCAAATTAAAGAAAAGGAAAGAAAAATTTCAAAACAGAGCGGGGCATGAGCAAACATGGCAGTCAAGGCCAATGACACTGTATTACTGAAACATCTACACTAGATAACTGTGCCCGTGCTCCTGCTGCCGTAGTATGAGACTTGTAATATTTCATGCTTCATGATTTTTTTACTTTAGCATGTTTTAAACCCCAATCCCTGTTTTCACTACCACAAATGACATAATTACATAATTCCAATATATTTACAAAATATTAAAAAGTCTGTTAATCTTCTACATATTAACCTCATTCTGCCACTTTACACATGCACTAATTTGGGGAAAAAAAAATAAAAGAAATCAACAGGCTGAAATGAGCAGCTTTACCCTTTGTCAACAAGCAATCTTTGCTTCTTTTAGAAAGAGAAAAAGGAACAAAGCCAAGTTTGTTTCACTGAGCAAAAAAAGACAGTTCAGAAACTCGTGTGCAATGGCTACACATCTGTAGAGTCACTTAGCTGAGATGACATGAAGAAAAAAGTGCAAGGTGGTTCCTCACATAGCATAAAAAAAAAATCCAGTCACCGAGGCATGGCTGAAGGAAAAGAGGTGCTAACTACAATCCTAGAAACAGCATCAGGAACTAGCTGACATAACACAAACACTGGGGGGTGTGTGGGTTGAATCTACTGGCCAGAATGATACTTTTTTTTTTAAACCACCATGGATCCTTGGTAACAATGGAGTGTATTACAGTGGAGTCTTCTAGAGCAGAAACATAAAGACAAAGGGAACAGCTAGAATCAATAACTGAGGGTAGAGTCATCCCATTCCAGCTGTTGCTGTCTATTAACATTCTGTTGGTCCTCCTCCTGCTCTCCCTCTTCCTCCTCGCTGCTTTCAGACTCCGCACTAGTGATGTCATCTTCTTCTCCATCTTCACTTTCTTCTTCCTCCTCCTCCTCTTCCTCTTCACTGCTGTGTTGATCCTCATAGGTCTGTTAAGACAGAAATTAGCTGTTGCTATCATACTGGCTGAAATTCTTTTTATTCTGCTGACTCCAGGCACAGGGCACTACACTGAGTAAGAGCTATTACAGATTCCTTATTGGTTTTAGAAGTTCGGCAGTAATTAGGCAACCAGAAAAGTAAAAGGAAATAGCGCTCTCTAAAATAGCTTTGTAACATTGCTATCAATCCTGTCACTCTAAACAAACTAATTCTGAACTGTGATCCAGTACTTCAAATTCTACTGGAAAAGGATCTTTCAGTAGGGTCACACAAATAGCATTAAGGTTGCACATCTTTCTTGTTCCTGATTTTCTAAAAATTCAGTTGTCAACCACAGAAGAAGGAAACATCGCATTTGACAATAAATTCTTGCAACTTTGGAAAAAAAAAAAGGACCATGGTTAAGGTAAGGTGCAGCATGATAAAACACTAGTGTTGGACACTGACCCGTAAAATCCAATTCTGTATCATGAAGCTAACATCAATGCAAGATCCCAAATGTAACCGCTCTTGGCGTTTGTCACTTTGGTGCATTCGTTAAAAATTCACTGTTAATGTCTCCACTGTGTTCAGTGGTTGGTTTTGCTCTACTACTCTGTCCATGTACAATCATACCCATCACAGCTGGAAAAAGGCGGGTTTTTTTTGTTAAGTGTGGAGACACCAGCTTTACCTCCATGGGGTTCACAGTGATGGTCAAAGCAGAGTCATCCCAGTCCATCTCATTTTCCTTTCCAGTGTCCTGGTCACGCATCGTTCTCTGATGTGCAGCTCGAATTCGGAACACTCCCAGAATAATCATAAAAACCAGGAAACTGACACAAACTACAATCACAACAGTGGCTGTACTGGGAACAACTGCAACAAGAACACAGAAGAAGTTTCTTAGATGATGCTGATAAGTAACTCTTACACAATGCTAATTGTGTCCTCTGTTCCCATCACCTGCAACAGGGAGATGGCATTATACAAATATTATATGTAGCTACACAGAGGCAGTTTGTCTAAGGCCACTTAAAAAGTCAGTTGGAGAATAAGAACTAAAACTTAGTTCCTTAAGTATAATTACGCCAGTCTGAAGGACTGAGAACATGGAAAGCAGATTCCGCCACAGACACAGACTCCTCTCTAAAATGTCTATTTTTCTTCCTCATATCCTACACCCATGCCAAATTAACACAATTAAACCAGAAAGGACAGATACCACAGCTCATCAAGGGAATAATGCTGCAGTTCCTTCCTCATGCCACTTAGCAGAAATACTGTCCCAGTTTCTCACAGTCACAGAATCAGAGAATGGTTTGTGCTGGAAGGGACCTTTAGAGGCCATCTAGTCCAGCCCTCCTGCAGTGAGCAGGGACATCCCCAACTCGATCAGGTTGCTCAGAGCCCCGTCCAACCTGACCTGGAATGTTTCTAGGGATGGGGCATCTACCACCTCTCTGGACAACCTGTGCCAGTGCTTCACCACCCTCATTGAAAAGAATTTTTTCCTTATATCCAGTCTAAATCTCTGCTCCTTTAGTTTAAAACCATTACCCCTTGTCCTGTCACAACAGGCCTTGCTAAAGAGATTGTCCCCATCCTTCCTACAGTCCCCCTTTAAGTACTGAAGGGCCGCAATAAGGTCCCCCCACAGCCTTCTCTTCTCCAGGCTGAACGACCCCAACTCTCTCAGCCTGTCCTCGTAGGAGGGGTGCTCCAGCCCTTGGATTATCTTTGTGGCCTCCTCTGGACCCGCCCCAACAGTTCCATGTCTTTCCTGTGTTGAGGGCTCCAGAGCCGGACACAGTACGCCAGGTGGGGTCCTTTATTTAGTCCTTTATCTAGGTCTTACAGTGCCCTCCAAGACTAGTTCACCTCCCATTTTCCAATATACACACACCAACAGAAAGCTCTCCTGCTGGCAGGAAAAAGATACTTCACAGGTCTCCAGTAATCCACTCCTCCCTGCTTGGGCAACAGCAGAACAGGACCGAGTAGCTGCTTAGACTATTAGTCCAGCAAACTGGTTTAAACTCTGGGAAAAAATCTCTCTGCAGCAAGAAGCCTCCCTGACAGTTTAACACCAGAGAAAAAACAGCTGAACTTCAGTGACTGAGAATTCTTACCTGAAAATGGATGAGGGTTAGCTAAGCTGTGACCAGAGAGATCGACAAACGTATGATGCACTGGATGAACAAATTGTGGTTGTGCAGCTATGTGATTAGCATGTTCAACTGGGTTAGCTGTGTGGATAACATTCACCTAGGAACAAAAAGAAAATGTTAAACTCCAGAAATGCAACAGTTTACTTCTGAAGAGATGGGGGTGGGAAGAAAAAAAAAAAAAAAAAAAAAAAAATCTATTTCCCAGGGCAGGCATCCAATTCTCCTTCAATACAGCAATGACTTGTGTCAGGGGAGAACCATCCCAATCAGTAGCTCCTCATACGTTACAATTCCTTGTCACAAAACCCTTCAGTTTCACAGCTCTCAAATGTGTTTTAGTTAGTCTGGCAATTTTGTGTACAGACACCAGTATTTCAGAATAAAACAGATAAAGCCAGCTTATTATCAAATTTGGTAGCCAGCCATTTTAATCCTGAAATAACAGGATATACAAAGATATATAACACGGTAATTACATTTTCTTCATTCCCATCTTTTCTTGTTCTGCTGTATATCTTCAGCTAACACCAAAGAAAAAATCCATGTAACGGTCAAAGGGTTAAGAAAAAAACCTATTCTTTACAGTTTAACCCACACTCAGCATCGCTGGCTTTTAGGTACAACTGCGAGCTCATCATTTGCACAGCATATTTCGTGTTTCCTTGCCAAACAAGCAGAGCTAAATATACCCCTCCTGTGGTGGAACACTGTAATATAGGGTAACTAGCTGCACAACAGGAAGAGAGCACGTTTACTACAGAACAAGGAAAGCATTTGCAGTTCAACAGTTTGGTAAGATCCCAACTCAAGCTCACAGAATTTCCTCAGGAAACAAAACCACATTATTTAATAAAAAAAAAAAATTTCTCTTCTGCAACAGAAGAGGCTCCCCAGCCCACCATAACCACCCAACTAGCAGTAAATACAATTAACTTTACTGTCATCCCTTAAGTCAGCTTTAAAACAGAAATTCAAGCTCATAGCTGAAAGATGCAGAGATATGTGACAGTTCCTCTCAATATAAATAACTTCACATTCTAGCACCTGAAATTTTAGTGCCCTTCATGTTATCTTCTGCTATTCTTCCATATATTTGAACATAAGCGTACTAAGTAATAATTAATCTATTTTCTACTGCAAAGGAAATGCAATTTTAGCCTGTCTCTGCTCTTACACAAGCCCTCAGTATCAGCGTTTTAAGCATCACACAAGCAAAACAGTAAAGGGCCCAGCAAGTTCATCTGTAAAATCCTAGAAGTTATACATGAAGGCCACTCAAGCCTCTGGGAGCATTACTCTTACTATATTTGCTAGATTTTTTTTCTAAACTAATATGCTATCTTTCCAATCCAACCTTTTTGCCTTCGCACTTCCATTACCCATACCCTTTCTTCTACAACACAACAGTTTCACTTCTGTTTAGGCAGCCTTATTTAAAGCTGAAATGTAGGATTAAGAACACATTTATATACAAAATACAGCCTGAAATGCACACGTTTACTAATATTTTTACTAATATTTATTTACAGGACAAAAATCTAAATCAATAATTGATCTATCAGTTGAGGCAACAACTTCTATCCTCCTATCCATCCATGGTCTAAAACTTCTCAGTGATCAGATTAGCTTACATACCTCCACTTTAAACTCATTGCTGACATAGCGTCCATTAAGTTCAGAACAGACTAATTTGAACTTTCTGTCAAAGAGAGAAACGGTGTGCCAGTTTCTGTAGTGTATCAAATGCAAAACTTCTTCATAACTAGCCATAGTATCAACCCCTGTGGAGAGAAATAAACAAGTAAAACAATTACGTCGCGAAAGACTAGTGCGATAATACACGCTTGACAAATGTTACCGCCCTTTCTTCAAGCAGGTTTTCTTGGCTGACAGATTTTCAGTTAGTAGAAAAAAGGTAACACCATAAAGACAGACGCACACATATGTGGCTCCACTGAAATTCTGTGGATTGATTTTGTGGTGAAATCCTAGACTCAGTTAGTCTTTAAAGGGATTTTGGAAGCCTTGCTTTTGAATACATAACATATTCTGAATATAAAATAGAAAGGAATGATGCGTGCTCCTAGGCACTGGATTATCTGTGCAAGGAACAAGCCTTTCCTGGGGCAAAGTGTACTTCATTTCCACAGTCCAGAGGTAACGTGCAATTTGGGACATGACAGAAGAACAGAAAGGAGGTTCTAGAATGATGTATTTTCTAGAATCACAGCTTTCCACTAAATAGTTCTAATATCTCTGAGCTTGAAAGTCTAGTAAAAAATGAAGTATTTTGAGTAAGGCGTTACCGACCATCTCTCTAGCACACTCTTCCCCCATTATCACTGTCTTCAGACCCTTCCTACAAAAATGCCAGAAGTAGTAACCCCTACCTGTGATTACCATGCCCAGGTTGGAACTACTCATCTCAATGCCTTTCTGCTGTAATCGTGTCATGTCAATCTCCAGGCTTTCTTGCTCCTGATTTAGTTCCTCTCCTAGCACTGTCACCTCACACGTATCCAGGTTATGCATGATCTCTTCAGATACCAAAGACTCTTGCACTAAAAAGCAGAGAAAAAGCAAAAGAGATAAGTAGAAACAAAGGTGAAGTAGACAAGAGCCCAGGAGCTATAAAACATCACATGCAAACTCAGCTCTTCTTCCATAACAAATATTAAGATCTGGGCTTGAAGTAAAGAAAGCAAGTATTCATGAAATAATGATTAAAAAAAAAAAAAGCAACCAAATGAAATACAAACATGGGATATTTACGTGAAGATAACGGGCTGGGCTTACTGCCATTCCCAGGTAAATTTTTGTTAGCCCAGAGCAGAGTATCTACACTTTCTCACAAGAGGTACACACCTTCTTTTCCCCTAGTAGATTCTATATTAAAAGAGAAATCCACAGCTCTTTGCAAGAGGAAGGTCCTCCAACACAATCACTGAACGGGGTGAGGGTAGGCAACAGTCCTAAGCAGAAAAGGAGGTTACCTGTAGGATCTTCATCTCTATCTCCCTCTGGCTCCACCTCCCGTGTAATGGTGCTTATTATGCGAAGCTCAGGAAAGAGGGAAACACCCTCAGAACTCTCAAACTCTGAAGCAGAGCGGGCAAAATGGTTTATGCCGCTAAGGCTGATTTTTGGTTCCTCTGGTTGCAAGACCATTACATATCCCTCCACAGAAGGAATGGAGACGCAGGCCTCTTCATTGAAACATCTATGAGATACAGAAGCAGTTTTGCAGTCAAGGAGGCTATTTGAGAGGAAGGCACAATTATGCACAGTAATTGCTTTATAAATTTTTAAGAAGCTCTGTCTCAGACCCAAGAGTCTTAGATGAATTCATCAACTGCATTGGAAAGTAAGAATTCGCCACCAAGGGAGCAATCTTACAATTAATTTTTACTTACCGTTAACATTTGGCCCCATTTTCTATGCTATGACTAACAGCCACAGATAACACCTTTAAAAAAGGCTGTGATACTGGAGACATACTCACAGCATACCCTTGCAATAAGTTCCTCCCTGTCTTACACACTCCTTACTGCATTCTCGGGAAGAAAACAGAGTGCTGATGTAGAAAACATACAGCAAGACGTCACAACTGAGATACAAGAACAGCGTTCCAGGCTTCAGTATCACTGTACAAAGACGCATTATTTCAGCACTAGGACATACTTGACAACACTGGTGATTTTAAGCCTCCGGATCCCAGGTGTTGGGAACTGGCGGGAATTCAGATAGGAAATGTGTTGCATTGCCTTATCAACTCTGTCAATATCATCCCCTTCCAAGGTCAGTGTTGACTGACTTGGGTTCATGTGGATCTGAAACAACAGACGGGAAAAAAAAAAAAAAAAAGAAAAAAATAAAGAATACTCAAACACTAACATGATCTGGTAATTAAATGAAGTTCAGCGCTGCTTCACCTGCTATAAGCAACAAGGGCATTATTTATTGGCCTTGTAGGACACAGTCTAACTTCCCTATTCCAGTGGAATATATTTAGTGTTTTCTTCTGTAAGAAAAAATTTAGGCACTTATCATAGTTCTGATGTGAAGATGCTAGTAATAAAAAAGTGAGACAGCTAATATAAAGGAGAAATTCAGCTCTGTTCACACAACCTTGCTACTAAAAAAAGGCATGCAAGTTAGTCTCATTCTACTAAGCTGCTTGTTAAGAATCTCTATCTTTTATTAGACAACCTGGTATAACTGGTAAAACAGAGGGGCCTACAAATACGGAATTTCTCTTCAAGACTTCAAGAGGACACAGTAACTTTCATTCTTAAACTCCACTAAGACCATGTCTATACAAGAAAGATTTCCCAGTTTTCTTGTAATTTTAATGCAAAATGTCACCGGGTTTTATTTGGAACATGCCTACTAACTCTGCCAGCAAAACCTGCATTATCAGCAAGCAATATACACGCTCCCCTTTATTCATATGTAACTTTACCTTCACGCCTTTGCCAACACCATCAGCCATTTGCAAATCCAGTCCCTCTTTACAAGTATACAGGCAATCTATCACTTTCTTGTTTTCCAGTTTACCAGAACGAATCATCAAACCTGCCAGATTGCCTCGGAAAAACTGAGCCATGTGGAGTTCACCACCTTTATAAAGGGAGAAAGGAAAAATCTTTAAATGTTTTCATTCTTTTCACCTTTTTTTTTTTTCTTTTGTAAAACAACACATATGCCTTCTGGTACCACAAAGTATTATATACATGCAGGTTAGTTTTTATCCATTCTGGGTGTTAACCTTGTGATTACATTCAAGCATAAAGAAAGAACTAAACAGTTCACCATGCAAATGGCCTTCAAAACAGGTGTGGCCATCTTGAACTGTGAAACTAAGGCTAATAGTTCCGTAACAAACATTTCAAAAGAAATCGCCCATACAGCGAGGTGGTGTTCTTCAGAAATGAAAGACAGGACCAATGAGATGAACTATGAAGCCTGAATCTTCATCTTGAG
>WEKW01019436.1:1657-48287 GCA_013389905.1 Sula dactylatra
CTTAGAACTGTCAATCATTCTGAAGCATCTGGAAAAACCTTCTTTGTTCTCTTTCTGCTATATAAAAACATATCCTAATGTGATCACTAGTCATTCTCGTATGGAGCTTTTTATTGCCTGAAAATCCAGACTGGAACACGGACATTTTATTTACTTACTAGTGACATGTATTTCATAACAGGTGCTAATTTTATATGTTAAGATGGCCCAACCATGTATTGAGTTCATTGTTTTATATCTGAAGCAGATGATGCCACAAATATAATTGTTTTGCTGTATGTCTCTTTTTTCTTTTCGCTCCAGTATATGCCTGCCAGTTCCTCTATTTTTTTTTATTTCTTTCCCATTTATTTTTAAAATGAAAGAGGTATGCCTAATAATGACAAAGATTTCCTAACAGCTAAATCTCCATTTGCAGTCAGCGTAGCAACTTTTCCCCCTCTGTTAACTGCGAGTGTCAACATTACCTTCTACAACAGCATAAATTGCTGATTTCTAGCATATGGACATGGAATGCCAGATACGTTGTGGCTTAGCTGAGGCATTAAAGAAATCTCTCAGTGTTGCTGAATGCTGCTGCTTCCTAGGGTCAAGGAAATGAAGGATGTGAATTCTGTGTTAGAGAAACAAAAGGAGAAGAATATTTGGATTTTGGTAATATTTGAGGAAAAAAGAAGGAGAAGAGGCAAAGTCATAGCTCCCCACTAGCTCTTGTTATTCCATGTGCAATACCAGGCTGCTGTGGAGTACAGCTGAGCCCTTTCAAAATGTAAGTACAATCCACAAGAGCTGCATCGAAATAACAAAACACATTACATGTTGTAAATGAGGTGAACGCAGAATCTCTAAATGTAGAAAGGATGCTAAGAAATGCAAGTTAACTTTGTGAAAGATAGAAAAAGATAAACTGCTTTTTGGGATCGTGTGTTGGCACTTTAAAAAACCCTTCATACTAGACAAAGTCTAAATATGCCGTACTAAGTTTGGCTCGTGCAACTGTACTAAATAGGAGCCTACGACACTGAGTACATTGTTTAAAGACTACTTCAGGATGGTTTAAGAAGAGGATGATATAATCTAAATATGTGATAAAAAGAGATTACTGGTACATATAATATTCCTCACTGGCAGGCATTCCTATCATGTCATATCAAAGTCTAGCAAAATGTTGAAAGTTAGAAATGTTATCTAGCATTAGCAGGCATTTAAGGAACGTCTCTTGAATATTTCTAGCATAAAAAAGTATTTCATGTGATGTAAATGAATGGTAATTTTCTGACTTTAAAAGAGAACTGTGCCAGTACATTTCAGCATTCTGGACCCAATTCTGCAAACATGGAGATGCTTTCAATTTGCTCTGCCTGCCTTCCCGCCTTAGATGGCTGCGATTGCAGCGAAATTAATCCATTTAAAAATCTGCGGCTTAAACTTAAGGATTTTCAGTTTTTTTCCCTCTCTCTTTTTTTTTCTTAGAATATCAATAAGTTCCAATTGAAGAGCGGATTCTTTTGCAATTCAGGCATGTGCCGGCGATAACGGGCGAGTTGGCATGAAGAGAGGCAGAGATGGATTAATTATGCAGAGAACATGGAAATTCTGCTTATCATCGGCTAGCAAAGGAGCCCAGCTCACATAATCAGCAAACGAAGGGAGAGAAAAAAATAACAATGCAATGGCACCTTCCAGCCCATCATCAGGATTTTTTCTACCCCCTGTAATTAAAAAATAACATACACTTATAGCCCTATCTCCTGTGCAGGCAAGGAGTGGATGTCCACAAAATAATTGCACTGGGATATTAGAGCTGGGAACAAGGGCTGTCCATTCCTACTATCCCTTACTCTCTCCCTCCCTCTCTCTTCTGGCCTCTCCTAGGCACTTTCTTTCTGTCTGCATTCGGAATCAGATGAATGTCTCAGGTGACATCCTATCTCAGTGTCCATAAGTCCCAAACCTCACCCTTATCAAGATTCAAGGAAACATGTATATGATAAATATTTGAAGTGCTGAACCTGTGGGGTTTTATCCTGATCACCTATGAGCTATCTGCAGAAAATCACTTTGATGAAAACCTTTCCAAATAGTCTTTCTGAGTTACAAAATGGACTGATTAGAAGGATTTTTTTGTTACTGTTCCTATTTCACTTTTGCTCAAAGAAGAACATGTCACTTGTAAAGTTGTTTTTTCTTTTTCATCTCATGCTTTTTTTGAACACAAGGTAAAAAATAAAGAAATGCAACAGATTTATTGTTTAGATCAAATTATAATTGCTTAACAAGGTGCAATAGCAATATATTTGAGGAGAACTATGTACAAAAAAAAGAAACTGTTTCTTAAAAAGAAATAGATGGATTCTACATTTGTTATTGTTCATTTTACTAATGGTATATCTCATGCAAATTAAGATGCAGACAGTATATTTTGCAGCTTTACTCCATAGGCAGATGCTTTGACAAAGGTGTTTTGCTGCTTTTGTATCCATCTACTGTTTTGCACATTGCTCCGTGTAAGTCATGCTCCCAGACTTCCTGAGCCCCAGGGGCCCTCCCCCCCAGATTCATTGGTCAGCAAAGGGGACCGAGCAGGCAGAATGAAGCCCAGAATGACAAAAATTATGCAAGTAGGAAGAGAGAGCAGTAGGCCAGGATTATAAAGCTGTCTGTCTCTGGAAATTTAATTTATTCATTGAGTTCCTCCAAAGCGGGGGACCAGTGTGGGGCGCAGTTTGCACACCAGTAAATGAGCTCCTGGGGACTTTGATGATAACTGATTCTCTACTAAGTTTTTAAAAAATTTTTAATCCCCATTTGGAAACAGCAATGAAGCTGGAAAAGAAAAATCTGATTCCATTGCAGAGTTATGCATGATAAATCAGTAATAAATTTTCATCAGTATCCTTAAGAAAAGTATTTACAAAACTGGCACCTTAAAGACAAGACGCTGTTCCAAACTCTGCTCTGAGGCTCCATAGTATAAATCCAGAATAAAGCTGGATTTATTATTACTGAGCTCATTACATTATATAATCAAAGCAGTGCTAATGTATATGTGCACACACAGTCACACATGGTTTCAGGAAAAGGTTCAACAGAGTGAAGCTTATGCTATTTGTTTCAGCAGAACAAGACCCTATCTAAAATCCTGTATTAAAATTACCTCAGTGAGGTTTCTTTGTTTTAATTGAAATTGGAGCAGGCCAGCTCTTGGACACTGAAGCTCTTCCTGCACCTCAGGGGCGCAGCAGCAGCATGTGCGCCCCTGGAAAAATTACTTCCAGCCTGAGAAATTCCCCTGTCCGATTCTCCAACTCCCAGCCACTTCTCCCAGTGAAGATGCCATCTTGGGGCATTTAGAGTTTGGTGTTCCCACCTGGGCGTTTTTTGAATAGGAAATGGTCTGAGACCTTAAACCGTTCCAGCCACATCAGTACTTTGGGGGCAGATGGACTCTGGGATTAAGTTCCCTATCTTTGTACCAGTCTTAGTGTAATTGTAGAGGGTACACAGCCAATACCCGCCTTGTGGAAGCCCCGTTGCAACAATAGTTGTTTAGAATTGTAATTGGCAATGAATGGAATAAAAAGAAAAAAAAAAAGAAAAAAAAAAGTGAGAAGATATGTCCACAGTCACAAGAAAACATCAGAGGTACAGCCACCAGAAGAACTAAGTGCTTTCTAGATTGCCTCGATTACCCATGTGTAGTCTATATGTTAGACTGGAGATGGTAATCAATAATACCTTCACTGCAGAGGCCACAGCTGGTCACCTGGCTAAGTACTCTTTGCGAATAGAAGAAATCGTGGGCAGAATCTAAACCAGCTGCCAATATCATCCTCGATCCTATAAATAGATCTGCATTGCCAGGCATACATTCATGCAGAGATGCAGCTACAAGTTCACTTGGCAAGTTTCATCTTTAACAGTTCCTGGTATTAAGCAGGTTTTTGTTGCTCTGCTGTGATAGAAACTTTGCATAGAGAGCATACTTCTATAATCTTTTACATTTCCTGAAAACAAGTTTCAACATCTTTCACAATAGGAGGCAGATAATAGAATTCTCAGTAACCGTAACAGTAAATGGATTTGTAATCTACCCATGATTAAAATTATTTTCATCATGAAGCAGAATTCTCATTATTGTTGCCATTTTAATATTATCAACTATAAAGTGTCTCAGTGATTGATACTATAGACAGCAAAACCCTATATTATGGTAATTAAATCTAAAATGAATCAGCCATCCTTATACGTCTTAGTATAGCACCTGATTATTTAAAAACAATTATATTCTGGTGTCACATAATGGGACCCACTACTTTAAGGAACACACGGGCATAAGAACTGCTCAGGGTCAAAAAGTTGAGCCATAAACAAAATAAAAAGGAAAAAGAAGAAAGATGTGTTATCCCTAATTTTAAATAAAGAGGATTTAAATTTGTGCAGAATTTCAGTCTATTCTTTTCATAAGTTCTAAAATCTTCGCACAGGTCTGACTGGAGAGAAATGAACAGATAGCCAAAATGTAGGCATCTCCTTGTTCATAGTATTTGCATGAGTGTGTGCTTGTACAGGCATACAAGGGAGGAAAAAAACAAAACCCATTTGCCTTTGACTGTATTGGTTCTGTCTTTGATGGAAACCAAGTAATTGTGAGAAAAACCCTAAACTGTCCCCTTTTAAAAAAAGGTAGTTTCCCCCACCTCAAGTCTTACAGTGGCAGTTTAGTGCTGTCTTAAATTGGAGCTAGCTCATGGATTAGTAGCTCTTTAAAGTAGATGTCAATAACTGGAAATGCTAAACTCGGCAAAAATATTCTAAAAAATATTTTTTCACTCTTTCCATATAAGAAGATTTTATAGGGACAGGAACTTCTCAACTGGAAGAACATTTATACCTTTTATCCCTTTAATCTTCAGCTGTTTTCAGTGCATTTTGCCACTGCCTGCTCTTACAAGCTACTTTTTTCATTTTGGTGAAATTTTAGTACAAAAAAATTCTTTAGTGCCTCCGTTCATTTGCAGATTTCACCAGGCTTGCAAAAGCACACCTGTTGTGCTGCCTGGATTTCCTTTTCTGATCATAGGCTTCTGACAAAGAGGGGGGAAAAGAAAGATTTTTATCAAACACTCTTCACCGGACAATGAATTTTCTTCACCATTTGAATGTATCTGTGGAATGCCTGAGTGATTCATTACAGCAGATTCTGAAGTATGACAATGGGCCGCAGAAATGACTGATGGTATCTTTTTCCTGATTTCATTTCCCTGATCCTCTTCATCCCTTGGCCTGTGTACCTCGATTAATTAGAAACCAGGGATTTTCACTCATCAGCTGATGGGTTTCATGCTCCACTCTGTCACAAATCTGCTGCTTGCACTATCTCTCTTACAGCTGGTGGCTGCTTTAAAAACTTTCTTTTTTCTTTTTTCTTTTTTTTCCCCTTTTTTGAAGCAGTGCTTTGTGACTACAGGTTTAGGCCTTTTTAAGATTCAGACATATTTTTAAAAAGAGATTAAAAATTAAAGTAAAGAAGATTCAAAATCTCTGATTAAGTTAATCCCTATCCAAATGATACTTGTCCAAAAATGAACTTTTTGAAGAGATAATAATGTAAATGTTTCATAGCTCTCAGCTTTCCAAGTTCTTTTTTCAAGATATAATAATTGAAGTATTATGCAAAGGATGAAAGTATATAAATATGATTTTTGTGAAAAAGGCCCATATGCTCAGTTCACATGCATTTTAGTCCTGCCTATACTATATTGTTAAGCCAATTGCATTTCAGATTTCACTTGTACGAGGCACCTTATAATAGGATCCTGCAATAAATCATTGAACCATTATTGTTTCTGGAGGAAATATTTCATAATTGAAAATATGCTGCCCCTTAGGGTATATACCAAATTAAAATCACATGGTGATATAATCCCTAAGGAAACAAACCATAATTAAGTAGTATTTAAAATGCAGAATATTTTGCAATAAAACTCCCCCTCAGAAACTTAAAATAATGTGTGAATCACAGACAACAAACATATCAATTATGTCTACCATAGAAAATGTAACCACTGCTAGTTTACTTTCTTATCATTATATATACCCTCCCAGAATTGTTTCATTTAATTTCTTAGTTTAATATATTGTCAGTATTAAAACAGGAGCCTTCTTTTTCTCCCCCCTTCTTTTCCTGTGTGAGCAAGGATCAGAAGCAGCACAGTCTTTCTGGAATGTCAGACTTTGTGGCTGCCCTGTGTTACTGAGAGGGGCAATGCAGAGCCATAGACATCCATGTCTTTTGTTTCTATGGATTAAAATACATCAAGCCTACAACATGGTTAAATTTAATTATGATTCTTTGAGCCTCTTTATTATTGATTGATAGCCTAGGTATATAAGTATACACACAATATCCCATGAAGCAGTCTTCTGCGAGGCAGGAATTTGCTCAAGCAAAAATATCTTCTGTTTATTCATGTCCTCAGTTTTCATTTTGTCTCAAAATAAAAGGTACGGCTGGTGTGTAAGGATGCAAGAGCAAATAGCAAATCAACATTTCTGTGCAATTAAAAATTAACTTTAAAATGTTAAATGAATTCCCTCAATCCACTAATTTTTGTGGTTCCTTTCTGCACTAACTTACTTTGCTCATCACTAATAAGATGCCTTTACAGGGCAGACTCCATAAGGTAGCCTGGTGTACAGAGGATCCTTGCTACCCTGCAGCAACCTAAACCTTGGCAAGCTGCAGCAGAGGGTCAGTCGTACAGTGCTCAGATGTGCCACTGCGCTTGCTGTGTCCCAGGACCAGCTCCAAGCAGACCTTAATAAGATGTGCTCAGCTACTAACTTCTCAGATTTTTCTTCTTCATGTAATACTACATTTATATTAAAAAAAAAAAAAGTAATCAGAAATCTTCTCTTTGGGATTTTTTTTCTTTGCTGCCATTTTGATATTGGTTAGGAAGAGGAGGACTAATAATATCCAGTTTTTATGGGACAGATTCTGCAGCCAGACATTTTCAGTCCTCTGGCACCTTACAGTTTGTGTAAACACATTAGAAATTACATATTGTGTTTCGTGGGAATTTGACCATAGACACCTGCTTTTTTGTGATGAAAAAATAGCGTTAATTTGATTAGTTTTATATAATTTGTTCCCCAAAATCAAACCAAACCCATTGTGAATATTTAAATCTTCTGTCATCTCTGTTTTGCAATCTCCCTTGTGCACTACTCCCAAACAGCCAGTTCAGAAGTTCACTGCTAAAACCATTTGCCTGAGTCATTATTCTGAATTCCGTTACTAGATCCCTTTGCTTGACTACATCAAGGTCAAGCTCACCGTTCTTCCCTTGGAGATTAGCCTTATCCTTCACAGCTTTGCCGCACACACCAGCTGCTAGCTCAGCCTGCAGCCTTCTCTGCTGCTGGTGCCGGTGAGAGAGTCCTCACTGTCACCTCCAGGACCCAGACCCCAGACACCTCCCTTATGCTGCAGCTACTAGTGCCACCCTTCTCGATCCCTCTGTGACCATTTCTCCAAAGTGATTTCATGTCTAATTCAGTGTGATAATTCTCCAGATTCCCCAACCGACTCCTTTCAACTTCATCTTCCATCTAACCCCATCTTCAGTGTCAGCATGGTTGGACACCAATAAGAAATCAGCTGTTTAACAGCAGAAGGAAATGGAATGAATGAGATGAGAATGTGGGTTTTCCTTGTATTTAAAGTGTTAATGCATACAATAAATAAAAGTGCTACACTGTGGTCTTCCAGGAACTGTAGTATTCCTGTGTTTCAAGGCATGGTGCTCCAGTCTCCAGCTCTAAAAAAGTAGGCACTGCCAGTTCATGGCTTTGTGGATCTTAAGGCGTATCTTACTTTCTCTGTCCAGACACCCCATACTGAGTAAAAAATTTACATTAGCTTTTCCTTTTTTTTTTTTTTTTAAATCAACTTTTATGTTCATTTAGCCAGGAACAGATCCTTGTACATCTTTGCTCTGGGGCACATGGGTTCAAGTATTTACATAGTCTACTTCAGGTTTCTGTAACCATTTAATTGAAGTACAGGCACCTTTATTTAGGACTCCAGCTTTCCTTTATAGTCCATGTAGGAAACATTAGGAGCCTTCAGAAGGTGATTTAGAGCTCTAAAAGCAGCTGTGTGGAGATACAAAGGCTGAATATTTTTCCACCTCACTCCTGGTGATGAGCACAATGAGGTTCTGATCCTGATGTCACCTTTCTGGGAATGAGACAATGATAATATGAAAAAACGATAATAATTTTAACTGTCATTTGAGTCTTGAATAATTCTGTGTGATACAGAAGAAGACCTTTAAGAAACAATCTGTGAAACTGAACATTTATTTTATGGAATTGAACCCTGATGAACTGAAATCCCATTATCATTTCATTTGTTCCTTGAGATGCGTTTCTCTGCAGATTTCCAAAGAACAGCACTAGATCAGTACATCTCTCAGCCCAAGCTTACCAGTCATCATCAACATTATCTTTGTATTTGAAAATTAAAAAGTTAATTAAAAAGCAGGGATGGATAAGAATTTGCATTTCTGATCAACAAAGTTTTTAAAGTTTCTCTTGCTATCAGAGTTAGTAAGAAAAAAAAATCACGCCAAACAATTTTACCTGTTTACTAAGAAGCAGAAATACTTTGTTAGGGTAGGAAACATCTATTTGCTTTTATACAGAGACATTATTATCTGTATTTTTCTCTAAACTCAGAAAGACATTATCAACAGCTCATTTTCCAGGTTGCCTAATTCTGAGCTTACAGGTGAATAAAAATGCGAACAAATGAGCTTTTTGCTCTGACAGACAGCATTTTGAAAGCATCTCCAAAGGCAATCAAGGGGTGCAGTGGAAGCATAGGAAAGTGAAGTGACCTGCTGAGGGCAACACAGCAGATGGAAATATGGGGGAGGAACACTGGCTTCCCAACATGGCTTTTTAACTTAGTCCTTGATAAAGACACATCTCCTAAAAACGAAGGCTGTCATAGGTACCTTGAAGTTAAGTAAACCTGATCAACTTGAAAATGTCCTTGAAAACAATATACTTCACTGCAGCGCCAAGATGTAAACATACTCCCCCAAAATGAATACATTTGTGGATGCTTCTGTTTTGCTCGTCTACCGTAAAAAGGTTGGATCTGGACTGTTTTCCCATCAGAAAAGGGACCTGATGCTGTTAGACAGAGGGTTTGGGCTCTGTTACACCTGTCCCTAAGCCTACTGCCAAGAGGGAAGACTCAGTCACTGTTTGCTAGTTAGATCCACAGCTGAAAGGGAGACAACATCCAAATTACTTCTCCCATCATCTTTTCTGCTCAGCAGGGAGTTCAAGCTGGTCTGTATCACACTAGTTCTAAGCAGAACCATGAAAAAAAAGCTGTTTCAAAAGCCTGTGTGTAAAAGCGGCGTTGGTCAGAACTAGGGGGGATCAGGATTCATAACAGTGAAGCCAATGAAATTGCACACATGCAAATCCACCATTTTTTCCAAATTCATATTCATCAAATTTTGATTTATTATTTATAAATTTGATGAACCCCTCATTTTTATCAGAAACAGTAAGACCTCAGAAATTCAGAACATCAGCAATATTTTTCTCAGAAGAAAAGCATCTAGCAAAATCCTGGTTTGATTATCGTCACAGACAGTGGACACTTAAAAAAGGAGTCTACTTCTGAAAGGAGTCCACTGTGAAAACAAGACAAATCTTCCCTTGCTATAGCCTGCATCCAACAATGTAAGGCTTAAGGACTTCCTGAGCTGGAAGGTCAATGTCCTACCTTGTGCTTAACAAGTCCAGGGGAATGCTCTCTTCCACGAATGTGCCTAACTGCTTTTTTTAACACAGTAATACATTGGGCTTCCACAACATCCTGGGTTCACCCAGACTGCACAGCTGACTGTGAACTGTGTGAAGAACTTCTTTCTGTGAATTCAAATTGATAAGGGTTCTTGTGCTACAAGAATAGTGAATAAGCATTCCCCATTCACTTTCTACATACCTTCCATGATTTTATGGACATTAAGTTATGTTTCCCTACAATCATTCCTTTTCCAAGCTGAAAACTCATTTTCTATTTAGTCTTTTCACATAAAAGGCCAATTCATACCTTTGTTTCTACTTCTCTCTACTTTTCCTATTTGTACTATGTAATTGTTCAAATTGGACTACTAGGAGTGCACTCACTGTTTAAGGTGTAAGTGCTGTGTGTCTATGCAGTGGCATGATATTTTCTGCTTTGCTCTTTATTCCTTTCCTAATAATTTTTAACATTTATTTTCTTTTTTTAATTGTTGCTAAAGGTAGAGACGATGTTTTCATATAACTGTTGTACCTCCAGGATCTTTTTCGTGGCAATGGCTAGTTTATAGCCTATCACTTTCCAGATCTAGTCAGAGATGTTTTTCCTCATTTACATAACCCTGTGTTTATCACTATGAATTTTATCTGCCATTTTATTTCCCAGTCAGTGTTGTGACATCCTCTACAAGACTTCTCAGTCAGTTTCATTTTAACTCACCTGAATAATTTTATACCAAAAATACCAAACCCTCCTCTACTTTGTTGATAAATCTGTTAAATAACAAAGTATCTGCACAGTCTGTAAGGAACTCCTCTGCTGAATCCTTTACGCTGTAAAAATTAACTGTTCATTTCTCCTACTTCTTCATGTCTTGGAACCTGTGAGAGCCCAGATTTTTAAAATCCTGTGTTGGAAGACTTTTTAAAAAACTTTGTAGATTTCCACATGTGCTAAGAGAATTTGTTCACTTTTATCTATTTCTTCACTGACTCCACTAAAGAACTCTCCTATAGGTTAGTGAGACGTGACTTCCCTCTGCAAATTTCATAATAAAATTTTCAAATTATATCTAAAAATAACAGATTGTCTTAATGGTATCCTAACATAGAAGTGTGTCAATCTTACGAATATCTTAATAATAATACGTGATTATTCTTTACTATGCCTTTCCATCAGCTTGCTCAGTATGGAAGACGGCTACTAGTTTGCAGTCCACCAGGACTTCTTCAAAACTTTACAATTAAATAGGCATCATGCCTAATAAATTTTTCCTTTGAGTGGTAGACTCTATATAATAGCTAAAAATATGATAATACTAATAAATTTCATATTTGAGTCCCTTCAGAAGTATTCGATAATTCCTTGCTACTATTGATTTTATTGGTTTTCTCTAATTTCTAAGAGGTTGTTTTGGCTGTGTGGACAGATTTTGTGCAGCAGAGCCAAGCAACCCAAACTTTTTCCTGACCTGTTGCTGAAGGATTTGAATGACTAAGCAGACAAGCTAACTGCCCAGGGCATTAGGAGGGACTCCTGACTCTTTTGGTTGAATAAAAAGTCCAGGTCATAAGTATCACTTCCCCTGAAGGAACTACAATTAACAGTTGCATGGCTGCATAGTGTATGCAACCTGTGGCGCAGCAGATACATTTGCTATAAGGATTAGGCTGGTGCATTGGCTGGTTACAGTTCATAAAGATAGTGAGATGCCAGGCTGGAAATGTTTGTCAAGTGAAAAATGGAAACAATATATACAATGTACACAACTGATACAATGACATTCAAATTTAGAGACAAAAAAGTTGATAGGAAAAAGAGTGGAAAATGAATTGTGGGAAAATATTTCTCCTTATTCTTTTATTGTTTCTTTTTGTGCGTACTGTTAAAAGTTCCAGCCTGATTTTTCTTCTGGCTGCAGAACCTGGATAATACACTAGTCAGTTCATCCTCAGCTTTCCCTTTCTCATCTCTTAAGGCGAGACTAAACTGAGCCATAAATGTGAATGTGACATTTGAACCCTGATTTATTTTAATTTCTTGCATTAATTGTGTCTTCTAGTAGTCTGTGCATATATAGCCAGTAGAAAAGTTAAATTCAACTTCAGTAGAGTTATTTTGTAATTGAAATAAAGGAAGGGAATGTTTCCAGAGGATCCAAGGTTATTGTAAAGTGTCCTTTGAAATAACAAAGTTAAATAATCTTATTTCAGCCACAGAAGCCAGCACCAGTTTCCCACCTTTTATTAGTCGACATCTTGGATAACACCATAAAGTTCCCCAACAACTTTTGATTGTTGTAATTTATAAGGTTAAGTCACGGCAGTACCAGGAAATGCCCTGATGCAGTATATTGCAGTAAATATAAAACCCCAACAACATTTGGGCATAAATCTACTACAGTTATTCTTATTTATGTCAAGTAGTATCCAATCACTAAGTATCAGGCTGAAAGCATTCATAGAATATTTGTATTATCAAGCTCTATTACTTCTTTTGATATTACTCCTACCACTACACAATGGGAGAAAACGTGGCAGAAATGATCCCTGATCAGCCTAGGACTTACTATTCTAAGCCCTAGAAATGTTCTGAAGTGGGAGAAGGGCTGATAATAACTTCTCCCTCATATGCAGGGCATGGCATTGCACAGATGAGGCATGCTTTCGTTCTGATTTCCTAGGCACGCTACAAAGGGATGATAAGAGATGCATTGGTTCATAGGATAGGCCTGGCACAGCAGCTAGGAGCCAGCTGCATCCGTGAGAAAATGTGTGCAGGAGACCTGCATCTCACAAAGCTGTACTGGGATTTCAGCGGCGACAACATGAAGTCTTCCAACCCAGGAGAAAAGCTGGAATTACAAAGCATACTACATTAAGTGAGCTTTTTTTATCTTCACCTGCCAGTTTTACAGTGGCTTGTGTGGCTATCAGTGTTAAACGGGTTACAAATTATTTAGACCCTTGGGAGAACTTGTGTGATGAGCAGAATACATCCAGGCATATCTATTGTTCAGTTGCATCATATTAAATGAAATACAGGCCCTGCTGTTCATGAAGGTAAACAGGTAAAAAGGCAATAAAATGACTGAAAAATTGATAAATAATGAAAAATATTCATTATTTATTGGGAGGTTTTTTCATATAGTTGAAGGAGATATACTAGATATGATTTTGAAGAGGTTTTGGCCTAGAGTGCTTGTCCTTTACAATGCTAGACAATTCAATGTGTTATTTGTTATTAACCTTAAAGGGACCAGGTTCTTTATCATGAAGTGCACACAAGTGGAATTGGGCCCATATCCTGCAAGGTGTCCATAGTATCAACAGTTTTAGCTGTGATGCTCATTTCCCTATTTGTTCCGGTCTTAAAGAGTACTCTTAATTATTATATTTTTCATTTAGGGCCTAAGCTGTAAGCAAGCAGATATGATGTCAGTTTATTTCCAATAAAACCAATTTTTAAAATTCCTTAAGGATTTTTGAATAGTTTATTAACATCTGGGCTGTCTTATATCTGCTTCACTAGTCTAATAGTCTCAGTTTCAAAAGAAAAGAAATTTCACTGAGATTCACCAGTAGATGACAGATGGTTTCTCTCGTACTGCCTGAGACATGAAATTGCAGGTGACACCTGATATATGATAATAAAAGAGCACCCATCAAGTAATCAGCCCCTGGCCTTCATTTCAGTGACGTCATGAGAATGCAGGTGGCTTACCTCTGGATCCCGGCGCTTCGGAGCAAAATGGTGTGCATTGTTAGGGGCTTACCGAGAAAACTTTTATCTCCCCATCTGTGTGGTCTCTGTTGTGATAATTTTGGAGTGAAGCCATCTTTACTATTCTGCCTGCTTAGCTGAGAGTTAGGAGCAATTGGCTGCAGGGCTGTTTATCCTGCGCTTTCTTTTTGTAAAGGCCATCATTTGGGGCTTGCTGTTGTTATCAGTACTGGAACATGTCCTAGACCATGATTAAGAAAATATAAGGGGAGAAAATGAATTCTGATGCACTGTTCAACTCTCAAATACAGGTCAAGCCAGTTTTCAGACTAGGGTTTGAGCAGTCTGAAAACCACAAAGAGATCCTTCTCCTCCACACTGTTTGCATCATATTTGGTGGTTTGAGGAGTAACTAATTTTTAATATACAGGTAGACATTTTCAGAGCTATCAACTGAGCTTTTAATGTAAAATCCACCACTCATACTGGCAGTCTAACTATTCTTTATCCCAGGACTCCATAAGAAATTATGGAAGCACAATATCTCCCTTACAGCATTCCTAAAAACAAGATGTTATCTGTGGTTTGCAGCCAGCTTTTCACTCATTCCCGGAAAAGCCCATAAGAAAACCGAAATCCTAAACCGAGGAGTCTTTGCCTCAAAGCATGGGGCACCAAATTCAGGTGTGTGAGATACCTGCAGAGTCATTGCGGTTCTTGGTTATGACCAAAGATTCAGCTGCTAATGAAATCATGTTGTGGGAAGTGCAGAGATATCAAATTCACTGGCGTGCCACATTTAGAAGGCTGCACCCCCAAAGCGTCCTCTTGCCTCAGAGACCATTTTATGAATAAAGCCCCAGTTGAAAAACAGCAACCCATTGTCATGAACACAGCTAAGCTGCTCTCATCTCTGTGAAGGGATTAGTGGAATTGCTTTGATTACTCAGACTGAGGGAAAGGTGGGACCACGATCAGGATTGCACTGCTAGTCCACCCTCCACAACACCTTCAAAGAAACCAGAATAGCATGTCCCTTACTTAATGCAAAGTACACAATACCGCTGTGATAGGCTAAAAAAGGCTGCATAAGATGAGTTTTGCAGCTAGTGTAAGCAAAGTGCCTTTCTGATGGGACGTGTGCTGTGTGAGAGGAGCCAGCCTTCTGTAACACAGTGGCACATAAAGAGCTCACAAAAGCAGCAGTAAACATCTGACAGCTGTGGCCATGGTATAGGCATGGTTAAACAAGTCACCAACAGTGGCCTGAAGGGAGACAATAGCACAGCTTTGTGGCAGTCCCAGTAAGAATGTGTTGTCCAGCCGCCCAGGACCATAAGTCATGACTTCATTGCTGGCAACAGAAAGGCCTGTATTTCAGGAGCCGGGGAGGAGTCACTTTGGAAAATACACCCAAGGGGAAGATGCATCAGCAATGTCATCAGTCCAAATAAAAGGAAATAGCAAAGCTCAATTCTATGTGTAGATCAGTCCAGCAGACAGACATTATTGCTCAATCCAAAGTACAGAGAGAGACTGTTCCTAATTTTGTCCCAGGAGCCCTTTCCAAAAGCTAATACCTCATTTTCTCCACCTTATTTCGTTAACAAGGACTTGTTAGCTTTTCCCTTTCAAACTGATAGCTTGTATATGTTTCTGTTGGAGTAGGATGTAATTTCTCCTTTGATGCTCTTCTTGGTTATTGCTCTGCCTGCAATTTGCACTTAAAGCTTCTAATATATAGAATATACCTTTATGGATGTGCGTCTTCCACTTTGACTTTCCCTAAGTTCACTTCCAATAAAATGGTACAAGAAGCCATTCTTTTCCTTTGTTCTAACACCCTGATGATCTTAATCTATTTTTTTCACTGCTCTCTTGCTTTTATATCTCACTGAGATCAAACTCCTTGTTCTATCTCTCAGAAACACAGCTTTTATTTAAACAGATTCCTTTCTTCCCACCCACATTCTGGCAGCAGTTGGGCTGAGCACAGTTTTCCCATCCACAAAAGTCTTGATATTTAGAAACATTCCTGTTTTACATCCAAGCCCCCTCAAATAGACAAGCCAGACAGCACTTCATCCATCCCAGAATGGGCAATAGACCAGTGATTCATGAGTTTTCCTGTGATCCAGCAGGAATTTGATTTTCTGCTCTGCCTTAGTCGGAGTTGAACTGCTGGCCTTCCGCAGCTGAGGAGGTAGCCACAGCCATTTGGTGCTTTGCTGCTGCGAGAGAGGTGTTCAGCCAGAAATTCCCTTCTTGTCTGGTATGTATGGCTGTGTGAACATGTTTTTGACAAATTAACTCTTCACGGAGAGAGCAAAAATTAGGAAAAAAAGAAAAAAAATCCCCAGTCGCTGGAATCCTGACTTAATTTTCTATGATTGAAGCACTCCAGCTTTGCTAGCTGGCAGGCTGGATTTGGTCTCTTCCCTTTATAGCCTGTCCCAAACCTTGCTGGTAGCAGTGAACTTTATCTTTCCCCACGCTTTCCCAATGGAAACTACTCCTCCTTCTCTTCAGTCTCAGCTTCCTTCAGTGAGCGTTCCCTTTTTCCATCTTCCAGCAGTAAGGAGTCACTAAACTCATGCTCTTGCTCTGTTCACAGAAAGCTAGGAAGATCCGCAGCCTCATTTGGGAAAGTCGCCATTGTCCACACTCAAAAGAGCCGGGGTCCTGCTGTTTATGTTACTGCTACAGATAGGAGAGGGGAGAAAACAGAGGAGTAGATGGGAGAAGTAACTCAATGGTCAGAGGCAGTATGCAGAGAGTGAGCTCCCTGTCCTGTCACCCTCTGCCTTTTGGTGACCTCCCAAAAGTAGCTTTACTTTTCTGGGTATGGGAAGCCATATTAAGGATGTGTTTGGAGCAGCATTTACAGTCTTTCTTAACAAGAATCAGGCAAAAATGTTCTTCTTCCAAAAGTGTGTGTAGGACTTTGAAAGCCATATTTTGGAGATGTTAAATACAAGAATGTGTCTACCTTTTTATTGGTGCTGTTTTAAATGTTCAGCCTGCCTTCATCTGTGTATGCTTTGACATGGTTGATTGTGTCATTATAATCAGGTTTTGACCAATTCCTGTCTTCAAAATATTGAAATACTAATATTTTAACAAAAATACATCTATGGAAGGATTTACTTATGTGTTATTTCTCTGGTTCCCTGAAGAGTAAGGCGAAATATTGTTTGTGTAAGTTCTAACCCACTACAGCAAAAACTATTTCCATAAATACTTATGCAAAATAAAAAATGATTTGAGGATGTTTCCATACCAGGGGTTTTTTTCCTGTGTACTTTCTTGAAGTGTCTTTTCATTACTATGAACATCTCATAAAACAAATTTTAATGTTTCATGCTCAACAATTGCAGGTATTTATTTTCCAGGAGCTTTCACATCCGAAGCTCTGTATCTACAATTTCACACATCCAACCAGAGAGTAAGAATTATATGAGTCTCCAGTGACCTATCATAGCTAAGAAATCAACTAAAATAAGAAATGATGGAGAAACAAAAATTTACAAAAAAATTGAGTGAACAATTTCAAACACAAATTAAAGGAAAATAAGCTATTTTCAACAAACAGGTAAAAAGGCAATAAAATGACTGAAAAATTGATAAATAATGAAAAATATTCATTATTTATTGGGAGGTTTTTTCATATAGTTGAAGGAGATATACTAGATATGATTTTGAAGAGGTTTTGGCCTAGAGTGCTTGTCCTTTACAATGCTAGACAATTCAATGTGTTATTTGTTATTAACCTTAAAGGGACCAGGTTCTTTATCATGAAGTGCACACAAGTGGAATTGGGCCCATATCCTGCAAGGTATCCATAGTATCAACAGTTTTAGCTGTGATGCTCATTTCCCTATTTGTTCCAGTCTTAAAGAGTACTCTTAATTATTATATTTTTCATTTAGGGCCTAAGCTGTAAGCAAGCAGATATGATGTCTGTTTTCCAACACCTGAGTGTGCAAACACTTCTCTGCACACGCAAATTGTGTGCATGAAGCAGTCCTGGGGAACTGTTGTTTTATGTAATAGTATCTAGTCATATGTCTATCCAAGTTTTACATTTAATTCAATATTGCACTATCAAAGTGGCAGTGGACTATACCAATCACTGCAGATTTTTTGGTCCTTGCTTTATGGGTAGCTAAGCACATGAAACTGTTTTTGCCCGATAAAGCAGACTGGTATCACTGAACCCTGGAGCCCCTCAACCTCTGTCTTAATCACGAAACTGCCCAGTTTATGGGACAATTTGTGTATTATAACATAGGTCTATAACAGAAGATCATGTCTGAGCTTGGTCTATAAATGAAATGCTAACTTTACTAACTAATCTACTTATATATACTGCATATTCAGTCCTGCATTCACTCTCTTCTGAAGTACTTGGTAGACTAATTCAGGACTGCAGTAGGATAGAGAATTGTCCCTGTGGATCACTATGACTAAGCTGAAAGCTCTTACATTTTTAGAGGGTTTGTGCTACAGAAGTATTTCTCCTACTTGTTCATATTCTGCCCTGTTACTGGAGGTAGGACTGGTCATACTGCTTGTGTTGAATCGTGTCTGATTCTTCCCATTTTAAGATTCTGTTTTTGCTTGCTGACACATTTTTTGGACTTTAATCTTTGGTTTTGCAATGAAATTTTTCCTATTGTGTAGCACTCTCAGGCTGAGTAAGTTTAGGAAATCTCAGTCAAAAGGGATTCCACTGTCTCTGAGAAGCAGCACAGGGAAAAAGCACATGGTGTCTCTTCAAGGGCCCCCAAGCCCCATTAAACTGTTCTCGTGACCTTTCCTTAAAGGACCTAATGCCCCCATCCCTGAAATGCGTCTTTCTGTCTTGCTTATAAGAATCAACTTTATTTGGATCAGATCACAGGCAGTTTTACAGCTGGAGCTCAGGAGCCCGGTCCACCCTGTGCACCCAGAGAGAGGATCAGCACCCCGTATGTCCCCCAAGGCCTTGGCTTCTACACTTACTATCTGTGGAAACATAGTTCATACACAGATGGTATGTGTAGGAATTACAGATGCTGCAAATAACATCACAGCTGCACGTAACATCAGAGCAAGCTGAGCTTTGAACAAAGTGTGCTCTGAGGTGAAGGATGCTGAAAAACAATCCTGGGTGGGTATCAGAAAACAGGAACACATATTTGTAGCAATCTTTCCATGCCTCTATTCCCTATCTTCAAAATGAGCATAAATAAAACTTCTTCTCAGAAGAGCAGTGTGAAAACATCACGGTGTCACCACTGGTGATGAAACTGTAGTACCGAGCACCATAACAAAGCTCATGAAAGAATATGTGATTCTGTCTAAAACACAGGCCAGGGCTACACTGATGAAGGAACAACAGATTGGATAGCTGATCACCAAATATGAAGTGGATAAAGCAGAAGCTATTTAATCAAAATATCTTTTCACTAAAGATCTGAATTGTGGTGAAAAAAGCAATGTTAACATCCTACCAGTTTCTGACTACTGAGGGTCTGAGTCTGCCACTTGAGTACATTTGTATTAATATTCATGTGTAAATTACCCATAGAGTAAGATAACTCTTTGCACTGCATATAGTTTCATATTAGATTTGCTTAGTTCTGTATTTACCTGTCAAACAATTTCCTATTTGGTCTCCTCTTGAGACAGCTATAGAAAACATGTTTCTTCATGTTTGGAGTAACCAGACTAATTCTCTACATGATTATGAGCAATTTTGATTATATTCTGCATAAAACCAGTAAAATATCTTATCTGATGCCACAGTGCCACAATAATCAGCTGAGATTCACTCACTGAGGTACATCATCCATTGAGACAGCTGGTGCTTTCTCTTCCCATTTTTAAACTCCAAACCAAAGTCTTTTTTCTAGCAAATTCTTGCCTTTTCAAATTACTGGTTAATACTCTAGTAGCAAAGATAAACTTCATAAAATAGATTAAATACTAAAAATGTAATTATGTTTTAAATTAAATGTAAATGTTTAAAAATATAAAACTTTGTAAATGTGTTTTTGCATTTTGTACTGAAACCTCCCATATATATGTATAGAGCAATTGACCACACATAAAACTGTCTCACAAATTTCAAAGTAATAGTTTGTGTAATTATATTGAATCAGAGGGGTCCTGTTACTTTGTTCATAGCTGGGGAAAAAAGCTTATGTAATACTGAAATGAAATGTTATTACAGTCTCACTTACTCATTCTTGGAATTGGCTTAGTGATTACTTCAACATCGACATCAGTGAAAAACATTTGACATCTGGCCTAGAAAATCAGACAGCAGACCACAGAGACTTTGATTAAAAAACTTCATGTAATTTTCTCCAATCAGTAAGCTGGCCTGTTCTTTTATTAGAATGAAGGTTTCTCTCATCACCTGCAAATTTCTAGGAAGACCTCAGAAAAGAAGGAAAAAAAGCAGTTCTACTGCTTTTATAATAAATTTCCATTCCAACAAGCAATTGCACAGACCGAAGAGGAGCATCAGTTCCACTGACAAATTGTTTTCTTCTGTTTGTAAAGGGTCAAACATCTGATTTCCACAAGTGTTTTTGCTATTTAATCCTTTATCAAAGTTTACTAGTTCATCCTTCTCTGTTTAATGATTCCTAAGGAGTTTTGCACAAGATGCAAACCCATTTTCTGGAAAAACACAGCAAAATCTACAAGCTTTTTCATGCTCCCTGTATGTCACTGGATATTCCAAGCTAGAAATAATATAGGCCACTTATGCTCATGTTTTTATATCCTCCTCCAGAGCACAGCCACTCTATCATGACAAAAAACAAACCATTAGCATGGTATTACAACATACATTCAGAAATGAACAGCACTGCAGTATCATCATGAATTAGAGTCTCAGGCTGAGATTTCAGTTCACAACATCAGAGCAAGGCATCAACAAACTCATGCAAGAAATACTGCAGTAATGAACCATCACACTGCCCTTCCTCTTTGAATCAAATTTATATAATGAAACTGGATAATTAACTTATTTTCAACAAACTAATTCAATGTGTCTGTTTTCAGCTCAAAGAAAGTTGCTGAAGCCATTTCAAACACAACACCCCAACTTCTTCTTCTTTGGCAAGGACAAAATCTTTGTTAATATAATGCCACAGTAGATTTGCTTACCTCTTAAGAGCAATGAGGTATGTTGTAAAATATGATACTACTATCAAAACATTCATAATCAAATACTAATAAAATTACAAAGTTGGAATAGAAAGAAACTCCTGTATTTCCTTAAATTACTCGTCACAGTGTAACCCTTATAAAAGCTAATGCTCAAAAAAGTCTTGAGAGCAGAACTGTAGCAAGGAGAGGGAATAACCTAACTCCTGGAAACAGAACAGGAAATCTCTCTACCATTGTAAACTGAGGACTGTATTTAATGATGTACATTACAGGTCCTGACCAGAATCGGTCATGATTGGTCCCAATGCAGATGAGTTTCTCTTGTTCCTTTTGGGTTTTGTTAGAAGCAGCCATGTTGGTTCCTCTTGTTTAACATAGTCCTTTAATTATACAACACATTGATACTTCCAGCTATTCCAGTCATATTAGAGAAATAAAAATTTCTCTCATGAAGATGTGCCTAATAGCCCAAATGCAACAGCACAAAACATGTATTAACAATATAACATTTATGGCACAGAGCTTGTTTCCCTATATATGGGGAAAGAACAACCTGCCTGCTATCAGAGCACAAACACTGATCACTGCATCTTGGCTGTATTCTGTAATTCCTCCTTTAACTTCAACTACTAATTCTAAAATATCATGCTTAATTTCCCACTAAAGCATTAGCACATAGCTATGAATTTCATAGTATAGCAAACCTATTTTTATGATGGATATAACTAAATCTCATTGAGAAAGATATTGAATAGGATCTATTGCCCTGTTATCCAAAGTCTTGCTACTGTTTTATATTCTCAAAATGTTTTGCATTCATGCTACACTCCATTCCACAGCAGTCATTTTTTTAACAGCTGAAGTGCTAAAGTCCCTCTACCAGTGACTGGGTCAGTTATTACTTTTGTAATAGTAGCAAGACAGAATAAAATCAGAAAGCTGTACCCTCCTCCCCACGTTTGGGAAAATGGGGAGAGAAGTGCACACAATGGACGTTTTTCTCGTGTCATATGGAGAACAAGTGGGATACACATGGGGGTATGACGAGCAGTAGGTTGTGTTTGCTTTGTTCTGCTGCATGGCTGCATCCCTGCAGTAGATTATTGCAGAATTGGACATTAATAACTTTACTCTCACTAATTGGTTATGGACTTTATAGTTCTAATCAATAAACTAATTAAGCTGGGTCAGCTGGTCTCCTGAGCCCTTCTTAAGAACAACAAATAGACAACTGTCAAACCCACGGGTCACGGGCAACGCCAGAAGGGAGCGAGTGATGTTTGGGGGAGATGCATGCAAGCCGGGAGGGCTGCGAGCCCCGGGGGGTGTCATCGAGGCCCATCAGGGCAGCTGCTGCTGCTGGGAGCAGGCAGGCAGAGAGGAGGAAAGGAGATCTATAGAAATACAGAAGTCACCTGAAGCATGACCATGAGGGAAAGCCAAAAGAAAAGGCTTTTTGAGCAGTGTTGCCTGCAAAGACCTCAGAAATTGCTTCCCCTTCTTGTGCTCAAGGATTTAAAGTTTCTTTTCTAAAAATACGTAGAACAGCATTAAAACCAAATCTGACTCTGTGATTGACTTCACCCTCCAAACAGAACCAGCCTGTAATATTTCAGCAACTGTCTTAGGGGCTTGGGTAAAGAAAAGCAACAGAATTGGTTTTCCATTTAACAGTGTAGATATGTGCACATGAAATTATAATTTTCCTGCTTTTCTCTTGAGCATGTGCTGCCATTCCTGACTCTGGGAACACTGAATTCTACATAAATTTGTTTCTGCCTGAAACTTCAACCACAGCCATTTGGTTTCTTCCCCATAAGTATATTACAGACATTTACCTAAAGATGATTGACCCTGACAATGTATGATAAACATGATGATCCTTTATGCTATATCTGCTTAATGCAATAAATCTGGTGAAGGCTGAAATAAAAAGAATTATACAATCAGATCATCCATGATTGTAGTGAATTGGAGTAAGTGACCCAGGATGCTCCTTTCAGGCCTGTGCCACTATCATTCTATTTCAAGATATCCGAATACGAATTAAGTGACACCAAATGTATTTTGTCTTCAAAGTAAGTAACATCTGTTTACTGAGCTGTACATGGTACTTGCCAAGGATGTAACAATTCTTCATGTAATTGCAGTAAATGCTTGGCACACTAAGCTTCCAAACTAAGCAAGTGACATATTAAGACTAGACTAAGAGAGAGCTCTCCTGATCCATAATTCCACATACCGGTACATGCTATCAGGTGACATGATGTTTCTTTTCGTCCTATAATTCTTTTTAAATAATTGCATCACTAACAGGTGATATCTCATCACAAAGTGCTAGAGTTTTTATTATTTGTCTCAGATGAATCCTCCAGTATGGCTCGCCTGAACATCTGTTGTTTTGCACTGTCATGAGAGCAAAAAAAGCACCTCCAGTAAAATTTTATATGTAGCATAAACAGCCCATTTAACTGGTTTGTTTTAAACAATACAGGAATTTAGTTAAGTGTTCTTTAACTTCTCCGTCAGAATAAAATTAACTCTTTTGCTAACAAAACAGTCTTCATCTTTTTTTTTTTCCTTTTCTACAGAACTGTACAAGCAAGTGATTTTTTTGGGTTTGGCCATAGTTGAAGACTCACTTTGGGACAACCTGAAGTTTTTTTTTCTTCAACCATTTTTTAAGCTAATTTCAGGTGTAATGAATTTTTTCTTTAACCTACACTTAAAGTATTTTGTTCTGGTATTGTTTCGACCATATACTTTTTGTATTGATACTAAATTTGATTCAAATTTGAAATTAAATCCTACATTAAAGCAAAATAAATGTAAGAACCAACGGAATATTTAATTTAAATCTTCAAAATTCTGGACTTAATCTCTAAAATTCTCTTTTCCTGATTAAAGATCTTTTCTGTATGCTTTGACTTTCTGGTCTTTAACTTGACAAAGGTAGTGTACTAATACAGAGACAATACCACTAGGTTTTTTCCTACCTTTTCTTCATTTTCATCTGTAAAGCAGAAGGAAGCCTGTTGTCTGAAGCAGTAGACATTTATTATGGAGACTAAGTATGGTGCAATTTGAAAATGATATATTGGAATGTTTGCTAAGAATGGGTTTAGTACATATTTCTAGCACTATGGATAGTATTTCATCACCACATGAATCTTTTGGAGGGTTTATCTGTGACAATTTCATAATCTGTCACTAAGGGGATTGTATATACAAATGCATTAATTCTTTGTTTGAGGATCTTATGACCATTCTAAACATGGGATCCTGAAGAAGAGTCCTGCCTAATCATGTGTTTACAAAGTTTATGTTTGTTTGCATACTGTATGGTTGCCAAAATGTCTGGATTCAGGACTGTGACTGCACAGCTGAAAGGCAGGCTGTGCTTTTTCTGTTCAGTAAAGATATTCTATGGTTTGCTCTTCCTAGAAAAGTTTCTCTTAAGCTCATTTTTGAAGACTGTTATTTAAGGTTTTTGCAAGTGTCCATTATAACCTATTCAAATGTTTGGGATTATTTTAAGAGCAACCTCAACTCTGCATTACTTAGGAACCTATTAACTTCTTTTGTTTAGTTGGATTTTTTTTTTTATGATAACTATTTTGGAAAGTGTTTTTGATGTTAGTTTACTTATATGTATTCCAAAACCAAGAACAAGTACAGAAAAAAATGTTTGCAGATCTAAAGTAATCTTAATCTTTATTACAGAAGTAAAGATTGATCTTTATTACACTGAAAATAATTTGGCATAACAAGGCAGAGAGCAAAAAATTGTAGTAGGCATTGAGTAATATGGTAATAAAGGGAAATGAGAAATAAAGGAATGTGTTTTGCTGTAGAGTTACACAGGCTTCAGCTCCGAGACAGCAAGCTGACTTTTTTGCCCTTATTTACCACACAACTCAAGTACATTAAAACACCAGATGATCTCCTCCTACCTTAATGTCAGCTTGCATCTCTATTTAAATTTATCTGGCATTTATGTAACTTTCAAGTTACAGTGTAAACAATTCTATGAAATCCCACCACATCATTCTATGAGGAAATAAACACTATTTTCATGTATTAGAAATTATTGCAATTAACAAGGGATTTTTTACTTTCAGCTCTCACATCATTATGAATTCTATTTACATGGCAAAAATAATTTTAGATACTCTTTAGCAGACATGTTTTCCTTCTTTTCCAATATTTGTAAACTCTTAAGCTACATTGCATAGCCCATCATAATTCTTTCCCAGAATATTATCATGTAGAGTATAAGTTCTTCGGTATCCAGCTGTAATGGCCCATAAGTTCATCTGGTAACCCATGTCTTTAAGATCATGTTGCTGAAGGAGTTTTTATCAGTTCTCCAAATTAAAATTTGCAGCCTCTATTGTTACATGCTTATCAGTCTGAAACTTTTTTTCTTGTTCTTGGTGCTTTTATGTAGGGGCTTACAGGAGTTTCTACCAACACAAGTGCAGGGAGTTTATTTTTAATCATGTACCTAAGAATTTTTTAACTAAAAGCTCAGCCTTCTATTAGCATTCTGATCCAGCTAAGCTGTAGCAGTCAGAGGAAAGAATGCCACCTACTGAATTATCAATACTAATTCAGTTAACAACCCATATTTTTCTTACAGGTCTGTTATCTTAATACTGATCAAGCTCAATACTAGATGGCCCTGACATTTGGCAAGACCACAGAACAAACAAGTATGACTTCTTGATTTCTATGATGAGCAGCTGAATTTTCAGATTGTTAAAAACAAATATAAAAAAGAAGCATTAGTGTATTTTAAAATGCATTGCATTTCCAGAAGGATATAGAGAGTAGAATTTTAGGAGTTTTATGAGATTAAAAATGCTGAGAAGTAAAGTAACACCAACACAGATTTTTTTAAGTTTAGGAGGGCAGGTACTGATGAGTCACAGACCATATATACTTTTAAAATTGCATAGTGATCAAAACAGCAACAGTAGAAGGCACTTCTTAGAGCTTTCATCTTCTCATATCTCTATCAAAACAAATGACTACTGACAAAATTGCCTTATAACTGTGCCTTATAACTGTGGGCGATGCAGCTGAGACAAGCTGCGTTGCACCCAACCCCATGTTCCATTGATGATATTGCTAACCAGGTTCTGTTCCAAAATATATGACTGGCAATAATTCAGCCAAGACGAATACAGTTAAATCTCTGAAAATTTTGGCAAGTATAATTTACTTCAAAGTAAATCTGTAAACTGAGCAGGCTTGATCTTGAAACTACTAGAGTAAAACAATATGCAAAAATATGGGCCAGTGCTATTTTGCCCCAGCCCAGTTTGACTTTAAGGAAGTGTGTACGCCAGGAGGGAATATGGCCATCAGTAGTGTTTTTATGAAGTTTTCTAATGACAACAGTCCCAGTTCTGTTATTCTATTATTCTACACAGCCTTACCCAATAGTTGTGTTACAGCCATCCACATTCATATGATTTAAAAAAGAAATATGTTATTATTTATAAGGTCAGGCCAGCATTTTGGGTGTAACTTCAAATGACCTTTGCTACACTTGATAGTATATTTTATACAGCAATGACACTCAAAGGAAGAAACAGAGTGGAAATCAGTGCAGCTTTCAAATTAAGTAGATAATGGCATTAACATCTGCTGTGTAAAACAAGGAGAGCACAACTCCCAGTCTCAATTTTTTTGAAATTAGGTCACATCATAGGAGAATGGAAGCCCTCTTCTAAATGATACATCTGAATGTAAGTCCTTTTTCATATACTATAGTCATTTGAGATAATTTAGAATAAGTAGAACTTTATTTGTCATTTAAATATGCACATTAGCACTGAGTACCACAAAGAAAGCAGTATTCACATTCCACTCAAGAGCAGAAATATTATCCTATAATTCATATGGAAATTTGTACCTGAAAAACAACGGCAAGAATCACGGAGTCCATACCATTGGTTTTTTTTTGGCTGTGTATTAAGCATTGAAACAAACTTCCATTAGTTCATTTTTATTTTTCATATACAACTCAACAGCAGCTATCCTTTTAAAATGAACATATAAAATGTCTAGTCGCTGTAAATAATATAAAACATGGACATAAGTAATAATGAGAAAATACCTTCTTTTTGAACAAAACTGGTATGCATTTCAAGGGTACTTAGAGTAATCAATCATCCAAATGAGAAGATGTGCTCGGTAGGGTGCTGGGGTATCACGGGAGAGGGCACTGATCTGTTAAGCCACATATGATGATGAGTAAAACAGAGGAAAATCGGCTGGCAACAGCTCACATATTGATAGTGAAGAAATATTTTTTGCATGTGGGCAGGAGGGGATGGAGGGCTCTGGAGCCTGCTTTAGCCATTGTCCCACACAGTGAAAGCAGGGAGGGACCTCGGAGGGGGCAGCAGGACCGTGCGCTGCTGCTGTTTCATGGCTGGCAGGTGCAAGCCCCCTTAATCTCACTCACTGCTAGGTGAGCTTGTGATGACAGTCCAGCACCTTTCAAAGCTCTAAGTACTCAACAATATGTTCAGATAATATTTTAATGACTTAGAAAAATTTTAGAAACAGCCTGGTCTGAAGGAATATCTATGGGCAGACAGCAAGTGCTGATAATGTTAAAATTCATTCATTGTTAATTCATTAAAGTAATAAAAATTCCCACAGAATTTGTATTATTTCCTGTCAGGAGATGTGCAAACACAACAACAAAATCAAGCACGATTAACAGTTGCTTTTTTTGCTTTAAGTTAATTCAGGTTTTGCCATTGATGCTCTGTCTCTGAGTTCCCCACCTTTGAAGTGGTGTAAAAATAGCTGTTACTCACAGGGTTGTTGTGACTACAGATGGTTAAAATTATTTCTCATGATTTGACAAAGCAGGCTTTGTTTATCTAGGGCAAGTCATTTGCAAACAGAGTTCGCACTTCACAAATATATTCTCTGCTCATAATTGTTTAATGAGCAACATTTACAAACAAAGACCAGGGGCGGGGTTGGTTGTGACTGATTTCCTCTGCTCAGGGTTTCCACTGGGTTGTTGGTCATTTTAGCCACACCATTTTGTTTCTGCTCTTTTTAACAACTCAAGTGATTTAAAGAGGAAATGACACCTATTAAGTAATGACAGTGAGAAACAGGGATGTTTTCCCATACGATGGATTTTTTTTATTCAAACCTCATTGTATTTTTCTGTTCCTTCTGTGAACAAGCATAGGTCTGAATGGAGCTCACTGACTAGCACTGAGGGCCATCCCAAAACCCCAGAAATAGCAGCAAACAAGCAGGGAACTAGCAAAAAAGAATTGCTGCTGAGAATTTAAGTAGTATTAGTGAACCTGGTCTTGCAATATTTTCTGAACTCATACTGCTGCTGTGAGGATTAATAGAACAAGTAGAAGATGTATATTACCATTATCTTCTTAATATATCTCATTGCTGTTTTTTTAAACCTGATAATACTTGATTCTTTCCTGAGCTTATTTGTCACAACCTAAAGAAATGGTTTTTATGAATACTATTAGCATGTTCTTTCTCTGAGTCCCAGCAAAACAGTGAGCACTGCTGTTTGATGATAAGATACGATAACTCCCAGTATTTATTCAGAATTTAGTCACTACTATTACTACTACCCTTTGCAGGCCAATCTCTGTCTTTTGGCCTTAACCTCCCCTGTAAAGGAAGTGTTAGGAAAGGCAGAAAATGAAACAGAACTTTCAAACTTCCATCAAGCAAAAAAGCAACAACCAAAAAACCCCTTCATCCTTCTCTTGTTATGGTTTGTTGAATCTTCCTTTGTCTTGTTGTATAATAGGAATAATGTTCATGGCACTGGAGTATACACACAATAAATAGCTTCTGTGGTTATCAAACACCTCAGCTTCACTTCAGCATTTAATCACCCACAAAAGCCATTTCTTTGCCTTGTATACTTCTCTGCCACAAACATTATCCTGTAGCTAACATACACCCTGGAGTGCCAGACCTTCATTTTGCACTCTGAAAGCTGAATTGGAAGAATGAAAAACCTAACCCTCCATTTTTAAAATAACAGTTTAAAAGTTAAAAAGGAGGTAATAGTAATCAAAATCCCCAAGCCCCCATGAATGTACTAGAGAAAAAGGGCTGCCTTAAATGGTCTACCAAAATTACCTGCTGGAAGGACTCCAAAGAAATAGCCTGGTTATGATAGACATATGCTAGGAGATTATGATAATAACTTTGTTCTGGGAGGAATTAACTTTGCTCCCATGTTAGAAATAACCCTAGCAGAGCCAACAATGCTCCGCATGACACAACTTAGAGAAGTTTCTAACAATAAATATAAATGACTCTCTCAAGATGCTTTGACAGACCCAAAATGTTAATGACCTTAAAGGCATAAAGAAACATAATATAAAATTAATATTCCCCTAGTTCACCTTCTCTGTCTTTTCCACATCCCTCTCTTCACAGCTCCTCAGGTTGCCCCTTTAAGTTGTACACAGCACTGAAGAGTTCCTGAGACCCTCAACACTGGTGAACTTATTGTATTCTCGGGCAGTCCTGTGTTGACAACCTGTATGCTCCTGATCGGTCCAGCTGTCCTCTTCATTTATGCTTTAATCTCATCTATGTCTGATCAACAATATCTGGTCCACCCGAGTTACTCCAATTCCTGGATGGGTATTTGTGGCTTCTGAGTACTTAGAAGTCAAAAAGGGAGAGATGAGAGAGAATTGAACCTGTGGAAAAGCTAGACAATGAATAAAACTTCCTCCATTAAACTCAGAAAGGAAATATTCTGGGATAGTAATAAGACAAAGAAAATGTCTCTGAAGAGAAAGAAGGAAAAACTGAAGGAAGGGTGGAAGGCAGACAAAAAGGGAAACATAACAGAATCTCTACAGAGAGAAAGAAGTAAAGAATTTTGGTGACCAGAGAAAATAATGGATCAGCAAAAGGAAGAAATGTAGTGCTATAAAGAGAAAAACAGAATATGACAGAAGAAGAAGGAAAAACTAAACAAGTTCCACAGTGACTGGAAGTAGAACTGAAGTTTATTAAAAAGGGAAATGCATTATAATAGCGGAAAGAGGGACAAAGAGCTGGAAATGAGAAAGCAGAGGTCAAAAGAGAAAGAAGGGATGAAAGAAAAATACTAGAGGGAAGAACAAAGCAGCTAGCATTAGGCTGGTGGATGTATTTTTCAGTGCTTTGGCCACTGTGAAATTATAAAAGTGAAAACCAGATACTACTGTGTTATACATGCTATTGTATGAGCTATAGTTGGATGAGAAACACCATGTACATAAAAGCAGAGAGTCCTTGCATAGGATGCCTACTTCTTTTGATTTATTCTGAATTTGTTAATGTGAGTTAAATGGAAGGACTATAAGGTGAAGCAGCAAGATGAGTGAGTATGCATTGGTGCATGTTAGCAACCTTCCCCTGATTCTTTGGGAGGAATTTAAAGAGAAGTGTTAGGGTCATTTGCCTGCATGAGGAGAGAGGCTGCTCCAGGTCCGAAACACAGCATGGGAAACAGTTCAGAGGCAGACATTGTTTGCGCTGATTCTTCTAGAAAATGTCCCTTTAGGAAGAGCAGAGGTTGTTGGAATGTTACTCAAATAAAGTTTTCCATTTTAATTACCAGTATCTGTGGTTTCATGTTTGGTCTTAATATGAGACTCACAAAAAGCCGTTATAGTAAGAAGGTTGCACATTTACTGTGTTAGATAATATGGTGCGTTGCAGCTTTACCAGTCAGTCTTCAGCAGACCGAGTGGTCTACAACAGAGACAGGTAGAGTGAAGTCAGGAATATGCCTATTCAGATATACTATTAAAAGTTTCATTTTAATTAAAAATATCAGCAGGTGGAGAGAAGGATTTACACCAGGTAGTCACCCTGCCCCCTCTCCTGCATAGCACATACCCAGCTACAGGAAATAAGGAAGGAAGTCATCTCAAGGGGGAAATGAACAGACAGATTTATTTGCTGCTATGTTGAACTTTGTCATGTTAAAGCATCCTGACATCAGTGGAATTCCCAGTCCTGATTTGGTCAGTTCTCAGGGGTCCCCTATAGAGTGAATGGGAAGGAGTGGGTATGAAGAATTGCATTCACAAAAGCAGAATCGTGACCTGTTAAGGAGAGGGTTTTATTTATACTTGTCTCATTCAAATGTTTTAAGAAGAAAATCACATTACAGTCATTTTCTTGCCTTTGTCCATTGACTGGCCCAAATAAATACTGCATTATGGCATATAGATTCACATGATAGGCAGACGAGAGCCCACTGCAGCTCACCTTGCAGCCAAGGGCATTCTCTAGGGAATGAAAAAATGTGATTTAAGGGCCCGACAGGAAAGGGAGTTTTAAAGCTGGACCTTTCACAGTCCAAATGAAAAAACAAAACAAAACAAAACACTGACCTCTTAGGTAAAAATGTGGATACAGTCACTCTCTCCTCCTCTTATTCTGTGTTACTTGAGCCTGCTAGATCCAGCCCCGCTGGTGGCATAAACAGAGGAAGACTAATCTGTTACTATTTAAGGCATGAGTTGTGAGCCTAGGTGCTTCAGCCTCTCTGGATTTAGGAGCTTTTTGCTTTCTCAGTGTGTCAGGGAAGCTAAGGTACCTACAGGATTAGACAAGGTGATACAATATCATTAGATACCAACGATTCCTAAATGTTGGACTTAGGTGCCTAAGGAGGCACTGAGAGCCTTAAGTCCCCCCTGTAAATTGAGCCCCGTGTTTCTTCTCCCATAAAACTGTCTCTGTCAGCAACATTGTTCCTTTCAGAAATGTTCACTTTTATATTTTTTGCCTTTATATAACCTGCTTTACATTCTTTGTTGCTTCTATAAACTTATAAAATCACTCTATTATATAGAAATGTAAGTCGCTTAAGTCATCTAACAATATTAGCTCAGTTCAATACACTCAGGATGAAACAGCTGTATAAGCTTTAACCCTTTATGCCAGTCTCTGTTTATTATCCTTACTTATTTGGCTCACAAGCTGAAATAACTTCCTTGTCCTGAGCCATGCACGTTTCTTCTGACCAAGCTGCTAAATGTTCTGGCTGTTCGGCTCACTTCAATAGCTTTCGTTTTGCATTCACACTGGCTTTTCAGCACATTATAAGTGGGACTGGAAACATGGCCTCTCATTTGAGGTTGCCAGACATTCTGCTGATTTCAGTTACTTAGAGCTTAGCCAAATTTCAGCCGTTTGGGATAAAATAATGTTCTATGCTTTGTGTCTGCCCCAGGCTGGATTTTTTGAGAAAATTTCAGCCAAGGTAATTGAGCCCCATTCGAGAGCAAAGTGAGGAATACTATGCAGTTTTGCTCATATTGAAAAATACCGGTATCACTGCTGTGAAGAATTTCACCTTTTCTTTGCACTGAGGCATGGACTATGGCTTGGCCTAAGTGGTCTTTGTATCTAGCCTACAGATACAAGGCTGTCATCCCAGCTTGATTTGCTGTTGAAAGTCAGCCCACTGAAGTGGTAATATATGCCAGTGTAGGTGGTGGTGGTGGGGAAGCAGGCTTTAATATCCCTATTTTCCTCTGTGAGCTGCTTCCCTACTGCAGTTCCACAGTCACCGGGATAGGAGAGCCAAACTGATGTGAGAATAAGTTCTCTTCCTATGAATGCGCAGCCAGTGCAACTTTGCTGGTCCCAGGTCTGCACTGGGACTGTGAAAAGCAGTTCTGCTCCTACCAGATTTGTCCCAGTCCATGCTGTGACCTGCACACTCTGCTGCTCTGCGGGATGTAGGCTCCAGGGAGCATGGCAGGGAGGTCACAAGTAGCTGCATCCGACCTTTGACGTGATCAGCTGAAACAGGGAGTGGCAGGGGCTTGAGCACAGACCTCAGGATGAAACAGTGGCACCAAGTGACTCACCAGACTGGGGAAGGGATAAGAAAGATCAGATGTCTGTGTCCAGAACAGACATGAAATTACATTAGGACTACAGAGTAAAGCGTTGGACTCCAGCAAAATATATTGCATAAAGTGGCAGGATTGTTGGGAGATGCTGGGCAATAAGTTAAACCAGACCTCCCACAAGACATCAATAACTGTGTTTTATTCATTTTCTGGGTCCTGATTTCAGACTGGGATGTTTGATTTGTGGAAGTGGTAAACATTCATGTCTGACACAAATGGAAGGGGTTTTGCATGTGTACAGGGATGCAACAGAGTCCTCCCAAGGACTCAGAAAAATCTGATTATAGATATATCTAGTTGAGAATCCAAAATTAGAGCAAGCTTTCTACTTTCATCATAATTTGTTTCAGCTTTAGCCTGGAAATAATAAGAGCACCATAACTACTGAGTTGATAAGACTTGGTGAGAACAATCCCCACTTTTTGGGAAAAATAAATTGGCAAAGCACTCAGATGCACTGCTGGCAGGGCAGGATTCGTAGGAGGCACTGCATGGCATGCACCTGCAGGTGTTATATCTCCATGTTTTGCACCTTCAGGAATTGCATGGCTCTCCCCACTGCTGTTACAGCTATCCTGCTAGCAATGAGCACCATAGATGAGCCCAAAAATAACTGACTCTGCCTTCAGGGAAGGTATGAAAAACATGCTATACATGTAGTCTCACAGCACACACTGGGCAATGAGGAGACAACAAAATAAAGAACAGCTGGTTAAGCGGGGGTTGTCCATCAGGTACGATGCTTGAGGTAGGGCCTTGCATGCAGCTAGACATTAACCACGCAGTTAAGGGCTGTACCAGAATGAATGCAAAAAATGAGCCAAATCAATGTTGCCCAAGCCATCTTTTTTAGCATTTGAGTGGCTGATTCTGAAAACTTTAATGAAGTTCTTGCAAAGCATTTCTCTGCTTGTATGTGCGTATATATATGAAATTAAATACTTGGGTCATTTTTATAAGATACTTTTCTTCCTTTTAACATATACTCATTAATCTAGATTTCTTGTTTAAAATGAAATGAAAAAAAAGTATCCTGATATCAATGATAATGGTACTTTATCAAAGAATATCTTGTAAAGATGACACCCGTTATTTATAGCGTCTGCATTCATTGTGGTGGCATCGTAATACTGTAATTATTTGATATAATAAGAGGTATTATTTCTCTGTGTAAATCTTACCACAATCCAAGTAACCAATTTGGCTCATTGATTCTCCCTACCAGGAGTATCCATCCACCAATGATTTCCTGTAAATCTAAACCATGATAATAAGGAGACCAGGCCAAGTTCATTATTTGTTACCTTAATCAAAGGCAAAGTATAACGTCAAGGATACATTTGACCTTATTATCTTTAACTCAGTGTTAAATTTATAATAACATTCATGAGGATGTTGAAGTACAACACATGACACCAGACCCAGATTAAAAGCATTAGCGACAAAATCAACGTTATTGGTTTAATCCACAGTAACAAAAAGGACTTCAGGCTGTTGCAGAAAGGTTGCAAAATCAGCCTACAACTAGATGAGATATTTTCAAAATGCAGAGAACAAAGGTGAATATTACTGAAACAAAGCATTGTAGTAAAGCTAGACTGTGTTCAAGTTGCAACTACTGAAATGCTTTCCTTTAGTAAGTAAGATAAGCAAGATCTGGTGCTTCTGTTTATTGGGATTGTGTTGATTAATGCAACGGGGGTTTTGGAAAAACCGTGTAAGATACTGCATTTAAACAGGAAACAGATGGCCCTTAACTGGGCATGCAGGTGAGGAAACAGTGGCTTCCTAATTTCACTGAGCCAGCAAAACAAGAAGAAACGTAATGCCTTGTTTGTTCCCTTCAGTCCAGTATGCACTAGATTTGATATTACTTTTTTTTTTTAAATGTATTTTCATTTTTTTACACACACTTATACTTGTAACAGGACTACAGTCTGACCACGGACTCATTCCTGTTGAGTATCCTTATTAATCACGTATATTTTCAGAGATGCAAACCATTCCCGCTGCATTATATCTATGAGGGTGTTAGGGCAAACAACAGAAATCCATGCAAAGTTAACTATTTGCAAGGCATGGTGGGCCTGGGAGAAACCACAATAATTTATAGAATGCATTAAAACTGGATTGCAGAGAAATTTATGATAGGCAGCCACACAATAATAAAAAAACAAAGATTAATTAACATAAAAATTCTGGCTGTCATATTTCTCTAAGTAGAAATAATTGCAAGGCAATTTTATTTCATTGAATGAACCTCCAAATAGGCTCAGAGTAAATTCCACATGAAAATGAAAGTCACCTTTGGACCAGTAAAAGAACAGGCCACAAACTATCTGGGTGGGCTGGTAGTAACGTAATTACTTTGAAAAATGCAACTGTGCTTCAAAAGGTATGAAGTTAAGGTCATAAGAAATTTAACGGATTTTCAAAAATCTGTTTTCCTTGCAGGTTTGGAAATTTATGACAAATGTAACACCCTCAAAAAGCAGAATTAAAGTAAGATAAAAGAAGTGAATCAAGGAGAGGAAAGATTTTTTTTTTTGAATGACAGTTACAGGGTATTTCTGCATGAAAATTAATATAACCCTGATCTGTGTAACAGTGTGTGCATATAAACATATATATGTATATTTACCCCCCATAAATATACAAAAGTCAAACACAGAAGGCCATATCTTAGGTGCAAAATGGAATAACACCAGTTTTACAGTCAAAGAAGAATTTTTCCCAGAGGTTTGAGTTTGCTCTCTTTCATCGCTCTGAATCAGGAGGTACCCCACTAAAGTCAGTCAAATCCCATCTTCTGAGTCTGGCTAAGGGGAAAGATTAATATGTGCTTCTGGCTGACTTGGAAAACAAAACCTGATTTATTTTTTGTTTAGTCACTCTGCATCTGCAACCTGTGATTACTGGTGGTGTATCAGATATGGTTAATGCCACTGAAGTGGGAAGTGGAACGTTTTACAGAGAAAACTTCTGGGTTTGACCTGTCCTGACTACTTTAGCAGACTGCCACAGAGCACTCTTTCCACTGGTGGGCAAGCACTGGGGCAGCTGACCTGTTTGCCCTGCTTTCATCCTCTCTAATTAAGCCGGAGCAGATACATTCCTTTGTTGAAATTGATAGCTGGTGGCAGATCTAAATGAACTTGCACATATTTCTGATGATGTACAATACAGTCCTGTTGTTTATGCAGCATTATGCTGTATGCCAACACAATGCACCATACCATGTGAGGGTCTGGCAAACTTACAAAGCAGAGAGGGAACAATTTTAATAGCTTTCTTTCAGATTGGATGGTAGGTATCTGATCTAAATGTTAGGTGATTTCTCTTGAAGTGCGTATCAGTAAAGGCTGATGATTTAAACATCACCAACTACTTTTAATCTTCAGATATTTTAGTGCCAAGTTCTTTTTAGTTAATATAATGGATTTCAATGTTGAGAAGAGTGAAAAGGGCGGAGTTTTCATATACATGCAACTGCAAGCATCTTTAACGGCCTTTGAAATGTAGTAGAACAAAGCTGTTTTCTTCTCTGATTTAGCCAAACTGAAGTGAGGGTTTATTTACACCTAGACTCATTTAAAGATGTATTTCTTTCTCTGCATTGTATCTGAATATAATATTATAGTTAGGAAATCCAGACGGACTTTGTCTACTGTTCAAAGTCTACTTTGAACTCATCACATTGTCATCAGTTCTTAGTTTAGCATTTTATGCATAAATATTCTGATTGGATTCCAGTTTCCAAAATTTTCACCTAAAAACATGCTTTTCTATATTTTTTTACATTTCCTATTTTTTCATTTATGTAAATTTGGTTAAAAGGCTAATACTTCAAATACATGGAGAAAAGGAATGTGGTGCTGTGGCTAGACCACAAGGCCAAAAAGAGAAGTGTGTATGAAATAAACCTCTGGTTTTGTAACTTATGGTTCCCCTTACATATCTGTTCCGTTAGCTTAGTTTCCCTGTCATATCATAAACCTCCAGCTTCCTTCTTCTGGCTCCTTATCCTGTGAGTTACACTTTCTTGGACTCCATTAATGTCACTTAAATATTTGAGTGGATCATCTCGTATTTCCCCTCTGCATTTTGGACTGCAAATCAGAAGTCAAAGATATTTACTTTTCTGCTATCACATTTGGGTTCTTATTTCAAGTTTTCCAGTCTTTCAGATGAGTGTGTTACTGAGTATCTGCTTCACAGGGCTGCTGTGATATTTAAATAATTCATTTTTGTTATTAAAGCACAAATGGGAGCCATGACGATGCCCCCCTCACCCATGCACATCTTAAGACTGCACCTTCAGACAACAGGTCTGCACAAAAAGATCTCTGACTCCCTGTATGACATTAATGCAGCAAGGCACTGATCTGTGTGTAAAGTGCCACATTTTCAAAATCACCTCACCAATCAGCAGTTCCTAAAATTTGGCCTCAATTACATGAACTGAGCTCTCTGGAAGGTCCATCCTGATTTGTGTTGAATGTGCACATTAATCAAACGTGGAGAGTGTGGCATGCTGACAATACTTTGTTCTGTAAAAATGTATCTGTGCTGATAATGCCTGAATTTGTTTTGCTCTGAACCAGCTGTGAACTCACACCAGTGAGTGTGAAGTAGGTACGAGATGACGCCAAATCAGAAGAGCCCTTATTTTATATCCACTTCCAACCAGTGATAAACCTATGTAAGGAGCAATAAAATCCATACGTTCTAACCGGACCAAATCTTCCGTATGGTTACACGTCTGTGCACGTTCGTTTTGCAGAAGGACAAAGCATGGTGGGAGGCTGTGTGGAACTGTGCTACCACTGCTCGATGCAGGGCTCAGCAACTGAACAGTTGAACAAAGCCAGCCTGTTCTGAAACAGGAGTACGAGTGACTACTTAAAATGAAAAAAGATAGATATCATGAACAGGTTACTTAGGGCAAGCTCAGGGTAGAGTGGAAGAGCCATATAAGTTGTAGTAAATAAAGGAGATGTCATTCATAAGTCTTAAAAATACAATACCATTAATAACTTCAGTAATAAATAAAAGGTGTTGTACTATCTGCAATGATTACACACATTGAGACTATTATTTTTGGTGACTAGTTGTAAAGATTCCAGTGCATTGTTGAAATAACAGTCTAAAGGGTCTGGGTGGTGATGAGGCTTTTGCTTCTCCAGGCTTCTTTTCACTGCCTGTTGTTCAGCAATTTTTATAGACCTTGTAAAAACTGGAATTCCCTATCCTACTAACGAGACATTAACATGCAAACTGGGGTGATATGAAATGCAATATTTTTATGAAACTAGTTATATTCCTGTAATCCTCACAACAGCAATATTCCTTAATCATATCCCCTACATGATTTTACCTTGCCTGACATTGTATTTGTGATGTGGTAAAATTAATGTATTAAGACAACAGTTTAGCAAATACTGTCCAAGAATATGCAAATAAACTCAAACTGAAATATAAATATTAGTTTATGGTGGAAGGTATTTTAAAAAAATTTTTTTTTGCTTTATTTATTTGCTTTCAAAATGTGATTCTAGGCTTTAGTGTCAGAAATAAGGTGAGATCATGAATGCTGAAAAAATACATCCAAGTATACTCAAAAAATTTGATAGGGAAAGAAACAAATTAAAGCTAGGGAGTGATTTGTAAATTGCAATGAGCAATTCAAGAAACACTTAAAATAGAAGCAGCAGTGGTATATGCAGTATTTGAACATCCTATCTTTTGTGACTGTGCCGTCAAAGTCCAATACAAACACAACATGCTGTACCTAGAGAATCACTTGGTGCAAAAACACTACATATTTTACAATCTAGATGTTCAGTTATGACGAATGTCAACAAAAGCAGCCACAAGAATGACCCTCCTGACTGCACTTCAAAATCTTGCCAAGAAATGTATTCCCTATACTGTCATAAACAATCTATTTGCTTTCATTGTCTACTGATAAACATTTCCTATCCATTCTTTTGAAGCACGTAATATTGACATACTCCGAGATAACAATAGGTAGTCTAAAATAAAATCCATTTGGGTTAACTCTTATGTTCAAGGACTAGTTTCCTAATAAATAAAGGGATTTTTAATTGTTGTAAGCAGTCATCAAATACTGTGAAGCGCTTTGGGTGTTGCAACTTTAGAAGCACCGCTGTGTGTTAGCAGCATTATCATTTTCCAGTAGTGACACAGCTTTCTTGTGCAGAGCTGATACTCCTAAATTGGCAGCATAGTCTGAAAAAAAACCCAGGAATATTGTTTCATCAAGCACCAGTCATAAAGTGGCTTTTTTTCTTTAGCTTAACTGTTAGCAATCGAGTCAGAGCATCCTGCCAGTTATCAGTAAACAGCTGATCCATAGTCTCTCAGAGACCTGTATCTCTAAACATATTTGTCAATCAATTTGCCTACTTTGTATTAACAGCTATACTGGCCATGTTTACAGTGTCAAGAATGTTTACTGAATTAAGCATAGTTGTCATGCGAATAATAGTATTAAACCATTGGTGTTAATAATGACTCACTGTAGTTCCAAGACATGCTTTTAATGGATGGTATCTTACCACAGATAAACAGAACACGGTAAAAAGTTATTTTAAATGTGGAATAATCATATTGTGCTATATTACACTGATGTCTAAGCCAAATGGGTGTATCAGGAAAAAAAAAAGAAGATGCGCATATATTGACCTTTCATCTCAGGTTAGTGATGAGTCCACAGTCATGGAGCCCTTCCTAAATATCATTTTAAGGCTATTTTTCATGTTTTACATTGAAGGTTTTCTGAATATGTATCACATCTTGTCCAACCTGTAGGACAATTTTTACCACATCCTGTTTACAGCCTGAAAGAGTTAAAAAACGGGCACATATTTATTAGTCATAATTACAAAGACGATTATGTAAGCTAGGCACTGGGGCTCTGTGTCCATATACTGTGGTCTATCTACTAGACTACTGTCAATAAGTCTGATAATACATAGAAATACACGTATGTTTATGACAGTTTCCAAGAAGGCAGGAAAAACAGCGTTGAGATTCCTATTTTTTCCAGACACAGAGAAAGAGTGCTGAAAGAGAGAAACAAATACTAATTCAGTTTTGTTTTTCTTCATCCTGTAAATTAGAAATTAGTATTTCTAAAAACATCCATTTTGTCTGATACTCTGTACAATATTCATTCTAAGATACTACATTGCTAAGACATCTATCCGAGTCACAATAGCTGAATTATGCATTGTATTCCCAAACAAATACTCAGAGCCCCAGCACCTGCTGCTTGAAGTCTGTAAGGAAATGCATTTGTGAGTAAGGCAAAAATCTCTTAGGAAAACTGGCAATATCTCCCAAGAATCTTCAAGATGCAGGGAAAAGTGTGTCATTTTCTAACCAATAATCTGCACTTTTATCTTACATGAAACAATTTTTCATAAAAAAAGTCTGCACTCCTTGCATTTGAGAAAGAAGAAGAATTAGAAATAGGTCCAATTTTCTTTTGAAAAGCAGGCTTCTTCTGCTTTTGATTGGCCTTTTCCGTGACCCTCTATACAAGAAGACAGATAATAAATATAATGATTTGTACTGAAAAGAAAACTGTAAGGATAATCACCCAAACAGTGTAGTTTTTTTATAATGTTACCGTAGTAAATAATAGCAGCATGGTTCACATGGTTATAGTTATGCCTGTATCAGTGTTTCCATTATAAATCCTGTTTTTCATAAGTTTATAATTTCATTTTAATAATTTTTTTATTGGATGGACTGCAACATAGAAGGTTTCAACAAAGAACACTTTTTCTTTAATTTAAAAAGTAATAATTTTTTGGGATAGTCACGAGCCATCTGTTAATCAAAAAGAACAATTTGCTTGTTTATAACAATGTTTTGCACCATCTAACAGAAAAAAGACCGACTTCTAATGAAGCAATGAAACCAGGCAATTGATTAACCTATAGCAAACTGTCATCAGTCTTGATTGTGAAACAAGTTCTTTTGCTCATCTGCTAAATGTACTTTTTGACTACACATGCTAATACCTCCTCCAAGCCCCCATTCTGCAGTTAAGCATATGCTTAAGCGCTCTGTTGAATAGGAATGCTTTCCAGAGCTCAGGCCCTAGAAATATATACATATTTAATTAGATGGTAGTGCTTGAAGATAATTCAATCCTCTCCAAACAGCATGTGGTTTTACTGACTTCTGCATGTCTAACAGCAGTGTATTTTTGCATTTGTGTATTAATGATCAAGTATTGCTTTCTTCCCTCCACACTATTCCTTTACCTTGATGGGCATGTTTGTTAATCAAGGAAAGGTGAGAGTACACCTGAATATCTGCTTAATCCTACAGTGCCTCCACATACAGCACTCACTAATTTCACTAAGTATTTTATGTTGCACAGCCTGAACAAAATTATAGCTTGTTTACCATGCATTTCCTTGATTGGTCTGTGTCATAGCTCTGGAATTACTGAAATGCAGAGATGTGTGTTAATGGGGAATATTATTCATTAAACATAACGGCAACAGATCTATTTTACTATACATTAATATACTATAGTGTTCCATGGTACTACACTAATCTATTTTACTTTACATGGTTAGATATTAGTGACATAATTTATTAGTCACGTAATTTAACAACCTAAATATAAAAATAATTTTTCATCATTGAATAACAATATATAAATATCAGAGGTGCATGGAGCTGCAACATTTTAAGCAGCCATGCTTAGGGAAGTTCAGATCATCATGTTTGGAAAAGATCTCCGAACAAGTCAGAAACCCAACCTGGGCAAGCACCAAGGAGTCAAAGGCCACCAGCAAGAGCTACCAATTATTACTCTGCAACAACCCTTGTTTCTCTCTTTCAGAAAGGGAAATATCTGCTGTCCTACCCAAAGAGAAGCTGAGTATCTTGGCTGTCCACAGCTGCCAAGACCATCATGGTCTTCTGCAAAGTGAGGGTGGGATAACTCTGCTGAGGGGAGGTGGGATAACTCTGCTGTCTCATTCAGGGAAACCAGCACCGTAACAGCATTGTGCAAAGACTGCTCAAGTGCTCAGTGGATCATGAGGACTGTGTCTGTGCATATACTTTACACTCAGGGTTCTGGGTGAATTCTGGTCTAAAAATAGGATTGAGCTTTTATTCCTGCACCCTGAACACCAGCCTCATTCTTGGCCTTTATCCTGCGCTAGAGCATCTGTACTTACATTGAGCAGAGCTGCTGCCTTCCCACCGCTCAGGGACACTCCACGCCAAACAAAGCTGGTTTATGCCAATTGTTTGTGCCTGTAGCTGGGGGCTTGGGGCTGAGCGAAAGGGGCAATGGAAGGCTGTGGGGCGGCAATATGGGGAGCATGCCTAGGCCATGAGACTCCCCGCACATGGCCATGTCCCTCACCAGATCCTTCTCCTCACTGCTTGCTCTGATGTGTAGTCCCATGTAGTGGGAATCTAGTAACCAGTGAGGGTGCCGTATGAGGGACATCACAGCTAAAAGCAGAATACTAATAAAACACAGGAGCCTCCATATTGTCACTTGCCTGCATGATAAACAGCTCTACAAATGTTAATTTCTCCAGTGTTACTAGAAGTACAAACAGTACATATTGCTTCAACGCTGCTGCGCACGGCTTGTGCGTTTAGAGGGAATGTGTTTAGTTTTTATATTTATTTACTAGGGACACAAATTTTAACAACATGAAATATTTTACTTGTATGGTATGAACACCAATAGTTTAACATAAACTATGGAAGGAATCCAGGCTGTGTTGACATATTTTATGAATGTTATGGGATGCCAGATTGGAGGTGTACATCTGTGTGGGCTGGCCAGTCATCCCACTGCCGTCTGTGTATCTGTATGCTTAAATGAATTAGCTATTATAAAAACACTGCATAAACAAGTTTAATGCTGTACACTATCCTTTTGCTGATATAAAAGTGTCTGAATCACAGTGAAGCAAGCTAACAATGATATTCAATTGCTCTTTCACTACTCTCATGTAAAAAGTTGGAAAGCTGTGCACTTTAAACCGTTTCATCTCCAATGCTGAGGACACCCTCTCTCCCTTTGACTCCATCTCCCTCCATGTCATTGGCAGAAATCTTCTTGCAGCCCCTCACGGCAGGAAGTACCACTGCATAATCCTGCAGTTGAAATCATTATCCAGTGACTGCCATCCACAAGGTCACTCAAGGTCACTAAAATCCCTTCCAAGCAGCCCGGGCCTGGAGCAATGACTGCCAGAAAGCGGCACCAGATTGCCCTGCTACCAGTGCCAGGATACCAATATAGAAGTCAGAAGCTGTGAGATACCTTAGGGATTCCTCATACCTGAGGCCATCATGCTGGCTATCAAGGCAGACCTGGGAATTGTAAACAAATCGTTTTCTTCCTGCGTATCTGAAAATGCTGCTACAATAACTCTTTGTTGATCCTTTTTTTTTTCACACAGCACATGGCAACAAAGGCTTTGGGTTCAATTATTGTAACCTTTATGTTTGTCAGAGGATAAACATAGAAACCTCGGTGGTCAGTGGATTTGGTAAGAAGTAGGATACTCAGCACTGAGAGAAATCACAGGGGAACAGGGAAATCAAGCTGTTTCTGTTTTAGTGTGTAAATAAACATTTATAAGCATGGCATTACGCATCTTGTTTTGAATATGCTGGTCAAATGGAATAAAAAAATGGATTAGAAGAAAAGTTTGTGTGTTTACTAACAGAACTTGATCTTTGAGTTAAATTAGAAACAATAAAACATTTTGAACTTTTTTTCAGCTAACGGTTTGGAGGCTAATTTTGAATTTGAACTCATTCCAAGCATGATAGCTTAGATTTGCCCCAGATGGACTTTCAGTTCTGTTCAAATCACTTGACAGCACCATAACAGCCATTTGTAACTAAGTCTGCAGAAATGGGCTGGCACTTTCAGCCTACTAGCGTTGCTGATCTTTTTGTATGGGAAAAGCACCCATAAATCACAGTGCATTAGAAAAGCACACACATCCCAAGCAAACATCATGGAGAATCCATTGTCCTGTAGATAAGTATACAAATAAGTGCAAAGCATCACTTAAGTTTTATATAAGGCACATATTTTTTGGAAGGCAACCAATGCAGTTTCACATGCTGTACTTCTAATCTGACTGACTCACAGTCTTGTGATAGTGAGATAAGCTAGGTAGGCAAATTTTTACAGAGTTGCAATTACTGAAATTGTCATTACGCTGCTCACTGTAAAATAAATATAGATAGAAGTGAAATTATGCACAGGCTAGAAGTAGAAAGTGTTTTGCTTCTGTTTGCTAAATTAATCTCTTCCTAAATGGCTGCAGGCCAGGTAGGTTAGCATTTGTGGTTTCAAAGGTTTTCAGCGCTTGCAATGAGCCATGAAATTACTGCATGCTGCTGAAAATGGCAGCTGATGAAAGGAAAAGAGCGAATCCCAAAGGCAGAAAGACAGGAGGAAGCAAAATTACAGGCAGAAAGTCTGATTTTTGATGTTGCTCATTGTGAAATGTACACCCAAACTTTTAATAAAACATAAAACATTAATAAACCTGCTAACAATTCCTTACAATTTCTTTTGAAGTCTCAGTATAATTTCTGAATACTTATTAAAACAGGCAATAATTCAATGGTGGCTGAGCAGTTTCTCTCTGTTGGATATGGTATATTGGTATACTAGTGACTTTTGAAATTAGATTTTTATTGATGTTTTTTAATTGAATTATCCAAAGGATTGATGTTTTCTGTTAATAATGTGACCCCAAACTCTTGAATTGTTGATCAAGTTTAACTAATATTAAACTAGATATTCCATGGTAAAACACACTGTCTGATCAATGCTGCTCCACGATTCCAAAATTTCTCAATTTGGTTGTGAAAATACATCTGGCTTCAGCTAGTTATGCTGATAACAGCTAGTTTATTATATGACATGTATATGCCACAGGAATGTCAGCGTTACTTCTGGGGAGGGATGAAACAATGATTTTAAACACTCTGAAAAGGAGGATACTAGCAGAAGAATCTTGTACAGCAATAGCTAGGATACTTCAGTGTAGTACCATTTTAGTTTTAAAGGTATATACAGATGTACAATTCCTTTGGATTGGTATGATGCCATCAATTTTTTGGCTGAAGTGCCTACTACTTTCAAAGTCTAACAGTGTGGTAGGATCCTGTGCAATTATTTTGCAATTATTAAGACACAATATGTCATGGAAGAAACTTGTTGACAAAGAAAAAAAATAATTTTGAAGGACATAACATTAAGAAATTGGCTTTCTATTAAAAAATACTGAACAGATTAATGAATTACCCTAGAATCTGGTTGTATTCTTAAGAGCTCTGTGCAGGCAGATAACTTGACTACTGTGATCAACTGTAATGTAAAATAGGGTACTTCCTGGTAGAAATAAGGCTGCATCTAATATCTTTGGGGACTGCAGAAGCTTACATTTTTCTGATCTAATCGGTTATGTAAAGTAATGCCTGCTTTTATAGGCCCTTTAAAATAGATCTGAATCAAGCTTGATCTGAATCAAGGCTAGCAGGCAAGAACTGAATTCGATAGTATGTCTAGAAGGAATCAGGCATGGAAAGTAGGCTTCCATCCTAAAATTTCATTGATAGAGTTGACTGGCTTTAAAGGTTTCTTTACCTTAATATAGCATTTCATCTTGAATTGTGTCTGAAACATATATCAGTAAGTACAAGGACACAGAAATGGTCTATAGTTAGAGGTGACCACTAGAAGTAGGAGTGCAATATAGGATGTGGTGAGAGGAGGCAGTATTTCAGCAAACTGGGCAAAAGCACTTCTGGAGTGTCACAGGCTCCTCAGGGTTGGTGTAGGGAAAAGAGTTCTTCAGCTTTTAAGGTATTGTCCACCTAAGAAGGAAGCACAAAGAAAATTGCAAAGAATGCTGTTATTTACCCAGGGAGGTCAACTGAATCAAGGCAATCACATTGTAATTTGAATGGAGACTTAGAAAAATCACAGCCTTCCTGAATAGGGCCCCAACTGCATCCTGAACAGCAGAGCTGAAGTGGCCAAATCTCTTCTGAACAGAATAATGCAGTGGACAGGTAAAAATGCAGGAGGAATGCCACAGGTAAGAAGAAAGTAATTGCTGAATTGGAATCACAAGCATGTACATACACACAAATTGGGATTTTGTGTGCATAAGTTCAGTATGTGGTAATGCATGTGCAAAATGTCATGCCCTTATCTATTCAGTTGCTCATTCATACCACACTAATCACTATCTCAGCACCTAATTTTGAAGACTATAAATATTTTATTATCCACACAAAAATCAGAGGTGGTAACTGAGCTCAAGCTGTGCCCTGAGGAAAATAAAGCAAATTGTGCCACATAGTAAAAGATAGATATAGAAAACCATTGCATGGACATAATTCATATTCATATTGAGGAGCCCTATATTATATCTAGAGTAATAACATTATTCATTATATACTGTATGCTATAGAAATAGAAAGTGTGTACTACACATATTGTAGCCTAAGAAATGTTTTTAATTATGTTTTTATTAAAGCTTGTAAAATAAGGAGCAAACATAGAACATGCTTCCCTCTCAGTGTGATCAGAAGAATTTAGTGCTGCACTACAGAAAAAGATAGCACAGCACATGTCCAACATTTAAATACAAAATTGTTTATACTCAATCAGACTGAAAGACTCTTGTAAGCCTGTAACAGAAGACAAACAATGCCAGCATATACTAAATCATACATGCACAAAGAATAGCATTGAGCTTCATGGAAAAACACAGTAATTTTGAAACAGACTTATAAAACCAGAGATATTTCTGATTTTTAAATCTTAATAGCCAAGCAACATTCCCCTCATCCTCCTTAAAAAAGAAAGGAAGGAAGAAATAAAGGA
>WEKW01019436.1:48711-75044 GCA_013389905.1 Sula dactylatra
TTCTGTGGGGAAGAAAAAGGAAAGAAGGCTCCTAAATCACTCACTTAGCAGGCTATGCACTATCTCCCTGAATGGAGAGAAAGGAGTTCCGGCTCGCAAAACTGCCTCTCTTTGCTACTGAGAAAGTATTAGGTGAAGTCAGTAACTTCAATAGATAATGTGTGAGTTAAAATTGTGTGTGAATATACATTGCATGTGTGGGTTGGAGAGCAGAGGTTACCCTCAGTGTTTCCCTACTAAAGGTTTAAGTCTGATAGTATACATTGTTTACTAGTATCAATTAGAGAATGAAATATAATGATCACAGTGTAAATCCTGGACATATACAATGTGCAAAAGTCAATAGGTCTATACTACTGTAGATCAAGGCAGTCTACAACTCTGCCAAAATGATAGGAAGTATTTTCCAATTAGATTGCCACTTTTCTCTGTGGTGCTGTGGGCTCACACACTCCCTCGACAAGATTAATTTTTAAGATGAAGAGGTTTGACTAAGTAGTTTGATTAAAAGATTTGATTAAAAGTGATTAAAATCAAAGGTATTCCTTCCTCTGTAGCAGGTGGAGTTTCACAGCAAATGGTTTCATAGAATTATGGGTTTGTTTCAACCCATTTGACCTCCTTTCTCTCACGCACTGGATTAGAAATGAAAATGAATCTCAAAGCAAATCTCCAAAGCACTGCCATGACCTGTATGGTTTCACCTAACAGTATGCCCAAGCAAGCTGGAAGATCTCCATTCTGCATTACCTTAGCTGTTATCTTTGAAAACTCTTCCCTTCCTATGGCAAGCAGATTTTATTTATTCCTTTTAGGACTCAACCATCTTTCTTCAGCCATTGTTACTAACACAGCTCAATTTAATTTGTTTAATTGCAGGTATTTTGCAGCGGAAATTGTAATTAAAAGTAGGAACCTTAAGTCATATGATACAGCTTTTCCCCATCTCAATAAAAAATTCAGAAGTCTTTGGCTTCACTGAATTTGAAGCTGAAGCTGAACCACATTTCTTACTCTGGCACAAGATTGATAGTATGTGCCTGGATGAATTCTTTGTCTGCCTATGTATGTGAACATTCTTAGAAGTAAGGTGGTGTAGGCTTAGTGCAACTATTACTGGAACACTGAACCTTGACGAATTGCAAGGAGTTTGATAAAGGGCCACAGGAATGACTGACAATGTAGATCTTGCCTTAATGGTAGAGAAGCATAAAGCTTTATTTCTTTAGTTTGTCAAAGAGAATGTGGAGAATGTGAAAGAAGCAACTTGATCAGAGCCTACAAGTGCTGAGGCAGAAGACTTCTGCTTGCAGAGGTCTCTTTCTGCCTTCAATCAAAGACTGGACAAAATTCAAGACGTGGCAGGTGAAGCCAGACAAATTCCAGGTGGAATTGATATAATGTTCTAAACACTGAAAATAATTTACTACATGAAGTTTTTACCTAGGGAGGTGATAGACATCACCTGGAATGCTACACCTGCTGTCTTTCTAAAGGCTATGCTTTATTGCAAAAGCATTAGAAGCAGTGGCTGAAAATATAGCTTCTATTTTATGCAGAAAGTCAAGTTAAATTATCATTATGTCTCTTCTAGTTTTAAAAAACTGCAGATCTACAGGAAAACAAAAGAACAGGTGGCAGTTATAAGAACAGACAAATCAGAGAAAAAAAATTTAGCAAGCCCAGCCAAACCTTTGTGAATTCCTCTTGTTGATTATTCAGGCCACATGTTCTTTTTGCAAAATTTGCCAAATCATTTGTGCTCATGTAGGAGCCCATCACACTCAAACAGATCACATTTTTCCACTAATGAAGTAGTAGCCTTTTGGACTGTTAAAGTGATTTCTAGTCAAAAGAAACAAAAGAGACAAAAGTGCCTCCCCAACTGAGAAGCACACCAGGCTAAAAAGGGGGTAAGGTGCCTCAGTTTCTGAAAGCAGTGTCATGTGAGGGAATGGCTAAGGGCACATCCAGCTGCAGCCCAAACAGCCAGCGCCTGCTTCCTGACGCACCTAATGGAGCGAGTCCTCAGCACAAGTCAGAAGTAAAACTTCAGATCACATCTCCAAATCTACTGGTTATATGTCTTAGCTGTACTGTTATCTCAGCCTGGTTAGGCTGTACAGGGGAAGAGGAGTGAAACCAGGCTGGAAATGTTTCAGGTTGCCACCTTACACACTGTTATTCCGCTCCCAGTTAAGGCAATTACCTGCACACACTGACACTGCTGTCGGCTGCTTGGCAAAGTTGCCATTCCAGGAAACTGTAGACACAACTGGAAAACCATTGCTTAAAGACAGCCTGACCTAAAGGTCCACCTTCCTCTGAAACACAAATGTGAAGACGGAAAGATGCAGGAAGCAAAAAACTAACCTGATCTCATGACTCTACTGAGAATGCACCCCCACGCACACTAGTGGCAATATTATATCAAAGGGAATTTTTTTTTTTTTTTTGACACATTCCAACCCCACAAACGCTGACTTTTCTGTTGCTCTGTCTGTGCGGCAGTGTGCAGGAGCACAAGAGGTTAAAGCACATCCTGCCTGGCTCTGGCGTGGGAGCAGGTGTTGCAGAAGGAGGCTGAGGACTGCTGCAGGGATGGGGAAGGAGAGCTCGCTCTTGCCCTCCCGCCCAGGGCTTTGCTGATTACCAGGCAAGGGATGGTTTTGTTACCTTGCTTGATTTGTGTTTGCAAAGATCCTCTCCTGTTGAACAGACCTTACAACCTTTTGCTGTATTTACTTCTACTCAGTCATTTTGCCAGCCTCTGATTCGGCACCTGCCTGCGTCATGGCCAGTGAACGAGTGAGTGGAAAGTGACAGATTGATGCGCACATTAAACATATGAGAAAAAAAGAAAAACCCCAAGCAGGACTTAGAAAAGGCATATTCAAAAGGGCATTCAGAATGGTTAAATGCAGGCAAATGTGGAAATCTGCACTTGCTTTGTCAAACTAAATAGAGACATGTATATTATAAATGTTGTCTGCTTTTAGGACCNCAGTGGGTCCTTGAGTGTGATACTATGTCCAGGTAAATTAGTGGCTAGAGAAATGTTGTTGTAATGGTGCAAAATTAATGCTTGTTTGCAGAAGATGTCACTATATGTGTTCTGAGCTTTTACTTCTTTACCAAACGACTGCACTTTTCTCCAAAATGCTCAAACTAAGAAAATATTAACAATTATGTAGAAATAGAAGATATCAAGGAATAGAAAATATCAAAACTCTGGAACAGAGACAATGTCTCTTTATCAATAGCCCCAGTAGAGGTCAATTTCTCAAACCCCAAATAACATATTCAAGATGTGTAGAAAGACTATAAAGATGTTTTATGAAGATGACACAGGGAAAAAAAATACCTCTCATGAGCAGGGAGTTCAAGTTAGAATTTCAAATTAACTTATTGTATGATGCATTATTTAATAAATGTTAGCATTAATTTTTGAAGAGTTCAATTTGCATACTATTACTAGGCCAAATGGTTGATGAGGATCGCAATTAAAGAAAGATGCACTGTTCATTTGGCTAAAAAAGAAAAATCAAATTAAGTCAAACCTTCATCATTACACAGAATAAAGGTGGCCTATAACTGTCAAAAAATGGAGCTCTGTGACAGATGTATTTAAAGTTCTGCTGATATTTAAATCAAACTTCTTGTAGTCTAACCCTATGCAAAAGCTCAAGTTCCTCTCCTAGACACAGTTAAAATATTCTAAAAACAAAAGCTTCTAGCCTAGGAAAAAGATCCAGTGAAAGAGAAGTAAATTAGAGTTTCTTTTAGGACATCTGAAATAACTTTTCCTCACCTTATCTATGACTCGTGTTCTGATTTTTTTGATGAAAAATAAAACTAAAATTTTTGAGCAAAAGTGTTAACTTTAGCTTACCCTACCAGCTCTATATGTTATACCAAAGAATGTAACAGCTACAAATAAACATTGGCATTTAGAAGAAATGAACCATAAAAGATGGTAGCTCTTACAGATTCATGGATTATTATGCTGGAAGAGATGATTGTGACCCTCTAGTCTGACCTCCTGCATAATGCAGGCCACAGGACTTCTCTGAATTAATTCCTGATTGAACTAGGGCATCTCCAATAGACTTGGAGTTCAAAGGCTCCCATCGCCTACCCTGAGCAGCCACCTTTTCCATGGTGCACAGAGTTCCTCCATGCAGATCCTAGTTTACCACATGCCACCTTTGCTTTTGGATTCCGAGAAAAATATTAAATTAAATATTTTAAAAATATTTTTCATACCCCTAAAAATCCTTTCATGGAAAAAAAAAACCCATGCCAATAAGTGAAAAATGTTAAGAGTTTCCAGTCTTTCATCAAAATCTGGAAAATGTAAATCAAAATGTATTTTGGGGAGAAGGGGAAGGGAGGAGTTGTTGCAAATAATGGTCCAGTAAAAGACTTCAGCTATTCTCCTTTAACCTGAGCACAATAGCCTTCAGGGACACGAATCATAGTTTCTTCTCTGACGTGCAGTTTCAGAAGGGCCCAAATCCTCAGCTGCCCTGGCCCGACTCCACCTTGAGGGGCAGAGGGCTCCTCCCTCGTCTTCATGCCTCTTTAATTCTTTGTCACAGCCATGAAAGGAGACTTCAGGTGCTGTTATGAGAGATCGATGCTGAGTACAATAGTAATGTAGCATCTGGCAGTTCTAGCTTTGGACCGGGACTGTGCTGTACTTGGGACTGCAAAAAACAGAGCAAAAGGAAAACCATGCCACAAAGACAACATTCTGGGAGACAAAAGGAGGATAATGTGCAACTTCAGAGTCATTCAATGTCATCTTCTCTTAATCATGAAGGGCAGCATAGAAGAAAGCACAAAAAAATTGAAAGTTGGCCTAGTGGGAGTCAACATCAGCCTTTAGATACTGAATCAGGGCTGAGTGGGGGCAACACTGGTTGGGCCTTGCACATGAAGACAAGTCAATGATAAAGGGTAGAGAGACACTGAAGATCTGTGTAGAGAGGATTCTTCTGAAAACCTGCCATTCCTGCAAGGATCTACAAAACAGTTGTGACAAAGACCAATATTATCTCATTATTTTCTTGAGCTTCCCTGGCTGCCTGCACCATCTGTTGTTTTTTAGAGATACTATGCCATAATACATAAAGCTGAGCCATGGCTTGGACATGAAAACTAAAAATCTGAGGCAAAGATTATGTCCATGTTAGTGGTGTGAATAGCAGGCAGAATAGTGCTGCTGCTCATAGTAACAGAGAAAAGTCTGGGGCAGAAAGGAAAAAGTCTTTTTTTAGTCATGTTGCACTTAAGTTGAAAGCCGCATCCATGAAGAGATATAAAGTTTAGCTTTTCAACACAAAGATCTGTTTCAGGACAGAGCATTAGAGATACATGTGTATGATTCATCTGCACAGACATGGTAGCTGAAGTTGGGTTATTTAACTAAATTGCCCAGATATCAGATGCTGAGGAAATGTTATAGCATTAATGTCTTCGAAGAGTGGAGCTGCCACACAGCATAACATTGGGAAGCCAATGTCCATGGAAGCTTTATCTGGTATTGAATGTTATGGTTCATTTTATCAGAATGGTACACTGCACTCGTAGTCCATGCTTTTCCCTGGCTACCCATCTACTGCCAGGTCAAAGTGTTGGTTATAATCTTTAAATCCCTACAAAGCTTTAGGGTCTGCAATTCTAGAGACTGCTTCTCTATTTTATGTTCTCACACAACAGTAAATCCTAGTTATGGCTGTTTCAGGTAAATGGGAAAAAGAAGCAAAGGATGCTGTTTAATTAAGCCACAACTCAATTTATCTGGGAACTATTATCTGCACCATGAAGTCATTTGTAAATCATTCCCAGCTGAAGAGGACTGCCACTGACTCCATGCCACTGAGCTACTGGACTCATTTGCTTATCAGATATTAGAAATTCAATTCTATCCCACTATTTCTTTAAAAGACACCTTCCCCTAAAACCATTTCCAGTGTGGATTTTTAAGGAAATCTTCTCCACCACAGACTGAATAGCTTCACTAGAGAACTCTCTAAGATAAACTTTGGCTATTAAGTTGGTAACCCTATGACTGACTAACCAGCCAGGGCAAAAAAGCATACCCCATACTGAAAAATATAAAGGTGAGAGGATCGATATTTTGAAAGCATCTACTGTATAATATCCTCAGCTGACTGTGTTGATCTCAGGGGTAGGAACCACTAATCCAGGCATGTGAGCAGGATCAGACTTTGGAAAGACAGCAGAGTTTTTATCCCTTTCCATATATAGATCTACATCCAGTAGTATAGATGAGCCATAGGGGAGAGGGGAGGGGTGTGGGGGAGAAGGACCCTTAAACAACATATCCTTCTTGTTCTATCTCAGTATTGAAGAAAACATATTTTCTAGGAACTGTATCCCCTCTCATGGCAGAAAGATCCTAGTATTGGTTCTTGGAATTTCTCTTGGAGTTTCTCTGGACTTCAGCAAAGCAGTTGACACTGTTTCCCACAGTCTTCTGGACAAACTGGCAGGATACAAATTGGGTGGGTGGTCTGCAAGATGGGTAGGAAATTGGCTAACAGGTTGCATTCGGATGGTGGTAATCATTGGGTTTTTTTACTTAGGCTGGCAGCCTGTCACAAGTGGAGTCCTCCAGGGATCAATACCAGGCCCCACGCTGTTCATCATTTTCATAGAAGATCTGGATGATGGGATTGAAAGCACCCTCATCAAGTCTGCTGATGACACCAAACTGGGTGGTAAGATTAACATGTCAGAAGGGAGAGCCATCTTACAGAAAGGCCTGGAAAGGCTGGAAGATTGGGCTAGCAAGAACTGCATGAATTTTAACAAAGACAAGTGCAAATCCCTACAAGCTAGGATTGGTGTGTCTGGGGAGCAGTCTTGCTGGAAGGGACCTGGGGGGTCCTGGTAGACAAAAAGCTGAACATGACTCAGCAGTGCACTGCTGCAGCAACAAAGGTAAATTGGATCCTAGCCTGTATCCACAGGGGCATTACTGGCAGAGACAGAGACATGATCAGCCCATTCTGCTCAGCACTTATCAGACTGCATATAGAGTACTGTGTCCAAGAAAGATGCAGACAGACTGGAGAGGGTCCAAAGGAGGATGACAAAGATGATCAAAGGGCTGAAGAACTTGCACTATGAGGAAAAACTGTAGGAATTAGGTCTTTTCTTCCTGGTGAAGGCTCAGGGTGGGACCTCATCACAGTATTCCACTACTTAAAGGGCAGCTACAAAGAGGACAAAGACTCTCTCTTCACAAGGAGCCACTGGAGAACAAAAGGGGCAACAGGAGACAGGTTTAATATTGACATAAGAAAGAAATTTTTAACAGTAAGAACAATAATACACTGGAACAACCCCTGCAGGGATGTGGTAGAGTCCCCATCACTGGAGGTTTTTAAGACACAACTGGACAGGATGCTAGATAATCTCATCTAGGCTCATCTAGGTTAGATCAGATGACCTTTCAAGGACCCTTCCAACCTGGGAAATTCTGATTCTGTTCAGGGCTAATAACAAGGCTTCTTCTGAAATATCAACTCCACCTCATGATCCAAGGAGGCATTTATGTGATTTTCAAGGGACAAAAAAAAGACTTGGCTGCTCCACCTTATTTTCAGTTAAACTTTTTAACAGTTGTTATAGTTTTCCAGTTTAAATGCATGCACTCTATTGTCCAAAGCAATGTTAGCATCAAAGCTATCGCTCTGCAGAAATCTTCTCTTCTGTCTCCTGGTATGGCACTGGCCAGCAACTTGACTTTTATTTCTATGTTTGCCCATTCATGAAATAAGGATGGTGAAACCTTCCCTCACCAAAAGCTTTGATATCTAGCTTGAAAATTGCTACGTTGATGTTAAGAATTCATGTTAATCTATTTGTGTTTTGAAGATACAAGCTAAACTAGAAATAGCGTCACCATAAATTTTTGTAGATTGACTTGCTGTCACTATACCTCCAAAATCTGATAGATGTCTCATTTCTAGTGAAGAAAATAATGGAATTCATTTAGTAAGTTTTGAGCACGTTGAACCTATAGGTACTTGAAAGCATATTTTATAGAATAACTGTTTTATGACAGATTATGCTAAAGAAGAATCCACATGAATACACCTGTGTTGAGCACCTTTTTCAAACTCAAAAATCTTGGCTATTTAAAATATATATGTATAATGCCAAAAGTAATTAAACCATATTATGAACTAATTCCTTGCCAACTTTTCCTGCTTACACTGCAACACTTTTCAAGTTACACAAACACTAAAAACGTCTCAATAGAAAAACCCCAAACAGCTGAACCACTGTCTTTGAAAATTATTTTAAAACCTCACATCACTCCCAAGCTAAATTCTTGAAGCTCTGGATGCCAAGTTTCAGACCACAGTGTGGGTTTTTTAAACTATTGAGCTTTAAAACTCAGCAATGAAAGCTCATAATGCAAGTAATTATACAATCAAATTATTTTGATGCCACTGGGTGCCGCTATAATTTGCAATGTATTCTTAGATGATGAATACAAAAAATAACAAATTACAACACACATAAAATAAAGAAACATAAAGGTAAAAAATGAACATTATTTCAGGGCTTAGCCCACTATGATAATGGAGTCTGATTCTTCTCTGTTGAACTGTTACTTTACTGACCCTTTATAGATCCGTTCTTCCAATAACCCTTGTTACTTACTGTAATATTAACTCATTTATTCACATTTCATTCCTCAAGAAAAAGCCATTAACACACAACAGTTCAATGTGATCTAAGGCAATCTAGTTAAAATAGATACTTCGGTAAGGTTAAATTAAGAATTTTCCTCTGTCAGTAACAGACTAATGGGAGTTCTGAAAGGTATTGCTAAACCGTTAAATATTTGACCCTTGATACAATCTGAAGCACTATTTGCTTTGTGCCTGAAGACCACTATTTAATAGTTCAGAGGAAAATATTATTTTGGTTTTCTTCTGTTACAACAATGTCAGGCGGCAGTCCCATTAATAAAAGATGTCTGTTGAGAATAAATAATCCAGGTAGGGTGTTGTCAGCTGAAAGACGTTGTTACCTGTCAGCATGGATTGCATTAACCAGTGGTGTTTCAGAGGGTTCTGGATCCATCACTCTTTGGAGACTTCTCACATCTATAGTGTAAGGGATAAAGCATATCATCTGTATGTCAAGTTAAAAATCTCCAGAGTTCAGCTCCATTTAGAATTTTTATAATCTCAGGAGTATTTAGAAGCTTTAATTATCTATGCATGGTATTGACAGACGAAGTATCAAGAGTTTAAAGGCTGGTATCCAAGCTGCACTTCTTGTTTTGGAGAAGGTATTTAAACGTATGGCTATTTCTGTATACTTCATGATGCAGTCCCAGACACCTGGCCAAGTGCTTTGCTGTCACAGGACTGGCTTCCTTCAGAAGGGGTCAGCCACCCCTGTGGTGCAGATTGCTTGGCTCTGGGGCCAACATGTCCCAGGGCCCCACCTTTCAGCTGGGGATCCTAGGACTTTTTTTCATTGTGATGGTTTTTCAGTTGAAAGTGCTACACACTTGTGAGAGTTGTGCCACAGTCCACCAGAGTAGTATTTTTAATAGCACAATACTAAAAGCATCTTTTGCATGCCTGGGACCATAAATGACATTTAAAGGTAACGGTGATATGGACAAGAACTTTGAGACTATCTGGGACATTAAGGTTGCTCTTTTATCTCTTTTTAGAACTAGCCTGTACTGTTCATCATAGGGACTCTGAACTCTCTGGGAAGGACCAAGAGAGAAATACTGTGTCAGTTTGAATCACTGACAGCTCAGCCATTGCCAACAACACTGCTAGGATATAACCCTATATCTCTATTTCTTATGTGTATTACATTATCCAGAAACCTAATAATCAGGGACAGAAACTAACTGGCAGATGAGATTTCATTACAAATATCGGAAACCAAAAGGGCAAGGTCACTAAACTGAGTTCACCTAACTTAAATATGGTTTAATATAATACTAAAGTAAGTGAAACAGTTTGGAGAAACAAACAAGTCTGTTCTACTATTGTGTTGGCAGACCCTAACTTGAGGAACAAATTACACATTTTCCAAGAATTTTGATCCTTTGCCATAGGCAAGACAAACAGCCTTTCAAAATCCAAGACGTGTATCCTGTCTAAGTGTTAACATGTGACTTAAATGAATTTGAATTCTCATCTCCACTATTAGCATTCTGTATTACTGGTTTGAATGTATTCCATGACCTGAATTCTGCCTTTAAATACTCTGTGCAATTCATTGCATGTCTCAGAAAATCTCTGCTGCGCATGTTATAAGAAAGAAGTTTCTGCTTTTGCTGAATGGCAGGATAGAGGAGAGAAAATCACAACAATTTTGTATACTAACAGGGTTTCATGAGTGATGTCTGATATATTTTATTAAAGTAATTCCTGTTTTTAACATAAATCGGAAGCAGAGAAAAATATTTATCATCGTTTTTTCAATATATTTTCTTTATTTGAATGATTGTTCAAAACATTTTAGTTACTTGTATTAAACATTAATAAGATCCTATAGAAATTAAAAACAGGGGTTATAAGTGAGCTATCAATTAACATAAGAATCAATTTAATGGTAATTTAAATAGCTAACTTATAATTTTTGCATAATGAAGTGGCCTGTGGGCTTGAAGTCCTAATCATGACTAATTAATTTAAAGGATGTTACTTTTTGTTATCATTGAAATGTCTGACAGGTGATAAAACATTTAGGGTTGCAGTCACAAACTTTTTACATCAGGTATAATATAAGGCAACAGGTTATATAAACCCTGTCTCTGAAAAATGAATATTTAAGGAAAATAGTGCTAAAAAATTTGGATCAAATTCAGCCATGGTAGAAGTGGGTGAGAGTCCCATGAAGAAACTATGTCTGCCTACATGAAGGCTCAGTTTTATCGTATCTTTCAGTAGGAACTGGACTGTGAAATTCTGGGTTTCTTTGCTACTAGACGTACAGAGTCCTATTGAAATGAACATATGTATCATACAAGGAAGTCTTCACCAGGCAATGTTCTCATAATCAAATTTTTCTTTTTTTTTTCCTTCTGTGAATATGAATAAAATTAAAAGGTGACCTAATTATATCCTAATATGTGGCATCTTTTAAATAAAATAATGATTTAAATAAATCATTAAATAAATAAAAATAATTTGGTGAAGAGAGCCCTATTTCTCCCCAGTAAGAAAGAGTAGTTGCGCCCTGCAGTACGTTTGTTACCACACCAGTTATGCAGGTGGTCTATACGTGCCCTGTGCATTCAGCATCAAGGCATTCTGGCATGAGGTGTCTGTTGGAGTCCACTGTCTCCTCCACCTCCCATCAGATTCCTGCCCTGATGGCACTGAGGCTAAAAAGGTTCTGCATGTCCTTTAGTTCTTTTGCTTATACCTCATCCAAGTTGCAGGAATCTCTAACAGTGGGGAAAGAGGGCAGGTCGTAGAGTACATGAGGATAACACATCTCAGAGGACTGTAGTCCGTGTCAGGAAGGTAATGGAGAGCCTTCAAAGGCTGTCTAAGATGTGCCACTCGAGGTGAACTGTGAGCCCTCTCCCCGTGGTCAGGAGGTTGTGCTTATGGGCTTTTTGAACAGTCCGTCAAGGCAGCTTTACCAAAGCAGGTATCAAGTCTTGATGCCTAGAGTAAGGGAATAAAGCTATATGGAAATTGAGACTAGTCTATCTCTAGAAGCTGCAAGAGCAGTGCTGTACTGGGCTGCATGGAGCACCTGTAATCTGAGCAACTCATGTAACTAGATAAGCCGTCAAAAAATTTTCAAGATTTGTCAGCTGTCACACACAGCTCACGGACCATGGAAGCAGCTTCCAGGAGTTATGGAGATGTTCCCCTCTGTTCTGTGAGGGAAACCCTATGGGGAACCTTATAGGGAACCTGCATGCAATCTTTTGTGAGGCTAAATGAGGAAAATTATTACCTGAATTAAGTGAAATCCAGTGTCCCAGCTAGACCCCTGCACGTAAAACTGAGGAGTTACAGACAGCCTACCATGTTTCGCCAGGACTAGGAAGGGAAACCTGGATTTTTCCCTATGTCTTTCAGGTGACTAAAGAAATGATTGCTTTTTGGCTGGCCTCAGTGGAGAAATTCTTGATGGCTAGACTGTCACTCAATAAAGAATGCAAAACCCCTTATCTTCATACTGATTAGGAAGATAAATGTGATTAGAAATTAGATTTTCCAGAAGCACTAGTCACCTTTCTTTAGCATACCTTAACTTTAGCAATCTATATTAAAGGTTTAAAAAAAGTTTAACAAAATGAGACAATTTTTAATTGAAAATTTATTTTATATCACAGAATTCAATAGCAATAATAAAGGAGAAATTATATAAACAGGTGAAAGTCTGTGAAAAAAATCTGGGAACAAAAATGGACAGTAGAGGAAGGATCAATAATGAAGTGTATTTTGAAATTACTAGGACTACACAGATGAGGAGATGAAACCTGTGTAGAGACCCATGAGGACATAAATGAATGTTAGGAAACACAAGTGTCAGTAGTAGATATAAGGGCCATTTGTACATCAGAAAAAGGATGAAGAAACTGCTATACAGGCAATTTTGTGTGGATGAATAGGAGGCAAGATCTACAGGAAAATCTTTACATCATGCCACATCAAATTACTTTGTAAATAGTCACTTCTAGCACAATAGATTCCAAAAAAACAAAATGCCATATATTCACCTACATTGAAGAGGGAGCATGCCAGACTCTTTTGTATTGCCCTAAATGCAACTAAGACAAGGAAAGAATGCAAATGAAAAACACAGTTTGTTTATAGAAAGATATACAGCTAATCACATTCAGTTATTTCCATAGAAATTATATGTTTTCTGCTTTAGCTATATTCTGCCACAGTTAATAATTAAAACACAAACACATGAAACACTAATTTAATGTCAGACTTTGTAATTACACAAGTACCGTGTTTGTTTTGTAAACATATGTGAAATTCTTTTGTACATACTGTAATTAGGAGATCATAAAAATCAGAGACTATCTCAAAAGGAAAAACTGGCCCACTTTTTTCTGAAGCAACTGTAAGTCTACATGAGCTGTCATCAAAACAGGTTTTTCACAAAGCCTTTAAGTATCTAAGCACGTCAGTTAGTCAATGCATGTCTATAGCTGATTCTACAGTTTATTTTTACAAAAACAAAAGCTGTTGGCTCAACGTGCTTGTAGCTGTGGGAAGAAACCCTGTACCATAGCAGCAGTGCTCACGGGCTCCCTGAGGAAAAGGCAGGACTGCCAAACCCATCCTGAAGTCTGAAGAAAAGTGTCGGTGGCTCTGAGGGCAAAGGCCTTCATTTGAACAGTCACGGGGAAGGATTTGGATTTGCCTCCTAGGGTGGGTTTGTCAGTAAATACATTCAGCTTTTGGAAATCTTTGTTTCCAAAGAACTTGTCCAGACTGCACTTTTTTGTTACGTTACTTGGCTAGGTGCCTCTTCTTTTATGCCTATCTCATGGTAAAGTGTAATTGGGGAAGTGAAATAGGACAGAAGAGAGATCTAAAAGGAAGTAACTTGCAGAAAGAAGGAAAGAAACATGTTTCAGAAAGGAATGAGCTATGCCAGAGGAGCGCAGGACCCAGGCTAAGGAAAGCACTGAGACCAGAAAGGAGGGCGATCCACAAAGACAAGTGGTAAGATGGTGAGGAAGGAGAAATACCTGAGGATTTGGGTTAGATGGGAAAAGAGAAAAGGTCCTCAGCAAGGCAGGAAGAAAATGAGACAGGCTTCCAGTTCCTCACCAGCCCTTCTTTGCCTTAGATGCTATAGTCATCCTCCTCAGTTTCCTACTGAAAAGCTGGCAGCTTGGGTGACCAAACAAGCTCCCCTTCACACACCCCAGACTACTTTCATTTTCCTTTTGTCACTCAGGTTTTGTTTGGTATTGAACCTTTGTGTTCTTGCAGCTGGACTTCTTTATTTTATTCTGAAAGAGGGATGTTGTTTTACAACAATACTTTTTAAAAGAAAATACCCCTGGACTCAGTATAATCACTGGATGTTGTCCACAACTTTTCTATTTCTCATCATGCTCAGCATTTTCTTTTCATCTGAGAGTAAAATCTCTGTAAAGCACAGAGTCTGGGCTGATTTTTCTCTCTTGCATGTGACACACCTCCCCAGAGGTTGTTACTGCTAACACTTTTTCCTAGTGGGACTCTCCTGGCTCTGGGTGAAGAAGCAGAATATGCACCTGGGCCTCCAGAGTCCAACCGTCGCCCACCCTGTGGTTATTTTAAAACATTAGCCTAGTTTTCTGTTCAGAAGGGACAATATTTGGACATGGTTCTAATACATAATTAGGTTTGAGTGAACCATTTCAAGGTTTTTTTTTTCATTTTCTTTTCCTTGAGGTCACCCTGCCGTCAACTAAAACCATCACCTCCCCTTCAAAGACTGTTTGAAAGCCATCTCTGTCATCACACTTCTCAAATCAGCATCCGAACAACCAGACAAGCTGCTTCTACTGACTTCTGCTGCTGTTTCAGCACATAAAACATCTTCTCATTTTGTATCCCGTCTTCACCTTCCCTTGTAGTCATGTAGCCTCATTTCAATGTTTCCTTTGAAATCCACTCAATCAGCAGCAGCTGAAACCTTTTCTCAAATCCATCCATGCACAGTTCATGTATCCTGGTGAGCCTGCTCATTGATGCTTATCTCAGCACTGCTTTCATTGAACTAGGCTTTTGCATTCACACCAAGACCGCTCTGAAGGTATACATATGTACATATAAGCAGTCCTGCAAAGTGAAAAAAATTCAAAAGGAAGTACTGCAAATGCACCCACTTCTGAATCTCTACAGTTCAGCCACTGCAACAGAGGATGTGTTCAGGTCTACATAGATAAAAGGAGACCATCAAATGAAGTCAAATCTCTATCCTTATTGAGATGGGCATCAAAACTATACACAGAGGATACTTGGATTTACTTAATGGCAGAATTATACATTTTGTTTGTGCCCTGGTCTTTTCCGAATAATTCCCAACTTTCTATTTTGTTTTGTTGTTTGTTTTTTTGTTTGTTTGTTTTTAACAGCTACTGTGCATTAGGCTAATGTTTTCTTAGAATTACCTATTATGACTTTGGGATTTCTTTACTGTGTGGTAACAGCTCAGAGCCCAATACCATATTTGTAAAATTAGGCTTGTTTTTCTCCAACTGCATTACTCTGCATTTATTAGCACTGAATTTCATCTCCCATTTTACTGCCCAATTACTCAATACTGTGAGATCCTTCCACAGCTCTTCAGAGCCAGCTTTCATTTTTACTGCACTGAATAATTTAACATCATCAAGCTTTATCAGTCTCTACCACCTTTTCTAGATCCTGTATGAATATGCTGAATAGGACAAGCCTTAGCATAGGTCTCTGTAGGGTACACTATTTTCCTCCTCTGATGACCATTTACTCCTACCTTTCGTTTACTATCTTTTAAGAAGACGTTTATCTGTGGGTGATATTTATCAGTTCTTTTTACAAGAAATATTGGTGAAGAGCCTTTGGAAATCTCAGAAGACTCTGCCTGTTGGCTCATCCTTGTGCACATGCTCAATGACTCTCTCAAATAGATTACCTAATAGACTCGTGAGATGTAGGTTCCCTGTACAAAAGCCATATTAACACTTCTGTTTATATTTGTCAAATTTTTGGCTGATTAATTCCTTTTGTGATAATTTCTACAGAGCTTCCCAGCCTGGACATCAGACTTGCAGAGCATTCAGTTGCCTGTTTTAAAAACTCTCTCAAATAGATTATCTAATAGACTTACACCATATGCCATTGTCAGACCATGCCCCTTTCACTGAACCGTTGAACCACTGTGGCTGGGATTATGTTCTTACATTTGTGAAAATATCCACTATTATGTTTCTTTAAGTATGAAATTGAGGAACTCCCTAAAGTCTTCATTGATAAACCGTTGATAAACTTCACTTTTCCCATCCACCTTTTCCTGCTTGTGTCTTTCCTGTGTATGGTAAAATTGGAGCAATTGTATGTATATTTGATACAAGTAAGCTCCGTATGATCTTTTTGATGAATTTTTGTTAGACATTTGCTGGAAAATCAGCAAAGGCGACAGAAAAAAAAAGGCAAAAATATTATTAGAAAGGCCTATTTCAATAGTTCAGTTCATTTCTATCTTTTGCCCCGAAGAACATAGTATAGCCTTGGAAATAAAAAAGAAAAACATAATAAGGGTTAGAAATACCTGCCAGCAGGAAAAGAAGGAAATGAAACAAAGAATAGCAATTTGCCACCTGCATTGTCTGCCTTTGCCAAACAGATAACAAAAGTCCTCCTCCGCGGGGTATATTAGGTCAAAGAGGCTAGTAAAAATTCAGCCAGAGTGAGGAAGGATTAAGCTATTCAACAAGAAGATATAAAAATAGAAGGGAGTGTCTGCTTTCTGCATATCTCTGCTATATCACCTGCTTCTTTCACTTGGTCTGCTTACATCTTCTTCTCTACAGTTTTCATCCTGCTACTTTTCCTTCTGCTGTATATTGCTTTTGCCTTTCCAGCTTCTCAGAAACTGGACTCACTGTCCAAGTTCCAAGGCATCAGACATGAGCTTCTCTTACACTGAATATTTGCTTTCACGTATCTCAACTCCATTTCTACACAAGATGAGATGGCTCAGCATTCTCATATGTTCAGAAACAATACTCTATGGAATTAAAGTATTTCTTTTACTATCATGTGACTTTTTAATCTGTGTTGTACTCATGAAAATTTTCGTCGGTAAAAAACCCCACAGTAATCTTAAAAGAAAACCTTTTAACTGAATATGCCAGGCATCTCTACAGGGGATTTATTTAGGAATCAGAGCCTTTTATAGCCCTTCATGTCAGATGATACTCAGCTAAGGTGCACTACATGAAACAGGAGTTCAGTTTTTCTCTCATCAGCAACATACATAGTAATTGATAGCTAAGGCAGTTTGTGAACATAATAGAGCCCCAAGAGTAATTTTAAGCTTGTATTCACTACATGGCCATCTGCTGTTATTTCAAATAGAAGTTTTATTAACTTTTACATTTTAACCTTAGCATTTCTACAAAGGTCACAATTAAATATTAACACTTTAACTTGCAAAAAAATTAATCATTCCTTTTCTACTAATAACACTTGGTCTTTGCTTCTGAGCACGTCATAAATGTGATAAAGAAAGTGCTAGAGTGCAAGGGAGGTTTCATCAGCAATCTGGTCAGTGAGGTTAGAAAATTTATTTGTGAATCAGTTCTTTCTCTCAAGGGAAGAGTAATTAGGATGCTTTGTGATGAGAAGAAAAATCACACACATTTTAATTTTCATGTGCACATTCTTTTTTGCAAATACAGAGCAGGTCTCTTTCTGAGCAAATTATGAACTAGAACTATGATGTTGGAACTACTAAAGTTGACACATCCAGAAATGGTTCACTTTAAGTTGAAATGCTAAACAGAATAAACACCTGATAATTTTCCTGGAATTAGGATTGAAGTACTGTTCACATCTGGAGCACGTAGTAGCTAATATAATTCAAAGTATGCAATGTTTAGGAATGCAGTGTACCAAATAGGTAACAAGAATCCCCAAAGAAGCTCTTGTAACTTTGAAGATACCAGTCTTGAAGGCTCAGTTTAAGTTTTCTTGCATATGATTTAAAGTTCTGAAATGATCATCTAAGGATTTTTTTTGCTTTTTAGATAGAAACCATCAAGCCGATAAACAGATCTGATTCTGAAAACGTTGAGTTCAATATATTATGAAAGCATGCTTTTTATTGTTTCTTCAACTAGTATGCAAAACTAGTATTCTTGAAATAATTTCTGTTTTTCAAAACATAGGTTTAGGGATTCCACAAGACGGGAGATATTCTAAAAACATGGAGCAAATTAAACAGTGGAAGGGGTACTGCAATGACTCTCGGATATCAGAAGAGAATTTCATCAGCATAACTCATCTAGGAAAAACACAAGTCAAGGGCAGAACTTACAGTAGTCATATCACCAGAAGGGCAGTATCTCTGATGCTTAAAGTCACAGTCTTGCAGCACTAGCACATCTTTCAACACTGAAAACAACATCAAACTGGCAAAAAGAAACCATAATCAGTCTCCCAAAGGCAAACTAAGTGGAGGAGAAATAAAAGTAGGTAATACTGAGTGGGAAACATGAGCATTGCAGTGCATCTTAGGTTCACTACATAATACTTGGGACTGTGAAAAATGTTTGGAACCGTCTTAATATTATCCTTATCAAAGAGAGCTGAGTTAAGCCAGTAAAGACTTTTTAAAAATCCGTCTTCACATGCATGTCTTATTTTTTTAAAAAAATAAATGTTCTAGCCATCTTTGAAACATTTGAAAAATGTGAAGCTGGTAGTGACAATTAAACAAAACCAAACACAGCGCTTAATACAGCACAGTGCAAAAGATATGGCTTGGTACGGAAGTAAATTCCAGAAAAACTAATCCACTAAAGTTCATTTTATATATTACAGGCACCTGGACTGCAGGATACCATGGTACATTGCAGAGGCTTAAATCTAGTTCAGCTGAATCCTGGTAAGGACATGGAGGACACAGAAATGCACTGTGGTAGTACGTGAAGTCTACTGTTTACCAAAATAGAATATTTTACCCCCAATGGAAAATCAGAAAAGCCCAGTCATTTTCTGTGGAGTGTTCTGTCATCAGTAAAATCTTTTGTTTTCTGAAACAGAAATATCTTGTCAGGAAGGTATTGAACAATCTAAACTGTGAACATATAATCCATTACTTCTCATTGTTTCATAATAACTGGGTCGTATTTCCAAGATACTACTTTTCTGAAGAGGAAGTGAGCCATGTCAACACTCTGGGGAAAAGAAAAGAATTCTGGGAAAGAAGATTGTCCTACCCTGCTGCTGCAAACACTCCATAACTGTAGGTCCTGTTTTGCTTGGCAAGCAAACAACAAAGCCAGAGCAATGAATGCACTAACTAACCCTATTTCCTGAGCATGAAGAGACTCCCCATTAGCTGTCAGCAGCAAGAATTTTGTCTGAACAGTGCCCTGAGGTGCTGAGTCTGGATCCCCACACAGGGCAGCCATGATCCTTGGCTGGCTCTGGCTGTGTTGTGGCACATGCCTTCCCAGATTAATTTCCCAGTCAATCTGCCATTTAGACAGGCACAGCATTGCCAAAGTACTATTTTTCTGCTTCAAATTCTGCAGTTAATTCATCTGATGCTGACTTAGATGTACCTAAGGATAGGGAAGAGGTAGAGATCTCTCCTATGCTCTTATGTTTCAAGGGAAAAGAACAATAAGACACAAATAATTTTCAGGCAATTACCAGGATGTGCAGAAAAGTTGTGCTGTGGACTACACCTTCATGGAGAAAATATTTTGCAAACTCTATCTCCTGCTGGGATGAATAAAAAAACTTTCTATGGAAGGGTGATACTAGGGAAGTAATGAAACAGACTGCAGAATGAGGACTCCAACGCAGGTTTTAACCATTGTAATTGGATACTCTGTGAGGTCTACAGAAAGGCAAACATCACAGACATCCATCCTTGTTACTAGGGTTCATATCAACTCACGTAGAGTTTCACTAAAGCTGCTGAAACTAGAATCAACCTAATGTCTTTTTGCAGTCACTGGAGAAATGCAGGCACCAAAGTCCTAAATCACCTTCTGGAAATATCTCACCCTCTTCTCTGACTTGACGGAGTGTGAGGGCATCTCTAGCCCTAATTTAGGCAACGCAGTCAGGCCTAACATTAGATAACTGAGTATGAGCCTGTGTTTGAAGCTAACAAATCACAGATGAGGTGAGTAATGAATTTAATAAAGGCATTGGAAAAAATACATGGAGCTTTACAATTTAAATGTAAGTATTAAGAAGCCAGATTTGTGGAAATATTTTCTTTTGCTTTATAACGCATATGTTGAGTTACTATGAAGACATGCTGTTCTTCTACACATAACATCTTTAAGTCCCATATGCAAAACATCATGCTGCGTGTTTTATGCATACCTTGCATGTATGTGTACATCACCATTGCTACTGCATCCTTACTGCATGGGTGCCTGTAATGCAGTGCTCCCAATGTTCAACAGCACATGGTCTTTAAACCCAGGTGCTCCTGGACTAACTATATGATAAATTTTCATATATTAGAGTGAATTAAGTATAAACTGTCACATTTTAAAAATATTTTGAGGAATTTTCTATACAAGGCTTCTAATATACAAATGACCATGGTAGAGGGACTCTAGTTGGCAGAACCCTCAGGGTGCTTTGCAGTTTTTTGCTTTTCCAGTTCCTCAGGCTCTCTGGACAGCTTTGTCCAATGGTTCTATTGACCTTGCCTGCCTACAGACCATTCCCTGTGGATCACCAGTAATCTGCCTAAAAAGATAGGGCCTTCAGGCTATAAAATTGCTATCTTTGAAATCCTGAGGTTACTGTTGCTTTGGGATTGGGAGCATATGGAAGACTCTTAAAGGTCTATTTTTGTCAATTTTGCTTATCTCTGACTGTACCTTCATAGTCATTATAGTCTGATGTAAATTCACACTGCCGTTAAGGTCCTCCCCTCCATCCTCCGCTACTCATTTCTGCTAACTCCACTGTGCTAGCACTAGCATTTGCACAGCTGTTCAGAGAGCTGGCTACTGTTGAGAACTAACCCGAAAACTAACCTGACCAGCTCTGAGTCTTGGTGTCCTGTGCATCCCTTTCACACAGGGCACACATTTATGTCAGATGAAAGTGACAATGTCACTACAACCTCTGCAAACTTATACTTTAACTAAGCTATGCTTTAAAATATCATTACACAATTCAAGTGTTAGGGAATTCCGGTGGAGTGGGGAAAGGAGACTTAACACCACCATTTAAACTCTTCCTGTCCCTGATCTTTATTCTTTCCATTTGGAAAACACCAGTAAACACAAATACTTTAAAAATAAATTACATAAATTGGATAGGGATCTGTAATTGTTGTCAGACCTATCATAGAGACTGACCTGAACAACTAAATAAGCTTCATCGCTGGATTCACAAGCAACTCTTACCAACGTGTAAATATAGATTCATAAAAGATGTAAACTGCAAGGGTTTTCCTTTTGTTCATCACTAATTCCTGCCTTCACAACACAGGCATGCATTTCCTCCTCTGTTAGACATGCAGCATTCACTCTACTCCTGAATCAAGGATTTGAATAGTACAGCCTTCTATAATTGGGATTTCCTTAAAAATATTGAACATTTTTTACTATTAACTGCTATCTTCAAAATCCTAGGGCAACATTCCAAGAGCTTTGATTTGTCCCGAAATGATTTGGTTCCCAGAATGTTTCAATTTCTGGATTTAGCGACTCTGAGCTGTGGTGCAGAAAAATATATTTTGAAAAATCTTTGAAGCTAAGTGCAGAGAAGAGCCTAGTAGCCAGCTAGAAATTGCAGCATGCTTTATTTTATTTTTTCCGGCATCAGGATTCCAGCCCAGCAGGCATACAAACATCCAGTGTGTGCCAGAAAACACAACGAATGAACTAGATATCGGGATTTAACTTTTTCTAATAGTAAAAAGGCAGAGAAAATGTGGCTGTTGATTTTAGTTTGGTAATTATCAGCTTCCATATTATCTGTCATTTTTTTCTCCAATTGCTGATGTACACAGCCTTCTGAACTCTACTTTCAAGTTTATAGTCCTAGCCATAGGTGAAACTGTGCTAGTGTTATAAAGCCTTAAATAAAGGTAATTTTCCTTCTGTCCCCATCTCCTCATCTTCAGCAAAGGGAGTAAACCCTTAAACTAACAGTAGCTGTGTGCCAAGGATCTCAGCTTTCAAGCCTTGCTTTGCTAGTTTATGTACTGGCAAGAAACTCAAGGGGATGGGAGAGATTATATTTCGTCCTGGAGGAATCTGGATAACTATCCAGGAACTCCCACCAAGTAAGTAAAGAGGTGATGTTGACGTTTTCTGAAAAGCCTTTCTGGGAAGAGAGAGAATGACAATATTATAGAAATTGGAAGCACTATCTGGTGGATTTCTAGGAAGGTACCTTAGGTCCAGTCTTATTTTACATTTTCATTAATGAGTTGGAAGTGAAAGCAACTAGCCTGTAATTACATTTGCTGATACTAAATTGAAAGGAGTTTCAAACTTCACTGGGAACAGAGAAATAATGGCGGGGGACTTACGGTACAGATATAAGCAGAAAAATCACAAAATGAGTGGGATGGGTGTAAGGGAAAGAGGAAAGGAAACAGAATACAATTTTAATTATTTTTTAAATTGATTTGTGTTCCTATCCATTAATTTGCTTTGTATCACATACAGGCAAACACCAGTTCCAGGTATTGAGTAGCCACTCAAATACTATAATTAGGTATTTGGCAGACATCTAATAGGAATATGAAGGAACTGCAGGGTGGGAATCAGGGATCTGTGGCTGCGAGGACAGTTGCTGGTTCACTGTGTCTGGGAATCAGCTTCACAAGCAGCAGAGGTGCTTCGCTCTTGATATGGTTTGTGAAGCCATTGCCTTCAGCCTTTAGGCAGAGGAGTGCTTTAATAAAGGTATATGGACCTGTACTGCTAAATCTGGTGACCAAGAAGTGACTGATGGCTCTTTAAAGGGAAGTGAATCCATTTTGTTCACTTGATTAATGCAGGAATCCAGGCACATTTTTTTAATGCTCCCTTAATCTTTCCATAATATGACCCTTGTTCAGGGGTGAATGATGGTTTGTTTTCTCTTAACACTTAGGAATTTTTGGCGACTTAAGTGGCAGAAATATATATGCCTATATGTGCACATTTGCACATGAAGACATAAACCAGTTAACAGGAATGGAAAACAAAAAAGGGCCTTTTGCTCTTCACTGCAGAAAGCCTTCACCATGCTACTAATAAAGGCACAAGATGTCAGAAGGCAGAGCAAGTACTGTATGTTAAAATATTAATGTTAGTAAACATTGATTTGTTTCGATTTAATATAGAGGATTAAGGAATGCAGAATGAAGAAATGGGCATCAGGTAGTGCCCCAAGGTAAAATGCAGCTTCGTAGTTATGAAAATTTAATTTGACTGCATTGGGAATAATTGCTCCTGTTTGGTAGCGGGCTTATGCCAGCAAGATAACAGTCACTCAAATGGACATCACCCTGCGCACACTCTTAAGCAGCTGCATAATATTCTCGATTGGAGAATGATGTTGTATTCCATTGTTATAGGAGAACCATGCAGCTGAAAAAGACACTAAATCAGTCTGAATAATACTCTAGTGCAATATTTTTCTGTAATGAAGCTTCCTTTTGTTCTCACATAAAAGCCTCCTTAAAAGCCAGAAACTTTTTCTTCTAAAAATGGAAAATCTATTGCATTTAAAAAAAAAAAACAACAAACTTTTGGGCCTTATCTTCAATGAGGTTTTTCTTTCCTTCTCCTCTCCTCTGCAATATAATAATGTAAAAGCTCTCTAAAGGTGTGTTGATTATATCTGTATATAAAACAAATAAATTCTATTTACATTCCATGTAGCATATTTTGAGATTTCCAGGGCTGGATAGAAGGGCCTTAATAAAGCAAAAGTACTAAGTCCTTGTGCTTAATCTGGCATATTCTCTGTTTTGAAAATTTGCTGCTAGCCCCCAAAAAATGAGAAAAAAAAATAATAGGCATGTTCTGATATTTCTTTCAGACCACTCTGAGATACAAGAGAAAATAAGTGAGCAAGGAACTAGCATCCCAGCTGAAGACTTCCAGTAGTAAATGTACTTATTCACTGTCTGCATTTCCTATAACACTTTTTTTATTCATCCTTTTTCTCTTCTGTTTTCCACAACACTTCATGACTACTGAGAAAACGTCATTAATAACTGATACAAAGAATCACGCATGTGCATATAGATAAACTGAGGATGACAAAATATCAACTTGCAGCTGCTCAATTGAAAGCGTATCTACACAACAGGTAATTACTTTTAATTTAATTAGGACTGCTGGTATTGTTTCTATCTCATAGATTACATTATAACATGTAATGTGTTAAAGCAGGAAGACAAACTGTGAGAAGACACTGAAAATATTACCTGTTTTGTCTAGAAATACCATACTTCAACACCTCTCTAAGCACTTACTGCTCATTGACAATGATTAGTTCTTGCATCCTGCTCTCTTTTAGCACTTTGGTACATTCAATACACACAGATAATATGATTTGGAAAGATACATTTTAGCTTTGTAGAAGTAACAGAAATTGACATTTATATTGGGCAAAATTATCACAGATTTTATGCTCCAGAGTATGCAAATTTTTAAAACAAACTTCAGTTAATCAGCTGCAGAGTATAATCATCAAGCTCAAAGAGCAAAATATATGATTTACAGAAATCAGTTCCAAGAATAAAATCATGTTATGTGAAATACAATGGGGCAAACTTCCTACTGTTATAAATAGGAATAGTTGATTCATCTTCACTCACTTATGCCAGCAGAGAACATATCAGTTCTTAGGAGAGCAATAAACTGAATGAAACACAAATAGTCCCTAAAACCTGATAAATTTTTGAACTATTCATAAAACTAGACAGATTTCAATGCTGTAACTCTGGCTTTTATACAGTTTGATAGTCTTTCAGTCTATTATGATACACAATTTTTTGATAGAACCTGATTCTGTACTCAGAATACAGCCTCTTATTTTAACATATAACAGAGTCCATATTTTTTTCTCTGATTCCCTATTCTGTGGCCTTTTGCTTTCCATTTATCAGCAAATCTCAACAAAAATATTCAGCCAGAAGTGCAAATATTCTTGCTTTATCATTTTATTGTGTTGGACAAACAGATCTAATGAAATCATTCCTGAAGGTTCAAGCTAGCATCTGGCATGTTTCTCCTCTTCCTCTTCCCATTCCTATCCACCAGCATTTAACATCCTCCTGGACTGTCAGTGCAGGACAAACAGCAGAGGAGATGCTACGTACATGGCAGATTATCAGCCCAGATTACTGTCCATTTTATATTATATCTCCTTTCCACTACCCCTATGAATGTGCCATAGAAAAAACTTTTTATATTGCTCAGTAATTGGTGCCAATGGCTTTTAAAGTCCCTTTGACTTTACTGCTAATGTTAGAAATGCCTTTGGGGCTGATTTTATCCATATAACGACCTGAACTTTCCTCACTTTGTGCAATCAAATAAAAGTGAACCTGATACCAGTGTTCCAGATGTACAACAGTTAATAATAATAAACATCTTTCCTATAATATGGTCAAATTCTGACCTTGAAAAAATTGTTTTTTGTATCAGTTCAACTGAAAATGAGGGTAACTTGTAATTTAGACCTGAAGAACCATAGGCAAACCACCAGGGTTTCAGTGGTGGATCTTTCAGTAAATTGTTCTGTGTATTGAGCAAGTTCAGTTCTCCAAGGTTGGTGCATATGTCTAAACCTAAATATAAGCCCACATAACTGATACATAGCATATACAGCAAAACTAATGTGTAACCTGAATAATAAAAGCATGAGAACATTAGCCCTTCACACTGAAATGTATAACTCTAAATGAAAATAAACTTCAGGAATGATCAGAACAAAGATTTTGTTTCAAGACATTCATTGCATATTGAAACATCAATAAATCCTTACTGCCCCTGTCCAAAAAAAGAAAATTCCATATGAAACCAACAATACGAACAAAAAAAAACCCAGCTGCCAACTGCTGCTCTTTATATACTTTCTACTAAAATGATTAATCCTCTAAGAATTGCTTTGTGAATTTGCTCTGAACTTAAGTGAATGATTCATGCACCTTGGCAATCCTGTCCTGAACCTGAAGTTTTGTTCCTGGAGTCACTCATACCACTTGTGACGTAACACTTAATAATATTCCTGGTAAAGAAGCAATATTTTTAATACACTTGTAAAAGTACGAGTGATTAATTCTTTTCATTCAGACACTTTAAAAATAACCAGATAGCAGGACACTGAGGGGCATGAATTCCAGAACATCCTGATGAAGGATGCTATCCTTCCCTGAGATGAGTGTGTTGGAGGACTGATAAAACCCTGCAAACATGAGATAGCGATACTAACTGACAAACTTAGACCTTTCAGAGCTGTGCTGGCATCACAAGACATCATAATTCTTCAGAGACTAAGACTAATTAACAGAAAGAGATGAAGACCCAGGGCCCGGGTTTAATGGGAAGTTCAGAGCCACTACGCTGAGTCTGA
>WEKW01019436.1:75990-90323 GCA_013389905.1 Sula dactylatra
CACTAGTTGAATGCATCCCAATAGCAAAAGGTTTTTTTTCAGGTGCAGTGTCCGTGGTATGTTTCAGGATGTGCTAGTTCCAGCCTTTCCCGCAGCCAGAACACCCTTTAGTGGCTGGACCATACCAGGAGTAGTCTTTTTAGAGCTTCTTCTGATTGGTTTCCTCCAAAGGAAATCCAGTTTGCATGCTCTGAGACCTCTCTGCAATATCACCCTTGGGTATGGTCAGGGGATTCTTCTCAAAACCACACCACCAAACAAGAATGGAAAGACACTTCTATGGCATGAGCCTCAGTAAACAGGACAATAAACCAGCTTATGATGAAATGCGGCGAGTTAACCTTGGCTGACAGTCAAACCACAGTGGGTCAGGAGGCAAAAACAGGATGAGAGAGCTTGTGGGTTGAGATAAAGACAGGTGGATCACTTACCAATTATTGTCATGGGCAAAACAGGACTGGACTTGGGGAGAATAAATTTAATTTATTGCCAATTAAAATATATTTGGAAAATAATCACTACAGCTTTTACCTTTGTTACTTGACCATGCTTATCTTGGAAAGTAATGGTGATCCCATTCCTGTGGCACATACTTTTCTCCTATCCATATTTCAAGTCTTTCCAGGCAGACTATTGAAATGAATGAGAAGAGATGTCTCTAGCTGTAATGTTGGCTAATCTTGCAGCCATGATCAAGGTGTCACAAACATTACTGATCAAAGCAGACATTAATATTGGATCACAAAGTTCTGAGGCTTCTCTCTCTGTGAATAAATGAATGCTATACTGACTTTACCCTAGCTTCTCTGACAGACTCCAGAGATAACAATAGGTAATTCTTCTTCATTCTTGAGGTTTTAATCCTTTAACCTTTCTTATTTAATTCCTGTGTAAAACTGGTGGGATGGCTAAACTTCCAGCCTGTGGATTATATCCAAGAACATCTCTTCTTCAACAATAGAGTCCAGATAACAGTATTTCTCCAGCAGAGTATCTGAAGGAGAATGACACACCAAAAAAAAAAAAAAAATCAAAAAACCCCCACCCAAACAAAAAGAAAATTTGCAGAGATAAGTTCAGGTAAGATGAAGGTAATATTTGGAGGAAAAGGAAAACCACTAACAACAAAAAACCATCACATTTCCAGTGAACAAGGTCAATCACAGTCTCGGAAACCAAGTAATTTCTTACTGTTCAAGATACACTAAAAAACCTGCAGTGGCCCCAAACCTATGTTTTAGCGCTGCCAAGCCAGAAAAAATATTTTCTTTTTATCTTTATCTGAGTTTGTTATACACAGGTTANAAGCCATTCAACTTCAAACAAAAGACTTTATTAGAAGGAATCTCTAGAAACTTTCCAGAGTCCATAAAGTTGTGCAACAAAATCTCAAACAACCTTATTAAACAGAAAAGCAGTGCCAGGTGGATTAAAGTTGCTGGAACAGAGGTTTAACAACAAATAAAACTAAAATTAACAGCAGAAATGGTCAAGAGATCCTTTAAGAAAAAAAATGGCAGGACCAGATGTTATCTGTAGTTTTTGGCTCCAGTACTTTGTATTTTTGCACCCAAGACTAGCACAAAACTCCAGGCAGTTCTCTCAGGAGTAATCATTAAGATGCATGTCTTTGATTTTGTCCCTCATACATGTATAAAGAAAACATTAAGAATGTATAGCACTACAGTAACATAATTCTTGCAAATTTAAATAAAAACACCTTGAAGACAGGTCTCACCCTCCAAGATTGCAATTTATACCCAATCCATAACCCCTGGGGAATTTTCCTGGGGAACTTGTTATCATCCCAATTTTCATAATTTACAACTTGCCATTATTCATCCTTCAAAGAAAAATTTGAATGGAAATCCAATTCATCTTGCAAAACATTACTAATAAACACCTCCCATATAAATAAGCTCAGATGATTACTAGGTCAGGTAAAGTTATCCTAACCTCATGAAGACCATCAAGTCTTTCAAAAAATCATGCAGCTCAGACAAGTTGCCAGAAACTATTTGCATTTAAGGAAGGTGTTGAACTGTTATCCCTGAGGAAAAAACTGACTCCTTAAATGCCAAATTAGCAGAAACAGCCTCTCTTCAAGGCAAATAATTCCATGCCCTATCCTGAGTATGTGTTGCAGGGAATTACTTTAATAGAACTGAGGCAGTTGGAAGAATAACTTTTTATAGAGGATGCTGAAATATTAAATATATTTAGGAAGAAAGCTGGAAGAAGTCTGAAAAACTTGTGTTTAGAGAGTTATTTCTCAGACAAGCTTTAAAGTTATTGAGCAAGGGAGTGACTGTGGAAAACACAGGAAAGAAATCCAATTGTTGGAAAAAAATCAGTTTTAGAGGCAGGAGACCCTGATACAGGAAATGGGTGAGGAGACATTAAAATGTCAATAAAGACTCTTCTGGGTAAGATAGCTCAGCTAAAATCATTCACTGCAGTCCTGGCTGCAGTTGCACACTGCCTCTTCACGCACAAAGGGAGGAGGGATAACACACGTGAAAGGCTATAAAACATAATGCCGTAATACATTTGGCACAATGTGTAAACCACAGATAGCATCAACATTGCCCTTCACTATGATCTGTGTGGCCAATATTCCCCTCCTAGACATCACAAACAATGAGATCAGAAGCCTGATCTACTGGCAGATGAAAGGAAAAGGGAAGAACCTTTGGGATCTTGTATCTGGATAGATCAGTAAAAGGCAGAAAAATGGATTCCAGAGACTTCAAGATCATCATCACCATTATCAACACTGCCTGCCCATAAGCTTAACATAAGACAGAAATGGAAGTACAATTCCAGTATTTCAGCACAACCACTTTGAATATAAGCTTTCAGGAGAGCGCTGAAAAGGACAGGAATGAGAATGATCAGAGGAGTACTGATTTTTACAACTTCTCCTGTGGCTCAACCTAAAACCCCTAGACAACCTCTCAACAACCTGAACAATGATCTGAACATTTCCATCAGTAACTAGAGTCCCTGGGAACCTGACTGTTTCTTTCCCTGACACCTTTCACATTTTGACCACACCCTGACCCTAAAGATCTGGTTTTTAGCTGGAGGTGAAACATTGTCAATTTATAAACAATGATGCCCATCCATTAGAATGTGATGTAAAAAAATAATAATAACAAAAAATATTTGGCAACTTAATTATTCCAAGAAGTTAGAGGATAAACAAGAGACTATCACAAGGATAAAATACCCACATAAAACCAATGATGGTCACAAGCTCTGCAGCGTGTTGTTCAAAGGTAACACCTTCTTCCCTAAAAAAAAGTAAAAAAATATTAAAATTGCTATTTGTTCTCTGTTGGCAAAAATCTACTGCCGTGACCCACTGCCTGTGTGTTAAGAAAGTTGTGTAAAGCTGAACGCAACTTCACATAGCTCAAGAATATTTATTATTACATGATGTAGACAATATGCAAAAGAAGATGGAGTAACCCAGGTCAAAATGGGATGAGTTACTCTGAGTATTAGCTACTCAGAAAAAAACAAATAAATTTCTGACTTTGAAGCTCCTTATCATAGTTGAGAATGAATAAAAAAAATCAGTTATCTACCAAAAAAAGGAAAAAAATTATGGAAAAGACTGTAAATGGTCAATAAAAAAGATAGCGCCATTACCAAGCTGTTGCCCTTACTGACGTTCCTTTGGGACCGACTGTTGTGTTGCTGTCACAGTGGTGAAACTCATTTGCCCACCGGGCATATGTTGATACATGTCCTGCATTTCCAGTAAAAAGACATTACAGAACTTTCAATGAAAAATCAATCATCATCTTCATTTCACATGGTGGACTATATCATAGAATCATAGAATGTCCTTAGTTGGAAGGGACCCACAAGGATCATCAAGTCTAACTCCTGTCCCTGCATGGGACAACCCCAAAATTCACACCATGTGTCTGAGGGTGTTGTTCAAATGCTTCTTGAATATTGTCAGACTTGGCGCCATGACTATCTCCCTGTTCTAGTACTCCACCACCCTCTGGGTGAAGAATCTTCTCCTAATATACAACCTAAATCTCCCCTGGCACATCTTCCTGCCATTCCCTTGGGTTCTATCATTGGTCACCAGAGAGCAGAGATCCGCACCTGTACCTCCTCTTCCCCTTGTGAGGAAGCTGCAGACCATGATGAGGTCTGCCCTCAGTCTCCTCTTCTCCAGACTGAACAAAGCAAGTGACTTATGCTGCTCCTCTAAACCCTTCACCAACTTCATGGCCCTCCTCTGGACACTCTATAGAGAGAAAAATGGGATTGACTTCAGCAGTTAGTTTGGATTTGCACAGACAGGATCTGGCTCACAGAGCTAAGATGCAGCAAAGTCAGTGTGGAGTACAGCATATGAAATCAAATATGATCCCTGTTCTGGTTCCTGCTTCTTCCAGTTCTGTATCATACTGTTCAGGTCCTTCAATATATGTCTTCTACAGCTGTTTCACTGCCAGCATGCTTAGTCTATGCCATTGCCAGAGTGAATTTTGTTAACACAAGCAGTGATCTCAACAGTACATTGTATTTGATCATTTGGGGCTACTGTTCTCATTTCTCTTCTCCAGCATCATTATCAGATGGTTCTGTCTCTTATACAACTTGAGAAGAAATTATTTCACCTAGAAGAAAATTACACGGTTGTGGTTCTGTGTCTTCCTACATACTGTTTAGCTAATGCAGATAGAGTTAAATCTATAAACATCCACTGATGCTTGTGCGCGCACACACACACTGCCTGAGAGCGCAATATGGCATAAAGTAGCTGACTATGAGTTTACTTTGAGAGACATGACCCAGTAAAGTAGCACAATATTGTAGCAGTTGCAGACTTCTTGGTTGGGTCCAGCTGTGGAGAATCAATATGGATTCAACACTCACTAGATCATTATTTTATGATTTACAAAACTTGAGGAAAAGAAAGCATTTCATTTATAATCACTGATACATATGACCTGTAACAAACTTTCCATCATCTTTTTCAATTTAAGAAAGATTTAAAAGTGAAATGCTGCAGTAAAGTTTTCTTTTATTAAGACTTCATTATTTTTACAGAACACATTCCATGCAATGTTATAATAAATAATTAAAACTAAATGTGAAAAAATAACCCCACATCTTGAAATACAGCATCTTGGACTTTAAATTGTCTTTTTTTTTGTTTTTGCTTTCTTACTCATTTACGAAACTCAGTTAGATATAATGAGTCTCCAAGGTCTGCAGAGCAAAACATAACATTTCTACTATATTCCTGTACACTAATTCTCTTTCCATCTAACAAATTTCATACAAGATAAGTAATACTTTATAGTTACCATGGTATTTCTCTTAGTGGGAGATTGATGTTATCTAACCTCAGTTGTCTGAAAACTGATGTTTACCTTGAGTGCTCTGATAAAAAAGGAATGTTTAAAAACTGGACAGAAGGAAAGTCTGCTTTGCATCTGTGACATGAATTGGTAACCCAAAGCAGGAACACCTGATCCACACATGAATTTACCACTGTGTCCTATACAGGTTTGAAAGCTGTGGTGATTCAGGAGCTGATTAATGTGTAGATGAGATCTTTCTTCCTTAAGGGCAGAAATATTTTACAGAAACTTGTGTAGATAGCTGTGGGGCAGTAACAAACTCAGCTATCCGGTTTCAATATTCTGCTGTATCTTTCTCAAAACTTATGCTTGTCATCTTACGCTCCCTCTGTAGCCAATGAACTGGGACTCTTCATCATAGAGTGTGATGAATCACTCTCTGGAGTTTCCTGTGTCAGTAGACAACAGAAGTCTGTATGAATATAATCTGTAGATTATACTTCTAACTCTTAGATAGTTAATTTTAAGTACAATGAATCCCACCTCAGGTGCTTTATAGTTGTCATCAAGTTGACCTTCTTTGTTTTGATACATGACTGTGTTTCTTACCTCGGTGCTTAATGCTAAATGTGTTTAAACTTGTAACATTCACCATTTTAAAAGATTGCTAAAATTGATTTGGGACATAGAAATCTTAGAAGCCTGCCCACAATGGAAGTTTAATTGTTTGGATACACAGAATTCATTAAAAGCTCTAAGCCAATCAGATTTTCTTGACTTAATTTTGAACAAATTTTAGTTTAACAAAACAAAGGATTAAATTCCTGATTTCAAACCAGGAAACAAATTTATAAAAGAAAAGTATAAAAGCAAGAAAATGAAGACATGCAGTTTCATGGTCTAAACAGTGCATCTTGTTGAAGATATTTTTTCTGAGAAGGACTCCATCCTGGGTTTGTTTCCCATTTGTATTTGGTGGATTCCTTGTTGTTGTTAAATCCTAGCAAAATTTCAGAGCTTTTCTAAAATACTTTGTGTTTTTTCTTTTTACTTAGAAGGCCTTATTTTGAGAAGGATTTTTTTTATTTGTTTGTCATTTAAGAGAGTGCTAATGGAATAGTCTTAAGATTCTTTGAGGCTGAATCTTCCTGGTAAATAGAGTGAGAGTTTTGACTGATATTCCATGCCTGGTAGTAGGTGGATTGCAGTTTCAAATGTATGTCACAATAGTTTTTTTTAAATAACAGTGTAAAAGCTTCTTGGCTGTACTGGTTTACTGGCAACTTGATTTTCTAATATATTTGTTGACTATGTGCGGTACACTAAAATATGCTGGTAGTCTACTGTAGAGACCATATGCGACTTCATTGTACACATAACAGACTGGGCTTTTAGAATATTTTACTCAATCTCCTCTTAAGTCTTGGCAGCTTTAAGGCTTCTGCCATCACAACAGGACTTCAGGTTTTCTGAAGTATTCAGTATCCAGGATATTGACTTTTTAAAATATTGTCTCTCAGGAAGGCAACAGAAGCACCTGCCATTTGCATGGCCATGATTTCACCAGAGTTTCCACTTCTTTACTTCTGTGTTGGAGGCAGATTTAAACAGTTTTGATTCAAAGGATCTGCATAACCATCTTGGGACTCTCCCTATTCTGACATTAATGCTGGCATTCATGGCACTTTACAGTAAGAGCTTCCTAGAAGTTCCTTTCACTGACATCTTATTAATTTCAGGTACAATAAAATGCTGCTGGCTCACACTTAAAAGTTCTAATAAAACACTGTCCTTTCTCCCTTTCCCTTCCTAATTCTATCCCTCTACTCTATTTTCTCTTTTCTCTTCCTGCCCCCCTATACTTTGACCTCAGGATGAACAAGCATATACACATGCACACAGGTGCAGTCTCCCTGTAAATAATACCCTACTGCCCCCTTTGGTTTTGACAGATTTCTGCCTGTTTGGTGGCTCTGTCAGCGTTACAGCTCCAGTCAGACTTGCTCTTCACTGCAATCCTAATGGGCAATTTCAGGCTCATGATGAAGAGTAAGACAAACAGGCAAATGGCCGTAAGCATGCAAGCTTGAAGGGGTTTCATTGCCAGCTCATTATAGCTCCACTAATGAGATTTCCATCCAATTTGTGGGATAGCAGAGCTCAACTCAAAAAAGGGACAGAGCTACCAATACAGTAGGATTAGTATGCCTTATTAAAAAAAATAACCTTTGTTAAATCAGGACACAGTGGTTAGGGCAGTGTCCTTATACACTGGCACAATACAAAAACAATTGCTGGATTATTTACATTACACTCAGCTTGGCATAATTGCCGAAGTGATGTAAAACTCATACAATTCACTTAGGCAATAACAAATTCATACTTTATGTACAATGTTCAGTAAAGTACAGTTAGTAAGATTTTTGCTAGCAAGTAAAAACCAATGCTGTTTGTGAAAATGCTTTTACAGTGAATGTTGGGATGCATAAAGTAAACGGCAAAAAGAAATTAAGATACTGTGACACTAAAATAGAAACTTGTGAGGAAATATAAAGGCGTTACCCAATTCTGTGGTTGTACATTAGGGACTGAAATACTGAAAATGTGAACAGGTTCTAGAAATTTAGCAAAAGTTTCTTTTTAATTCGCCCAGAGATCTGCCATCGGCACTCCATGATTGCTAACCTCCAAGCCTCAAATAAAGTGGTATTTATTATTTGCTTAGGTATAATTATTTTTTTTATTAACCCAGTCCCTATGTAAAGCCCTTGAAATACCAACCGCTTCAAATTCTGAACTCACTAACAAAAGGTGATCACTTCATTATTCAAATATGAAATTATTATACATCTCAACAGGCCCTTTGTAAGCACAGATCTAGCATGTAGCCTAACTGAAAATAGTTACAAATTTGTTACATATCTACCAGAAGTGGATCTTAGTTCCTTAAACGGTATTGTCTTTGCCTTCACCACAAAGGATATAGGTGTAGTTCTCCGTGTTGTGAGGGCCTTACTCTCCTGAACTTCTGGAAGTAGCAAGTAATATTCAAACTGAGAACTAACATTTGTCCTCTCCAAACATTGCTCTGTCTCCATGGAGGCAGATATTTCTGTCTAAATCCACGTGATTTTTTTTTTTTAAACTGCAAAGCACTGTAACAGGATTTTTTTTTCACAGTAACAAAACCTCAGTTCCATAACCAAATGGAGTCAGCCTGGTTTAATCAGGCTATCAATCACCCTGCAGAAACTAGAGAGGAGGCAAATAATTTTTTTCCATCTCCTGCAAAGTCACAGAATACGCCATCAAAATTTTTCAGTGTTGCAGTGGATCAAATTTGGCATGGGATTTCCACCAGAAGGTAGAAATGACGGGCTCTGTTACTTAACCCACTGCAAGTCATTTGTATGCCATGCTAGGAAAAAGGCAAAGCTACATTTAGGGACCTTCTCAAAAATGCTGAAGGGTAGAAGGACCATTAGAATGTGCTACCAGACTGGTATTCAATCAGCCATCAGCAAATATTTATTGCAACAGGCTGGAGAATCAAAGCATCTGCCAGTCTTATAAGGCAGGCTCTCAAAGTGGCAAACATGCCTCAGTCTGTTATTTTTCACTCATTGCACACCAGCAAGACCAGCTGCTAGCTTGAGTATCCCAGTAAGCACCAGACTCAGTGAGGAATCATCTATGCTACGGACCCTCTGGGCAACAGGAGAGCTGTGCAGCACTGGCAACTGTACCCAGATTTTTTGAGCTGCATTCCCATGTACTAACCATGGTTGTCTTTGCAATAAATCACAGTCTGATCTTAAAGATGTCTTAGAGATGAGCATGCCACACAAGAGATCTAATAACCCCCGGAAAAAGTGGAAACGGAAGACTTATTAGAATGTCAGTGTTCCCAAGTGCTCTAGTGACACGAACTGAAACAATTCTAGGTTGGTGCCTAAAATAAAATGGCTTAACTGCAGACAAATCTTGCAGGGGCTGCTTGTCTCATTAGCCTTTTCCTTGGGGCAAACCACTATCTGCTTTGCTGTTTAACCCACAGATATGCTGGGAGATCTATTCAATATCATACCTTGTGTATTTTAAAGCCTGATTAGTTGCATTTCTACCCTGGCCTGAGGGTTGCCAGTTTGCCTAAGTCAGACATTACTATGTTCTGGCATGAAGATGCTCAAAGGAAACTAGAGGAATGTGCTGTTTCTTCAGGAGTCTGAAAGTAGCTCTAACATTTTTGTACAGATAAATGCAACAGTTTTATAGTTTGATAAGGAAAGTAACCACCACAATGTGCTTTGGCAGCATATTCACTGTGATTTCTGCAGTGTGTGAACACAGCAAGGAGAGTGACAGGGTTGGGGAAATTTCTCAGCCAAGCAGCGTAAGTCAGAAACAAGTTCAACTCTGGTGAAAAATCTTCTTTATCTTTAATTATCATCTCCGTGTATATTTATAAACTTTACTAGCTATAGGTCACAGTGTTAATATACAACTTTTTTTCTTTTAATTAGTTCTTTCTCATGTGTTTGTTAATTGTTTTTCATCTCAACGTAAATGAGGTGAGAGTCTTGGCATGTTCCTTGTGGAGTCCAAAGAGAAAGGAATGATTTACAATGGCTTTGTGTGTACATTGCTTTGGAATTGCAGTCTAATGATTCTCATGGTGAAAATATTCAGACATGGAAATCCTCCTGATTCGACAGCATTTCAGAATATTTCCCGACAAGTACTTAGGACAACAGATACTTCAGGAGTCTGATTGGGTAATAGTCTCAAAACTATTTTGGATCAATGCACATGGCAAACACCATTACTATCCTGTTATTCAACAGTACATTACTGAATGAAGACATACAGAACTGTAGGTATGGAAATTAAGAAGAACTTCGAGGGAATTCATGTTTTCCCAGGGAATGAGGTGAACATCCATGCACCTTCCAGAAAATTAGGTCAATAACTCACTTCAAAAATTTCCTGTTTCTCACAGAACCTTGTGGTAGCAGCCATAGCCATAGCAGGTAAATATGAAGTAATTTCAGAATATAACTTTTCTAATAGAGTCCAAAGAAAGACAGGCTGTTGTAAGGTACCCCTGAATGAACAGGTTATACTTCCTAACACTTTTTCACCTGAAATAATTTGTTCATGACTTTCCCTGGTCTCAAACTGGAGGCAGTGTGGAACTTAGTGTGCTAATTTGCCTGTATAAGGTATGATTGTTACATTGCTTGATTCATATGAAATGTAAAGGACAAACATGGCAGTGGAAACCTCTTCTGCCAAGGACATTCTGCTTTGGTTTTTATGTAATTTTTCCTGAAGGAAGGGAATTTTCCCAAAGAATGAACCAAAGGTGTAGGTATTAGGTTTTAAAGCAAGTGCCTTCCTGCAAACAAAGAGTTTATTCCTACAAAATTAAGGACAAAAAGTTCTTATGAGTTCTAGTTCACAACCATGTGGTGAAATAAGCCTATAAACCGCTCGTCAACTTGTCAACAGACTATGAAAAAAGCCTTTAAAATAAGCATAGTTCCCTTGTTTTCTCTACAACTGCTTTATGAACATTTTTTACATTCAGACCTTGTACATAAATGCCTCCCTGGTTTTTACATTAACATGGCTTGTGTCATGACTGATTTTGGTTCAACTAGCTGACAGCAAGGCCCCTGTCTCATTGGATGTAAGAGTCCTTTAACTCAGGGTTGGAAATCACTGTCATGGTGCCCAGAGCCCTGGTACAGAGCCCTGGAAGTGAGACAAGGGACTCTGCAGCTCAGTTGGACTGGGGGACTCAGGGCCGGGACAGGGAAGGTGCCCTGCCTGTGCCCAGGCACCAGACAGCAGCCTGGATGTGGGCTGCCAAGCTGGTACTGGGTGCACTGTCAGAGCCAGGCTCCCCAAAGAGCACGCAGCAGTCTGGTAGTTTAATTAAACACTACAGCCTGAGAGTTAAGGAGTCAGTTCCTTATTCTACCACAGGGTTCCTGTGTGACCATGCTAATAATACTCATTTTTTTCCTGGAATAAGAACTGTTTTAAGGGTATGTCACACTGCAGAGAGCAGTGCATTAGAGAGATAACCGAGCCAGCTTTTAAACAGGAAGGATAACTAGTGCCTATCATACTGTAAGCCTATGTGCTAATATATCTCTACTGTTTCTGGTAGCCAGGCTACTGTGGTTATTTTTGCTTTTTACCTCTAGTTTGCACTGAAGGCCTGTCCTTTGTATGGTAACATCTACCACAGATAAATCCTAACCCAAGATGGGGCTTGCGGTTATGATCATTGAACAACCGCTGAGATATACAATGACAGATTCTCGTGTGTGTGACCAGTTCCTCTAATTTAGGCAGCATTGCTTGGACCAGACAGTGACACCTCTACCCATGGCAGAGTCACACTCCTTCTCACTGGTTTGAGTGATGCCACTTGTTTCAGACTGAGCAATTGCTCAGCAGTTATGATGGTCACAGTTTGGCCAATTAAGGTAAACAACCAGAAACTTTTGAAAATGTAAATGAAATTTTAAATTTCTTACTGTTTTATTCATTTGCTGTTGGGACATCTCATTTATCTGACTCTAACCAGATATCTTCAGTGTGCTACAGATTTTTGGAGGTGTGCACAGAACTGCATTGTGGAAGTTGCCTTGGGCAGAGAGAGGGAAAGATGGGATTTTGAGAGTTCTAAGGAACAAACAAAGACAGAAATAAAAAATGGTAGAGGGCTGGGGTTGTGGAACAGTCACAGAAATATCGTTGTGGAACAGTCACAGAAATATCCTTCCACTTGATCAGCACTTAAATAGTTAACAATTGTCACACTTCTATTATCTTTAAGTTTCACAATGGACAATCCAACTGAATGAACCTGTTCGGTTACATCTCTGCTACAGATAAAAATTCAGGCTCCCTGAAGATTCAGAAAAGAGTATTTTTATCAGCTCGTACCTGGTACATGTTTTAAAGATCACATTGATGAACATATTGTAGCTGGTTTTAATTTTTAAAGTGTTTTGATTCAACATCAAGGAGATGATTCTGCAGCCAGTGATAGTTATGCAGAGAAAATCCTGGAGTTTTAGTTCTAAACATAAAACAGTGCAATAATTCCTATAGGCTCAGTGACTACAAAAATCTAGGTTAACCAGACCCACTCATCCCAACCAGTGCTAATTCTTGGATCTTAGGTTGTAGGCTTTCATGGGTTTTATTTTCCAAAACCTGACATCCCTGCCTGTAGCTATGTCAAGTGGCTGACTCCTTTCAAGTGAATGACATGGACAAAAGTTTACTGCTCTGTAAGAAGATGCCTAGAAACCATCTATACCATGTTTGAATCATAGCTTCAGTTTGGTCACTTTCATTACTGACTTTCAGGGAACGAGCAAGCCCAGAAGCAGAATTATCTCTTTTTTTTTTTTTTTTTTACTTGTGAGATTACTGTCAGTGCTGGAAGTGGTAAAGGAATCCGGAGACAAGGCTGGTCATGATGGTACTAATTTCAGCCTCTGAAGCCTTAGCAGCTAATGTTTTCCAAAACGTACGTCTCAGTCACAATGAAACAGCATGTTAATTCCAAGATCCCCATATACTTTTAGGAGAATTCACCTGGCCAACACATTGAAACTCCACATCTGAGCCAGTGAGCCTATCTTTATATTCAGTGGAGTGTTGCAGGCAAGTAGTTCATGTCATCTAAAGTAGACATCTAAAATAGCATCCCTAAGACCTTCTTCTTTCCCACTAAGTAGATGATGTTCAACTGTGGCCAAGTCAGATGTGGTTACTTTTACTGTGTGCCCCTCAGTATAAGGGGTTAAGGCAAAATAAAGGCTATGGAGTGACTTTATAAGCATTTGTTGTGTGGAATATAAAAACGCAGAGGATATTAATGGGATAGTTTTATCCTGGCAATGGATTAAGATCAGAAAATATAAAGGTTGCAAATTAGGACTGTTTCTTAATGTACGATGGGCAGAAAGGATGAACAATGTGACAAAATGTTTAGATGACACAACATCATTCAGAATAACCAGCATATAGAAAGATAAGGAGTATAGAGCACCATGCAAGTCTACATGAATGGGCATCCTAAGAAAAGTCAGCTCAGTGTCAACGATGGTCAAAGGAGAAAATAATATGTAAGATNATGTAAGATTGAATAAAGAATAGGATAGACAATTACCCTGACAAGTTATATTAGGTCACTATATAAACAAGTAGTACATCCTCAACTGGATCACTGTGTTCAGCTGTGGTTATTGTCTTAAAGCAAAGACAGTATGTAGAAAAGAGGTTTACTGACAGTTGATTACTATTATTAGAGTCATGAGAGAACTATTATAAAATGATTCTGAAAAAGGTGTGCCTGACTGTTCTAGAATAAGCAAAAATGAGAGTCAAGTCATAAAAACAGTGAGTAATAAGAGATAGTGGTTTTTGCTAGTTTGCTCACATTTCATTCATGCTTCTACATAATAGGTACAAAACACTCAGAATAAGGAACTGTGGATAATGGAAAAATAGGGTTGTGAGGAGACCATGTAGTCCTCCCCCTGCCCTGATAGAGGACCTAATATGCCTAAACAGTACATAAATATTTGGTTTACTTGATATGATAAAACATCAACTGGGATTGCCTAAATTTCTTCATTTGTGTGCTCCATTGCTTAAGGATCTCAGTTACAAAGTCATGTCTAATATATAACCCAGATCTTCTTTACAGAAAATAGTTCAAATTATATCTGTACTTACCTATAGTGGACATGAAGAACAAGTCATTTTAGTCTTTTTGTAACAAACTTTTACATATCGAAAAGCTGCTACCATGTCTCTCTCTCAGTCTGTTTTCTTCTAGACTAAACAAACCAAATTCTTTCAACCTTTCTTCATACACCATGCTTTTTAAACCTCTAATCACTGTTGTCACTCTCTCCTGGACTCCCTCCAAGCTCAGTTTTTCTTAAAGCATGGTGCCCA
>WEKW01019448.1:1507-39183 GCA_013389905.1 Sula dactylatra
TTTTTGGTCACAGAGTATATATGTAAAATAGGTGATGGGCAGTAGTAGAAGGTGCTGGAGAATACATGAAATTGTTTCTGGATCAGCAGTTTATATCTGCTCCCGCTAAAAGGCCAGGCTGATACCTGCTCGGAACACAAACCTATGTAGAAAGAAAATATCCTATGCTATACATACATTTCTGATTAATCCAATACAAAACCTTTTTGTAGCTCTTGCAGGAAAGAGCTTTCCACTCGCTAAGTAGAGAAATGGATGCTAATGGCTGGCTTGGAACGGTTTGTAATTCAAGCCCCAATTTATTCATAGCAACATGCTGATGGTTTCATTAAATTTCATACATGGAAGATACAGTGCAACCTCACCCTTTTGCAACCACATAAGTTACTAAGCTTAACTGTTGAGACCACTCCAATATCATCCTTCCATTGTTCCTTTGGTAATTAAGATTATGTAACTTTGATTTTAACCATTTCAGTTCTATTTCCCTTGCTTTCCCTTGGTTTCCCTTTTCATAGCATATCTTTGGGCTGTTTTTCTGATTGGCTGCATCAAAATTCCTGCGTCCCCTTGATAAGCTGTTAAAAAACAAAACAAACAAACAAACAAAAAAAACCAAAGCCAATTCTCCTAGTTGGTGGAGTAGTTATTGTGTGCAGGAGTTTTCCTTTTCTTGTGAAATGCTGGTGTTCCCTGCTTGCTTTAGGTACTATTGCTTTCTTCTTGGTAAAGGACTAGACCTGTAAACTTTTCATCCACTTTGGTAATTGTAGTAAGCTGCTTTGTATTAAAAGTTGTAAATATTGCTAGGTATATCCTGTGGTAAAACTCAATGTCTACCATAAATAACATTACAACTTTAACTAAAGGACACAGTTACTCACTCCTGATATTGGAGAGAGCTTCTTTAAACTGTTACACTTAAACTTACTCAGCAGCACGACCTACGCTGTGGGTTTTTTATTCCTGGCATTGACAACAGTCATAATCAATCCTCATAAGGAAACCATTTTCAAGCGATTTTTTCCAGAAATAATAGTTTGGGGCTTAAACAATGTGGAAAACTTGCCACCACATAGCAAAGCATGAGCAAACTTATAGGATAGAAAAATATAACCAGTACTAATAACAGCACTCAAGGAAACATCAGTAGATATGTGTGTTGTTCAAACATTTCTTTCTGGTGTACAGGATATTGGGTAAAATATTCATTTTAATATAAAATACTTTCCACAAGTACATTCTATAATGCAGAGCAGAAGTTGATATCAAATTTTAATACTTGTCTTGGCGATAGCTTCGTACTAGTGAAATCAGAAATGTAAGAAGATATGAAAAATGAAGCAGCTACTTTAGGAACAATTTTTTTATTGAACCATGTAAAATGTGTATCAATTGCACGAATAGGTTAAGCATCACTAAAATAGCTCATTCAGAAAAAAATTGCACTTTTGACATAGTTATTAAAAATGAAATTAAAAAATAAAATCTCCAATAGATTTAACTTTCATTTGATTGCTAGTTCATGTCAAAGCAAAAATGTGAAAAGTGATGAATGTTCTTATTTTATAGTGCCAGCCCCGTGTAACACACACATCATTTAACATTACATTTCATGAGAGAAGCAGGCAGTCTTTACAGATGATTCTTGATTTTTTATTTTTTTATTCTTTAACCAAATCCTTAATGAGCTGCACTTTATATTTCTCTTCAAATATTCCCTTTAAACCTGTTGATTCCTTGAACCATGTGCAAATCCTAAATATTCAAGTGGGAGGAAAGCTTAGCTGTGTACTCCATGTGGACATCTTAATGGTGTGGACTACACCAGTCACTGAAATACCATGGCTGGTTTAAATGGGATTATTCAGTTGTTAAGATGATTGGTAGGAAGGTTGTATTCATCTTTGGTTTTTAGCAGTCTTTCAATTTGGTGGCTTTTCTGTTATTTTCTCTGGGGCAAGGTTTCACAGCTCAAATACATCCAGCACATGCAATCTAGCTCTGTTTTGATTTCCAACGGTCAAGTTTTCTTTCCAGGACTAGGCTGAAAAAAAACGTAGCAATGAACATGTTCAGAAATCAAATGGTTTATGGTTCCTCAAAAGGTGCTAAAGTTGGAACAAAGTGCAGGAGATGTGAGTATATAATGTGCCATTCTGTACATCTACTGTTTATAGACAAACGTGAAGTTGCAAGGCTGTCAACAGAGTGCTGCTCGTGAGCAACAAAATTTAGATAAAATTAAATTATAAATGGTTATACTGTTAGAAATCATTTGTGTTTCTTCTAAAACTTGTAGTATGGTTATTTTCAGAAGAGTATGCCTTAGTTTTAAGACCTTTCCTTAATGCATCTCCTACATTATGATGGGTTATTTTTCAGATTCATAGGCTAATGCAACAGGGTAACCCTACGGTGAAATGCTCTGTACTTCTTATGTTCTGCAGGTAATTAGCTATTGCACTTAGTTCATTACTTCATAGGTGATAAATTACTTTGGGGAAAAATGCTTTTAAAGAGTTTGACAAGTTTAATTAATCTATTAAAACTTTGACTTTTGGACAAATTTACAAGAAACATCTTCCTGTTTCAAGGGCAGCTCAACTACTACCCTCTGCCACCACATCAAAATGGCACTGAGTAAGGAGCACAAATAAGTCTAGTGAGATAAAGGAAGAAGGTAGTCCTGTACTTGGACTCAGAATCCTAGAGCATAGGCAATTACACGTTTCACTGAATGTACTGCAGAAGAAAATGTTGTCTTTGTACTGTCCGTGTAAAGTGGTGGCAGGTAATTAGTACCCAAAGCAAAAGAAATTCATGTAGTCAGATTCCATGCCTTTTTCCACTGGGAATGCTTTTATGAATTCACAAAATCAAGGAAAATACTAATATTCTACTCAGAATGCAAATCTGAGTACTCAAAAGACAAAGCAAGACTTAAGGCTTCCTTAAGTGTTTGTATTCTGATACATTTTAAAATATGTGCATATTTTTTCCTCTTTTACCTCATTTAAGGTACAAAATAGCTTTAAGGATCAGCTTTTTGGCATTCTTGTTTTTTTTTTCTAGTTCCATATGTTCATTTTTATTTCCAGTCTGCTGTTCAAATCCTGCTCTGAATGTGGAATTCCAAATTTCTTCAGGATTCTTTCTTTGATATTATAACTGGTGTTCTAATATATGACCATTTCAAAAAAGAATAATTTATTTTTTACAGCAAATTTATAAGTCAAAGTAGTACAAATATTTGTGTTTTGGTGTCAGTTATGTGAGGCAATAAGAGTGAAAGCAGATGTGTGTAATTATATGAGCACCCATTCTGAATCACTGAAAATGTGACCACATCTCAGTGTATTTAGCATTGTGAAACACCCATTATGTCAATCAGAAATCAGCTGGCATTAACACAACTTCCTGATGAGAGCATTCAGCAGCTGGATGTCAAGGTTTTGTCTGCAAAGCAAATGAAGAAATAGTGACCATTTTTTCCAGTTTTATTTCAGTGACTTTCCTAACTTTACACAGAAGAGAACCCAGTTCTCAAAAGCATCCTTCACCTGTTTTAACCGTAGTCATCTTTTTCTTCATTCTCTTCAATTTTACATTTTCTCATTGCTTGTAACCATAATTCTCAACAGGAATAGCCATCATTTTTAACAGGAAAGAAGGTTGTTAGTATATGTCTTTATTACTACACAGCTCTCATTTATTTCAAGAGAATTTTATTCCTATTGGAAAATGAGTTAGCAGTTAAAAAACCCTGTAATTGAATAATTAAAGACTGTAGCATCACAAGCACAGACAAGACATGAAGCTGCAGAAAAAACCCCTCCTTTACATATGTGACAGCTGACAGAAATTTTCATCCCACAATCAAAGTGCCTTACTAACAGTAGGATATGAAAATAACCAAAAGCTGCAGAGTGGAATGTGTCCATTAATTTAATGTATATGTTTTATCAAGTAGTTTTGTCTGTTTATAGGATAAATAAAATAAAAGCTCAGCCCAAGAGCTAAATTCCCATCTTTTTTCACCTCCTTTCCCCTGCATGGAGTTGGTATGCACAGATCAAGGTGAAATGTCTCTGTCCATTGAACCTTACGCATCAACCTGCATATTGACAGGAGCGTCGAGACTACCGTCCAAATGGATTAAAACATATAGGACATTTCTGGCTATTGACTGACACTGGATACAAAATGAATAATGAACCACTTGGCGGTTGTGGGGTTCCTAATGGGTGACTGACTCTTAAAACATTTTCTAGCAGGACACAATAATACTGACCTAGTCCTATAGTGCTAAGCATGTGGACACAAATGCATGTGCATGTAGTGGGCCTCGGCATGTAGTTTGCTAATTTGTTAGGAAGCATTTCCATCGTATGGTACCATACTGCCATGAATGCTGGTCATCAGCAGTGTCAGGAGATCTGTGTCCACCTCACGGACGCTTGCTGCTGCTGTTCATGGAACAGCAGGTAGAACAGAAGTGTGCTTGTGAGGACTTCTTCTGCTTGCAATTCATAAAAGGCCAATTTGCTCCAATTTGAGGTGTAAAGGGTGTTTAGCAGCAACATTGGTACTCGCGTGCACCTCAAGGCAAAATGTTTTCTTATATCCCTGTGTGTTCACTTTTCATTCTGACTATTAAAAATATTTAGTGCTTCTTTTATAATGTGCTTCTGTATTGGCTGTGTTCGGAAGAAAGGGTAACCCAGGCAACCCACCAGTCTAGCCCTTAGGCAGCCTACAGGCAGTCAGCCTTTACAGAATAGTAATAATAAAAGACCCCTAACAGTGCTAGCAACAAATTCAACAGCATTTTTGAAAGGTGAAAGTCTGTACCTCTAAGGTAAAGCAGAGGGGAAAAGGGGCAGCATGACTAAGTGCTAGTTCTGTTAGGTTCATGACAGTGTCCTTGGAGATTTAATAAAATAATATTTTAGAAGATTTTTAGAAACAGACTGAACCATGTAAGAGCACTGTCCTGAGATGAAGGGCCAGGGTGAGAACTGCAGGAGAAAGAAAATTCTGCATGCTCTGCAGCAGCAGGGCAAATTATTTATACCTTACTTTCTGCAGCAGGAGTAGAGAGCTGAAGACAGCAGTCCCTTCCTACTGTATGGCTTTACATAGTCACGGGAGAGGCTGACTTGGTTGCATAGCACCTATCTGCAGTCTTCAGCTTGTTCTCACATCCCATGGACAAGATGACTGCCTGGAGCAGGCTGTGAACTAGATGGACAGCCCTCAGTAGGCTCAGGCAGGGAATCCCCCCTCAGCAGGAAGATGCCACTAATTTTGGCATCAACTTTCCTGGAAAAATTCAGATTCACAGACACACGTTTCAACACTGTATGATGGATGGCATCTATTTTATCTGTTTAAGTTTCTGTCCCTGGTTTAAGACATGATTTGGCTGAATCACTGGAGAGGGGCGAGTGATTCCCCAGGAGTGAGAAGACTGCTCCTTGCCTGGACAGTAACTGAGCTGGCTCCAGGGAAAGAGGGACTATGGGGTGTAAGAGGCCAGTGGAGCAGGAGCCTAATGTGAAGGGGTAGATAAAGTCCAGAAAGGAGTGAGGAGCAGCCCCTCAGGCCACAGAGGGAGATGGCAAGAGATTTGTGTGGACCAGAGGGGCCTAGGCAGGGTTTGCTAAAACTCAGAAAAGATGTGTTTAGAAACATGGGTCTGCCCTGGTTATGAGAGTTCTCCTTCACGAAAATGGTAATTATTCTAATTAACAGTCTATTGTTTATTTTTTTATTTTTAATTTAAAAGACTTCATATCTATTTTGGTTAGTTCAGTCTAGGAGAGACTGTAGAGCTTAAAGCTTTGGCCAGCTGGGGATCTGGTCTTACCAGGCAGCTGCACAATGTACAGGGCCTGGAATTGCAGAAACATATAGCTGTTAAGAAGGTAATGGTTATGTCTTCATTTTGGATGGATATACTTCTTCCAGCCTCACTGTAGTGTATATTGTACACAGAAGACTTGAGGATTGCGGTCAGGACCCTGTGAATGTAGGAGTACCTCTGCAAAAATTATTTCTTTTTGAGAGACATGAAACTTTGTACAATCATGATATGTATGATCTATTGACCTTGAGTTACTGAGTGATTTTGTTAGGAGCTTCGTAACTTGTGTTCACAGCTTGTGATTTCCATGTCTGCTCGCTTATTCCCTTAGGTTTTCTGATGCCATTCATTATATAGCAGGTCAGTAGAGGAGTAATATAAATTATTCTTGGCTGTTGGGTTTTTAAAAATTTATTTCAACTGTAATCAAGTTTCTGTCAAGGTTTTCAGTCATTTGTTTTGTTATGGTACAGAGGAGAGATGGTTGCTGGGAGATCAAGATGGATCAATGTTTGTGTTAGATACCTAAATAAAGGTAATGAGTTGAAACTGTCCCACATCCCAAAGAGAAAAAAATAAAAAGCTTGATAAAAATTAATTTGTTAGGTGAATGGGGCAGGTTACGCTATTGGAGATATGCTGCTATCCAATAATGCAATAACGTGTTCTAGGTTGTTGTTTCAACGTGGTATCTATTTTACTCATCTGTTGGGGCAGAGGCCTTATCAAGGTGAACCTAAATCGATTTCTCATTATTTGGGTTTCTATAGGTGCATTTGGGTTTTTTTTCCCCTTTATTGACAAACCTTATGTCTAAGTTAGAATAGCATGTACATATTCTTTATTTAGAATATTAGGTTTTCATATACTGGGGGAGTGGGGAGAATATAGTGAAATCAAAGTGGAATCCCTGGTCCCCACTATGTAGAGACACACACGCTATTTGCTTTTTTTAACCTTTTTAACCTTTGAAATTTGTCCCTTACAATATGAAAGACATATTCATTTGTATGTCTGTTATCATCTGCATTTTTCTGTTCTTCCTACTTCTAGGGGGTTAAATTAAGTTTACATAACCTCATCTTCAAGCCACGGGTAAGGATGTTCAAAATACAAAGGTGTTAAAGTGAGTGTGTATGTGGGCATGTGTGTGCACATGTGCATTTTATGCATGCGCGAAGGGAAAAGACAGCAAGGTCTTCAGGCTTAAAATAAAATTTTAAGTTTGTAAGGTGTATGCTTTTGGAATTGTATATGTAGTTGGGTAAAGGTAATTTTTTTTAAAAGGATGCTGTAATGCACATGTGTGTACAGGACTCTGGGAGCATTTCTTTGTGAAACAAAGAGCTCCTTGGAGCCCTTAGTGGGTGCATCAACTGTCTGTACTAATCACTTAGTCTTTTATTATGATTGAAGTATGTAATAGCTCAAACAAAGTTAATGAGCTGCATCAGGCACATTGTATTTTTTTATGGTATATGTTTTTCTCTGCAAGAGATTTTTGAACTTCTTCAGCTCAATGTATAGCAGATATTAATCTATCTAGGTGTAATTTAGTAGCCTAACTTACATTAGATGATTATTCTCCCTGTGATTTTTACTGGATAAACTAAATGGATTCAAGCTGTATGTATGGTTGAAATGTACGTTCAGCAATGACAGAATGACAGATTTTTTCCTTTGGTCTTTATGACCTGGTATATTATTTTTTGGGAAGCTGAGGTTTTGAAGTAACTTCAGATTAATGATTCAAAGAGAAGATCAAATAAAATGTTAAAATAGCTATGAAATCTGACAGAGAATTGAGTGACATGGGTTTCATCCCACCCCCTCCCTGCTTTAAACTGATCTACATGACGAACAAATGTAAATTATTAAAAATCTCTGCGTGTATGAATTTTGTGTGTCTAAAAAAAGTAATTAACTAACAGCAACGTCATTTGCAAATTACAGCAGATGACAAAAAAAGGAAATCTGCATAAAACCAGGGTTTTTTTCATTTGGAAAATATTGCCATTATTTATTCTTTGTGTCTAAAAAGCTGCTTGGAAAATGTGATTTCTTAAATAGTTATTTTAATATGCTGTGTTGTGGAGCTGTATCTGAGCAAAGATAAAGGACATATTCATTTTCCTGGTAAAGCTGGGCTAGACTTTTTTACCTCCACTAGCTTGTTAGTACTTCTGAGACTCTAAATTTCCTATCTGACAATCTTTTTTGGCTGTATTTTGCAATTTGTTCTAGCCAAATAAGTCCTTTAGGATTACTTTTTCCAAAGGTGATCTTAATAGAACCAGATCAAATATTCCCAGAAGTGAAGATTGACTAGTTCAGAGCAAAGGGGTAGCCAAGTCTATATGATAGAACCATATAAATGTAGGCAATAGCATTCAGGAGCTCTATAAAGTGAAAACCGTAAGATGCTGTAACAAGACTGTGAAACGTGGTAGTCAGTAAGTGATTTTGAATTATATGAAGCAAGGAGTTTAAACTGTCATTTATCTAAAGAGTATACTACTCTAGCAGTGGAAGAGACAGTTGAATGCCAGTCTTTAATAAAAATAATCCTTAATAAAAATACTTTGGATGATTTTGTCTTGTCTCTTAGCTGAACTGCTGTTCCAGATAAGCACTGGAATGAGGAAAACTGTAATTCCTTATGTATGCCACTGAACAGTTAAACTGAATATACATTTTTAAGAATATTGCTTTTAGTAAACCAAATTATCAGAATAATTTAACAAAGAAAAAACATGAACCCTGAGTATTAAATGACTTGATTCCAAATTCCGTTGTTCCTGAGCTTGTCACAAGACTAAAAATTGAAAATCTCTGAGATCTAATTTCTCTTGTCTTTTTCAAGTAATCTGAGGGACCAGAATTCAAGGTAGGTGTTCCCGGGGTCTAATGGTTACAAATAAAACTGAATTTTTTTTCTTAGTGAATACCAATTGGCAGGTTTGTTATATCTTCGCAGACCATCATTTTATATCAAATAGTATGGTAAAACGTAGCAATGTACTCTTGCTGTTATTTCAAGTTGCTTTCAAACTGTTTATCTGTGAGCACTCCTTTCCTTGCTGCTGTGGGTGGGGGTTTTTGTTTTCATTTTTGATCAGCTACTAAATTTAGCTGTGCAGTCACCTAAGCAGGAACCATCACAGCACAACAAGGCAGTGGATGAAACTTCTTCCCAAAGCTGATGCCATTCTGTAGATAGCAAGCCTGTGGCTTGCTTACTTTTATTTTAGATGCTTTCTACTCTTCTGTCAAACACTGTGAGTGGCAGAAGTTACCAAGCCCTTATTGGATTCCTATCTGGCCTTCATGTCTCTAAGAATAGATACTATTTATTAGATTTCTTTATTTGAAATTAACACTGTATTTGGAATAATATCATATACAGACCTGCTATAAACTTCACCATAAATTACAAATAATCTGAAAGAAATTATTCATTATTAGCAATTTATTTAAATCTGATAGTTTAGAAATCTAACATATCCTTGTAGAAAAATCAAGAAATAATATCTTTTTATAAAACTTACTGTGTGTATATACACATGTCTTGATACCAGTGCTATAATTTTTACCACATAGTCACCTGCATGAAGAAATTGTGGTACAAACACAAAATCATACATGCAGTGCCTTTGTGTGTGTGTGCTGGCATGCAAGATTAGGACTATGTTTCTGTCAAATGCATCAATGCTAAGAGATTTTAAAAAAAAAAAAAAAAAGCAAAGGGTTTTGAGGGGGGGATACTTTATTATCTTGAAGTAACAGCCGCCTTGAGTCGGGTACACCTGATAACCCCAAACTGTCTTTTGATGTTTCTATTGATTAGGCATAGCTAGAAGTCTGCAGCGTTGTATCTTTTGTAGGTTGCATTGATTTTACACTTGCTGAGAATTCATCTGTTCCTGATACATAAAAAGAAGGCCTTTGGTGCAGAGCAAGAACGGGGAGGGGGGGGAAAAGGGCATCTGAAACAGATCTGCATAAACAAGTACCAAATTAGCTCTTGTGGGTAGAAAAGGCAGAGGTGAGAGATTAATAGTACATTGTTCAATCTAAAATTGCTGTCTCTGTTTTTACACCTAGAAAACTCTAGGTATGTGAGCCTTCCCCCATGATAATTCACTGAAAAATGTGTATAGTTGCACAGAAATTCTTGAATATGGACTAAAGGAAGCAAATAATAGTTTAAGCTTACAAAAGGTTGAAACTTTCTTTTAATGAGGTTACACAGAAGACTTGCGTTTGATCTTGTGGATACATCAGAAACCTTTTTTCACTAAAACTGAATATGGTGATTTGAATTCATGAAAGTTCAGGCCTGATATATAGCAACACTTTCAGATGATTTTGAAAAAGGAGACAGTGAAGACTCTCGGAGAAAAGTCCTAATGAATAAATGAAAGATACTAATTACCATTAGAGTTTGGCAGGGCATTGATGATGCCTCAGAATCCAAACAACAGTATAGTAACTATATGAGCCTTAGAAAGAAAGGGGTTAAAAATTGAGAAGTTTCTTGCTAGGGCTTAGGTGTAGTAAGAATGCACAGAATAAAATAGCTGAGAAATGCTGTAAGTCCATATTAGAGCTGCACTATGGACATTTTCAGTTTGCTACACTAATTTTAACTACTTCCTTCTTCCATTCTCCCACCTTCTTGCCTCCCCCTGCCCCTAATTTTGCAATAATACAGACTAATTGCCCTAATGAGAGTTAGAAATGCTATATAATTTAGATTGCCACAGACAGCTTCCAGGCAATTTGTAAGCATGAGGTAGGAGTCTTGAAGGGAAATGACAGGTTTGAACTGCAGTGGATATAGATTTTTGCTTTCTTTGCATTGAGTGCTATTGACTACTTTTGCCCTCTGGGGGTATAGTTAGGTTTTCATGGTACCCGGAAATCTTTCAGGTGACAACATTAAAAATTATTATGACTTTCTCATGTGGACATTAAAGATCCAGAAGCATTTACTCTAAACCCAAAACTCTATCTTAAATCACTTGTCCAAACAAACTGCCTATGAACTTTGAGTGTGTTACTGGCCTGTCCAAACATCCATTTTAGTTGTGTTTTAGCTGTCCTTTTGAGTTTCTGGACCTCTCTATGCTGTTCTTTCCCACCTCCCCCAATGCGCAAAAAAAGGCAGATAGTTGCTCTATTTGTCATCCAGCAAGAAGAACTTTTGACACTAATGGGAGCTTGTGCTACTAGCCTCCAAACTGTCTGCTGCCTTTTGTGGAAGGGGTCTTTGTCAGTAGAAATTTAAACCAAGAAATCCTGATGGATATGCCTGTCCATGAGGAAGGCAATGTTTGCAGTTTTCTGACCAACCTGACATCATTTGTAACTCTAGCGAATGATAAACTTAAAATGAACCCAATTTACCCAAGGGCAAAGCTTAAGACATCTGCCCTGTTTTGAAGATGAGTGTGAGGAAACAAAACAGTAAGACTTGTTAGGAATGATCTTCGGGGCATAGATACTTAATGTATTTGCTTCGCAATGAGGCTATTTGAGAAGATGCTGACAACTATTCACTATGAATTCTTGTGCTTTCAGTTTTCTGCAAATATTAGATCATGAAATTATCAGTAGGAAAAGATAACTGTTTTTTTGATGGACATGGTGTGAGAAAGGAGAGTAACACTTTTAATTTGGACTGTGCAGTGATATGAGGATCAGCAGCTCCATGGGCCATCAAACTGACACAGTCAATGGATCAGCGAACTGCAGCATGAGGATGGGCAGGGGCTTGAAAAGCAGCCTATCCTGTAAATAGGTTTGTGCTCTTCTCTGGTTGTCAGCGTGGCTCCTGTGAACCATTGGCTCACACCGTGGATGGTTTGGATGCTTCTGTTGGCTCATCCTTTAAACAGCTTCTGTGCTTTTGGGTTTAAGGGGAGAAATGCTGATCTAGGGCAAAGATCTGCTCTGTCTGAGGTTTCTGTCAGCTGTAAAAGTGTTCTTTAAGGACTTCTTGTAAAATTCCAGTCCAAGTTCTCATAAAAATATCACCTTATTTCTGCCTGAGAGCTGAACTATCTGAGACAGTTTGGTTGCTGCTGCATTAGGATGCCCTTTGCCCCAGGTGAGAGGTTTGCAGTTTTGTTTGACTGTAAGCAAACCCATTCATGCAACATAGACAAGTCAATAATAGAGAATTTTAACACCTCTGATGTTACATATGTGAAACTTCTGACACATAACACTCGAACAGTTCATCCTAAAAACAGGTTAGTGAGAATAAAGCGCTTAACCTCCAACCATGGAGAGAAATTGGTAGGAAAATCAGTGGCTTAACTAGTAACACTTCCCTTCTTCCAGAACTTACTTGCTCAGTTCCGGAGACAAAACCTGAGAAGTGCTTTGTATCCCCTCTTTCTGAAAGACATAATAATACTTGTGAATATTAACACAGAAACAGGCAGATACAATGGTTTACTCTGTTTTCTGTGGAAAATGTCAAAATATTCTGACTTTTGTAGAGTTGTCAGATTCTGCGGTGTAAATGATCTCATCTGCTTTCCATAATCTCATTTTCAAGAGAAACAGAGGTTAAAATTCTTATGCTTAGGGCAAGGTTGGGTGCGTTTTTTTGGTTTTTTTTCATAGAGCCAAAATGTCACAAAAGTTAAAAGCAAGCCAGAATGAGAAGGAATACTAATAAAAGATTAAAATTATCCGTCTTTAACCTTTTCTAAATACATCTGTCTGATCTAAAGTAATTTCTGAAAGAATTTATTGAAATCCATGTTATCTGAAGATGGAGAGTGTCTGAAAGTAATTAACAAAGCCCATAAATTTTCAAAAAAGTCATCTATGGCAGGTATTTAAATACAATTCTTCAGAGTAGTTTAAACATGTTATCCTTACATGGTAAATGTGAAAATAATTCTCATATCTAGATTTCACCAGACTTCACAACTGTATTAGATCATTCATATGGTGAGACAACTGCCTGCTACAGGAATAATTACTCTTCCTTCTTTCCCCATGCATCTTTCTGTATCCATGTGTACTCTTATTTTGGTTCTTTCTTCTTTGTTCTATACTGTATAACACCTAAAATATTAGGGTCTTAATCTCTAACTGGGAATCTTAGGCCCATAGGAGTATGGAAATAGCAGCAATCTTTCTTGTTATCAATTTAGTTATGTGTGTGTGACACTTGCTAAAATATTTGAAATGGTAGAAGATGCTTGACAAACATTGTCTCACCAAAGTCTGTTCCCAGAAAAATAAATTAATATAAAACTGTTTCCAAAGAATAGTTATCAGTGTTTCAATTTTAAATTGAAGGAATTACAAGTGGGATTCATCTTGGTTCTTTCTTGGATCTGGTATTATTGAGTAGCTTTGCTAACAGCTTCAGTAGTTGAATGGGATATATAGTTATTAATTGACCAAATGGAATACGTAAATAGTGGCTGTATGTGCTATAACAGAGAAGACTGGGATTTAAAATAATCTTGATAAAAACGATGAAGAAAATTTGTAAAAGAATAAAGTAAGATTCAGCTAATGAGGATGCACACAGTGTGCTGTACCCATGCTTCCTTTATGCTTCCTCTCAATCTGACTGCTTTGTTTCAAGAGTCTCCTTGCAGTTCCCTGGTCACTGCTTAATCTGATTGATGGTCAGCTTCCTCCTTAGCAGTACTGGTGTGGGGCTAGCACCGTTTGGGGTATTGGTTTTGTCTTTAGTATTTTCACTCACTTCCCTATCTTAATTGCTGTTCTTACTCAAGACATTTTGCCAAGGGTGGGCTGTGGGAGCACCCCCACAAGCAATGCCACACATGCAAAAATGTCAGATCAGTCTATTGAGAGGAACATTACTCACGTCTCACAGGAAAAAATTTCTCTTTTCTGTTCGGTAGTACTAAGCTGAAACAGCCTTGTGCCAGTCTTAGTTTCTACACCTGTGTAAGCCACAGAGAAGTCTACTAAGAAATACCGGTTTAGAAAACTGACTGTAGGAAATACTGCAGCAAAAGGGCTTATTTGAAGTAGAAGGGTGACTGATGTGGAGTTAGTAAACCTGAAATGTTTCCTCCCCCCTGCCTAGTGGTTACAAAAGTGGAAGGAAATAACTGGGGTTTTTTACACTGAGCAAGGGGTAAGAAGTAATAGATTTACACCAAAGCCAAAAACATCCATACTAAAAAGACAGGAAATAGTTTTTATAACACAAGGGCAGTCAAAAGTTTGAGGAGGTTGAAGTGTCTCCAGTATAGGAGAATTTTAAGAAAAAGTTATGGTAGCACCTTTCAGGAATAGGTTAGGCAGTCACTCATTTCTTAAAGCAGAGAGATTGACCAGATAATTCAATAAGTTTTCTCCCAGCAATTTTTTTCCCTTTTTGTTTATGGGCTGACATTCTGTTTTAAATTACAGAGCTTTAAAGTAATAGCTTGGTTGTAGTCCTTCATACAGCATAGTTAAAGCACATAACATCACCATTCATTCTCCATTATGGCCAATGAGATTTTCCAGTGGAAACATACAGGTATATTTTATATGTGTGAATATATATATGAAATTGTCCATCTGTATTTCCATTATGAAGGACCACAAAAAGTAGCATAGAAGGGGTGGAACCATAAGTCCCCCCTCTGTATTCACTAATGTAATTTCTCTGTGTTTACCTAATGCCACGCTAAAACCCTTGAACTAGCTTTATAAAAATTTTAAAGTTGAGGGATTCTTTGGTGTGAAAAAAAACATTCCTTCAAGAAATGAAGCAGTGTAACAATGAACTGTTCAAGAAAGAGGAATTTTTAATCTGAGAGTGTTGAAATGTATGATCTGGCAGTGCTAAAAGGTGTTTTAAGAATACTAAATGGAAAGCTTGTTTTGGCTTTTGATACAAACATTGAACTTCTTGTTGAAACCCAGTGATTTTGAAGAGCAGCTAGTTCAACTGTGATCCAAATTTTCTGTTGCCAACAGAAGTATGTTTAACTGAAAATATAATAATTTTTGATGTGTGTGTGGGGGTTGGCTGCTTTGGCTAGGTTCTGCCAAAGATGACACTGCTTGAACACCTAATTTTGTAGTGCGACTCAATCAAAATGAATGGTTTGTGCTTACCTCATGTGCATACTTTGACAGGCTTATGCTGGAAGTATCTCAGTCCTACTTGCAAATAAAACAGCATCTGGGTCTTTAACTGGTTGACAACATATTTCTTTAGCCAGCAGGTCTTCTCCTGAAGTCTTTAGGTGTATGGCAAAATCATTGTCAAATTTATCTGGCTACTTTTGTTCGGACAAGTAATTTCTGTATTCCTCAGGTCCAACACCATACTTTTTTCTAGGTAGATTAGTTTAATCAGTGCTAGGTTTTTTAATGTCTTTGGCACGTGTTGCCTGTGATAGTGTGAGAGCCTTTTGATTCTTGACATTCAACCAGTTGTTTTTATTCATTTGATTGGTTTGTAATTTTCTGCTCTCTGTTACTGTTTGTTGTGGATATTATTCCCTTTTTGCAAACTCTTGGGTTGCGACAGTGTATACCAGGGCATACACCTCAGTTTGGATTCTGGAACATCGATGCATAACTGGGGATGTGAGTCAAGCCAGAGAGGTGCTAAGGAAATACATATGTTTGGTTAAAAAGAAATATAATATATGGAAATCTATATAAATTCTATCCATTTTACATTATAAATGTCAAGTCTCTATAATCAGAATTGCCAAATAAATGTTAAAATTAATGATGAAAGAATATCAGCCTTATGGCACAGAATCGGCTCCTGACAGACATGGGGTCGTATGACAGGTGGACCTTAAGACTGACCAGATATGGCTTGCATTGTGATTGTGTAACTAATTGGTTCTTTGAGTGTCAGCAAGAGACCTTATTTGTATGTCTTTTGTAAACGGAAGTAGAATATATAATTTACTTTACTTTGTCCATTTGCTTATTGATTCCTTCAGAGAAATAAGAGTTGGAAAGCATGACTTCCCTTTACAGAAGATACTTCGGCTCTTCCTCAATGATCATATCAATCTACATTAGTTTATTTAGGGCATTCCTCATTCCTGGATCTTCCCAAAAGCCATTAAAAATTGCTGCATATTTACCACCAAGGCAATTTAAGCAATAGGTTACTGATAGAATTAATAGTTTGGGTATTTTATCCCTAAATTCTTTTAGAACTTAGGTAAATAATGGTGATTGGTCACTGCCGAACTTGTCAGTTTGCTCTACAATTATTTGTACTGATGTTTTAATTTCAAACAGTTCCTCCAACACATTCTTTTGTTTTAAGACAAAAAAAAAAAAAAAAAAAAAAGGCACTTGAGAAGTCTGCTTGATAAATCCATATATGAAAAAATCCTTTAGTTTTTTTGCTCTGTTCTATCTTCTCTGTGGTTTGGTTTGTTTTTTTTTTTTTTTAAATTTTGTCATCTGTTTGATCTCTCTAGCAAGGTTGTGTTCCTGAGAAAAATGGTTGTTTACTAATTTTCTTGTTGTCTTCAAGTTATTTCTCAATCCCTTTGGGCCAGCCTAGTTTTTACGTTTAAGCTGTCAACATTTATCATCCTCCCTATTACTTGATTTAGGCATAACTTCATCTTTTGCAAAACAGCCTTCTTGCTTCCAAAAGCTTTCTTACCTGGCTTTTTAGAGAGTATCTTTTATTGTCTTTGTAAACCTTTTTGGGCAGGTGAAATGTACTTCCATTGGGCATACAGTACAGTGTCTATAAATAGACTGTTTTGTGTCTCAATATTTTCATCTTTTAGATGGCTTTTTATCTTTTGAAGAGAGCTGTTATTTGTTGGTTTGTGTTGTTTGGTTTGGTTTGGTTTGCATTAAATTAAGCACTGCTACGGTTTATTTTCTGGCTTGTTGCTCTTGTAAGATGCAGACTCCAGGTACGTTATTGTCACAGGTGCTGAGTGGCTCTTTAGGTGTGCTTTGAGCCAGGTCCTGCACACTGCTTCGGACCAATGCCCAGAGGTGCTTCTCCTCTCACGGTCCCCCAGGCTGATTCCTTCATGTAGTTCTCATCTACAGCAGCTAGAAATTCAGTGTCAGCATCACAACTGAATGTGATAATTGCCCAGCCCAGATGGAGGTGGTAACTGAGATTTCCCATTGCTGTTGTGTCTTCCCGGCTTTGTTAGACCCCTTGATCTCTCACAGCATGCTACAATCACTGCCACTTTCCTGTCTGAGCTGCTGGTAAGGCTGATGCTTTCTCCTCTATGGTAGCACTTAGCTAACTAGAATACATACACATACTGAACACAGGTACGTGTATAATGTGTGCACGTATATAGATGTGTATATATAAAAACACAATATCAGGCACAGGAATAAATCACATAATTACGTTAGAGTTTGCTTCATATACTTCAGTTTCTTTTAATTTCTCAGAACAAAACTGCAGATCAGGTTAGTGCTGAGAATTATCAGCAAGTCTAAAATGACTATTGCTATCAAATTCCTTTTCCTGGATTCCTGACTCTGTGAACAGCAGTATCCTTGCCATAATTTTAAAGGACCTTTTATGCTTTCAGGAAGAAGGAAGACAACACCTCAAAAAGAAACTGCATCTTTGATGTTTTGCTTCACTTTTATCCTATTCAATATGCAAAAGAAGTATTTGTTTCTTGTATCATTTTCCTGACAAATTTCTTATGCTCTGTTCTTTAAGATAGGAGTTTCTTATCAGCTTTGGTAAATAGAAATTTTGTCTGTTGGGGTTTTTGTTTGTTTTGTTTTCATTTGTTTTGTTTTCATTTTGTTTTGTTTACATTTTTAATTCCTTTAAAAACTGTTACATGTCTGTCTGAGTTCATATTACTTTAAATGATTGCTTGGTCAGCTGATGATTTTCATGTATTCAGTTGTTCCTACCATCATTCTTAGAAGTTTTGCTAGCATTTGGAAAGATCTTGCACAACAGGGAATGGTTAAAACTCAAAGTCACTCCATAAGAAATAGTACAACAAAGTAGAAATGTGCCAAATTACCCAGAAACAATTTGGATGGATGGCAAACAGGGTTGCCTGCTGGTTTGTGAACAGTGTAGGTAATTTGCCACTCAACTCTCCTCTATTTGCTTCAATAAATTGTAGGGTACTTAGTACCCTACTATCTGTTATCTATCCGTCTGTGTTTCTCTGCACTGTCAGCGTCTGACAGTAGTTCTGCTTCATTTTGTCTGTGTCTGTCTTTCACTCTCAGCTTGATGGAAAACCTTTAAAAAAAGAGGTGTTTGGGGGGCTGGGATACAACAGTTTATACATCATAGTGCGTCTATGTAGTCTAATGTAAAAAACATAGTTAAAAAGGAATAAAAAAGATTAATCTAATATACCTAAAATACAGTTCAGCAACACTGTATGAAAATCAACAATAAGTTCTCATAATGCAGCTGGGAAGAGTGGTCAACTCATATAATTTTCAATCAGCAGTCTCATAAACAAGGTGTTATAAAATGTGAACCACATCTGTGCAAGGCAAAGATTATTTACAGTGCTGGTCAATCATTCTCCTTACACCAGAACTGCAACTCCATTTAAACAGAAGGGCAATAGGGGTTTTTTTGGTGTTTGAGGAAAGGAGAATAGAAATTAATAATATTGGTGGGTAAGTTGGAGGAAAAATGGAAAGAGAAGTCTTTCAGCTTTTTTATTTTTAATGTATGTCTGTGTTCATGCTTGTGTGATAATTTCCTGTTGCTTTCCTTTTTTATTGGCATTGTCCAAGTACAGCACGGATGCCCCCCAGCAAAAAAAAAAAAAAAACCCAAACTGATACTGCTGCTTACGTGGGCTCCTGAAAGGAAATGACGTTTCTAGCAGAACGGATTATTTTGGCCAAGGATTTTGAATTTAGAGCCTTTGTTGTTCTGTGAAGAGTCAATCAAATCTGTTCTTATGGTATTTGAATGTACTGATTTAAAGTCTGGACAGAATTTTCAGTATTGCATTTTTAGAGTACATTAGATATTAGTTATTTAGTATTTGTTGTTAGGTGGCTGATATGTATATTTATGATATTTGTTTCTGCAATGTTTTAAAAAATATAGTTGAATGTTACTCAGAAATATTTTGGTATGAATACATTAAAACTGTATTTTCAATTAATAGATAATTTATTGATTATCCATATAAAGTAAACTGAGTTAACACGACTACATATTTTACAATAGATTGAGGTGGTTGGGAATATTTCCTTGCTGAGATATTCATAGACTTTCATGAAAGGGGGTGTTAGTGAACTGATTTTTTTTCTTTATCTACCTACCCCCCCCAATCCAGTAAATGATGCTGTGTTAGAAACAAGAAATTATTTGTATGAGAAACTAGCAAAATACTTTAGCTGCTTCACTAGGAATTAGTTGTGCCATTTGATGCTAAGTGAGCAACCAAGATGCTAAAAGTCCTCAGACAGAACATATCTAGTAAAATAATAGTAGAAAACCCTAAAATTCGTAAAAAAAAAAAAAAAAAGTAAAAAAAAAAATCTGCTTTCTTTCCAGAAAATGAATACGTAATGTATTATTTTATTCAAATAAAAATAGGTAGTAAATACACAAATGTGTATGTTGGAAATGCACCAAAAAATGGCGCTACAACAGGAAAATTACTTGTTTGATGTAAACTGTTCAAGTAAGGTAGCTTAGGCTGTGACAAAATCATATGTGACAGGAGATGGAAAATAGCACATCTTAAAATGAGGAGCTCTGTAGTAAAGGGGAAAGGTCGGAAGAATCAGAAGGACAATCTGAGTGTTACCCCAGTACTACTTTTGGAAAGTTTCATTGTTGTGGTTTGGTTATAAAAACAGTTGTTGTGACCACTTGATGTGGTTATGACTGTCTCTCAGATGAGCAGTGAAGGCTGGAAAAATTAAATACCCCTTATCCATGTTTATTTCTTTAAGGTGATTGGGGCACAGGATCCTGTTGGGGTTGCAGTCGCTACTCCATAAATAAGGATTTTCTGCTCTGATTTATCGTCTCTCTGAGCACAGTGCTGCGGACTCAGGAGGTAGCGTCTGGAAGTGACCATAGGTGTGTATGCTTCCACCGGCTAGGTGCCAGCTGCTGCTGGCTGTACGGCTGCGGAGAACAGGCGGTGTTTGCCGGTCAGAGGGAAAGCTGAGGCGGCTATTTCCTCCCAGCAGGACACCGGGCTGCTCTGATGTTTATTTCCTGGTCTCAGGTCTGCTGTGGGGTTTGGGTGTTTTTCTCGCATCTATTCCAGCATGTGAACAGGGATGCCTTCCAGAGGACTGCACACAGATGGCAGTACTTATTTCATCTTCTATGTTGCATATTTAAATAAAAACGCTGCCAGGACAAGAGGTGCCTGACAGCAGGGCTCACAAATGCCTATGGTGTGGGTGGGAGAGGGCCGGTGCCGTGGAAGCCCTGTGCCCACAAGGAGGGCCAGGCCTCCTGGGGCGCTCGCACCCCCGGGTGGGAGCAGGGCCCTGTCCCTGCCTGGCCCAGAGCACCCAGGGGGGCCCTGTGGGAGCCTCTGTGGGAGCTGGAGGCTCTGCCGAGGGCGATGTCCCCGGTGGGTGAGCCCCCACGGGGTACGGTCCCCAGCACCCCCTACCCCAGCTACCCGACCTGTTGGAGACCGTGGCTCAGCCAGCCCAGGTCCCGAAGGAGGATGTGGCTCTGCAGGTTCGGGATGGCTGGGGTGCAGGGGGAGACACGTTCTTGTCTGCGGGAGGTGGGCGTGGGCACGGGTCTGCATCCCAGAGAGGGGCAGCACCAGGGTGGCATGGGGGAAGAGGATGGCATCTCGCTGTGAGGCCATGTTTGGTTGTTTCTGGAAGGTTTTGGTGATTGGGAGAGGTTTCTGAGGCTGGAAGACAGACTCTAAGCTGACTGTGAGCCAGCAGCATGGCCTTGTGGCAAAGAAGGTCAACAGCCTCTTGAGCTGCATGAGGAGGAGTGTCAAGCAGGTCAAGGGAGGTGACCCTTCTCCTCTCCTCAGCCCTGGTGAAGCACACCTGGAGTGCTGGGTCCAGTGCTGGGCTCTCCAGGGCAAAAGGGACAGGGACATACTGGACAGGGTCTAGGGAAGGACCACAAAGATGATTAAGGGACTGGAGCGTGTGTCCTATAAGGAAAGGCTGAGAGAGCTGGGACTGTCCAGCCTGGAGCAGAGGAGGCTCAAGGGGATCTGATCCAGGTGTTACAAACACCTGATGGGGAGAGTAAAGAAGAGGGAGCCAGGCTTTTGTCAGTGGTGCCCAGTGACAGGACAACAAGAGGTAATGGGCACAAGCTGAAACACAGGAAATTCCACCTAAACGTGAGAAAGCACTTTTCTACTGTGAAAGTTGTCAGACACTGGTAGAGGTTGCCCAGGGAGGCTGTGGGGTCTCCATCCTTGGAGACAGTTAAAACCCAACTGGATACAGTGCTGAGCAACCTGCTGTGGCTGACCACAGTCTGAACAGGGGGTTGGAATGGGTGATCTGCCTGTCATTCTGAGTCTGAAAAACATGTTTCATGTAGCTGCATGAGTACTTGTTGGCTGTAAGTTATGAATAATAGAGCCTGTGAGATCTTTCCACCTAATTAGTTCTAGCTGACATGGTAGACACCTAGTAAAGTCAGAAGGGGGGTGTCTTGAAGCTATTATTAGGTACATCAGTAGTTCATAAGTCATGGTCAGAAGAACAAAGATAAAGGAGATATGGGAAAGCTATATTGCAGTTTCAGTCTTTCTGGGACCTAGAAAGGCTTTAGGTCTTCAAACAACTTGTACAAAGACTGATTTCCCTAACATTTTTATAGGGAAGCCTAAATTAGCACTGCTGACAAGTTAAAAATGTCATTGCAACAGCGGGCATGTGAAACTGTACGTCTGCACACTGGCACTAAGATATTCTTTAATGCTCTTACAGCTGACAGACCAAAAATACTGTGTAATTTTACACTCGGTCACATTGCTTGCAAGAGTACCTGTGGACTTTGAATTTGTAGCTGGCACGTTGTGTGCCATCAGATGCATTCACATGGGCACCAGCAACTGCAAAAGCTGCAGGACCAACACATCCCCAGACGGACACACTGCGTGTGTGCAGATTGACCCTGCGTTGCATACGCTGTGGCTCAAACACATCTGCAACACGGCGAGTTCAGTCTGTGGACACAGAAATGTTTGCAAGCCTACAATGGTGAGATTTCTGGACAACTAGCAGCCAGGGTCTATGAAGAATACAGAAACTTTACAGAACATCATTCCACACAGGAAGGTGGTAGTGTCCAGCCAGAAATGGTACTCTCTTAGCAGGTTGATTGGACAGGTCTGCAGATGTGATAGCAAAGAAAGATCTGTATGCACATAAAGAATATTGGGTGATTCTCTCTGTTAGTGGGAATGAGAATTCCACCTGATCAGTTAAAAGTTAGTTGTTTAAAATTATGTAATGTTCTTTTAAACCCTGTGAACCCTGTGTGTATCAACAGCCTAGTTGCAGCTTTGGTAAATACGCTGACGTTACTAGGAAATCCACATGACAAAGAAAAAAAATTGTTTTCCCCATGCTTTCCTCCATTTTAATGATGTATAAAACTCGAAGATGTTATTGTCATATTGTTAGGTGGGTTTTTTGTATATGCTTTTGGATAATGGACAACAAATCATTAGTGAAAAAGACTGTCACAGGATAATTAGAAATAATTTTCTCTTTCAAACACTCCTTCTGCTTCTCTTCGGTATTTCTGTGAGTAAGAGACCGTTATCTCATTGCAGCATCCCATCTCATTGCTGGGCTGTCCTAATGAAACTGGAATTTCTGCAGGAATCCAGGATATGACTAACAAGAGATTCACTGAGCAATAAGGTTTCCAATTTCTGAGTTCTGGGCACCTCTTCAAGGACTCTCTTGACAACTGTAAACTTCTTCTAAATAAATATTGACATACCAGTTTGAAAAGTAATGAAGTCTCTTTTCTTCCTGTAATACGGAGCAGTAAAAAAGATGTGTGGATTTCTTATGGTTACTTTAATGGCTAGAATTGAAGCTAAAACAATAGGTAGTTTGATTATACAAGAATTTAAAAATGCATTACTTGGCTATTATTGGCAACTTGGAATCTAAGTTTGCAATTATCTAGAGCTGTAAATTATTTAAAATCAGTATGTCGATACTCTGAGTGATATGTGTTTAATATGGGGCTAGACACTTATTTATGAAGATACCTCCTTTTTATTGGTCTGGTAAATGTAGCTATTTAGAAGATATTTACAGATGGTCATAATTTTAATAGCATATGTATATTACTGAAAATTGTTGATGGCAGCAGCCCAGCATTCCATTTATTTCATAAATCTCCTACCCATGTATATGCTGCAAAAGACTTGAACAGATTCTACTGTAGAATCATTTGTAGGCTCCCTTTGGTATGCAAAAGTGGTTTTGGGTATTTTTTTTTTTTAAACTGAATATAAGAATGGCATGGCACATATATACACATATTTATTTACAAATGTTGAATTATTGTTCTCAGAATAGAAGGATCCTCAACAAGTTGGATTATTGTCCTCAAAACATTTTTGAAATAAATTTTCTCTTTACAAGATTGTATTCCTGACAATTTTAAGTGTATCATCTAAAATACAGATGTCCAGATGTTTTAAACAGATTTTTAGTTTGATTAAAAACTCAGTTTTGCACTGAAAAAAATAGAACCGATGAGAAATTCCAGGCAAATCTGTCTCACTGTTCCCTGCTACAGCTTTTTATAGCATGTTACTACAGTTAGAGTACTGGACTTATATTTAAGTTGATAGTTATAAGGGTCGTGTTCTTGCTTTATAAGGAGAGAAAATACTGGATAATAAAGTGATAATTTTCTGCACTGTGTTTTAGTAATAGAGGGATGCAGTTGACTGTTAGAATTTAGGAATAATAATGCCATTCGATGTATATGACAAGTATTTTTCTTTACAGTGGTCACACAATTTCTGATTTCTCATCTATTCTTTGAATTGCATCAGAGTGGAGGAGAGTGCTTTCCTACAAGTCTGACAGTAGTGTGCTCTGCTTCTGACAGAGAATGTCTTCTCATTATGTCTTCAGATGGTTGCTTTTGCTTTTAGTGAGGTTTCTCAAATCTATTTTTCTTCTTCCTCAAGTAGAATAAACTGAAATAAATGGAACTTCTTATCATATTGTCTTCCTCTATGCAGACTGATCTTTCCTGTGCTAGTCCAGTAACTTATTTAAAGTGATGGAGAAATACAGAGCTGGGAATAATTAATAAATAAGCAACAGGAGTAGTTTTTGTTAAGTGTTTATCTGATAAATTGGAGAAATGTCTTGCTGGTTAGTTCTTATTCTTGCGGGAATCTTTACATCTTAAATGAAAGTCCTTCAGCATTTTACTGTGGAGTGAGTTCAGGACCTCATACTTAACACTGGAATGTTCTATTTATTGTAGAAAATAAAAGCACGGTCAGAGACATATGGGTGGGGAAAGTAAAAATATTTCTCTTTTTTTATAGTAATTGAGAAATTACTTGAATATTTTATATATGGAAATATGTTTCTTTTTCCGTTTTTTGTTCTTGATTGTGCATCTCTAGTTCAAACTGTTGGCTTCCTGAAATGTTGTAGGAATGAGGGTGTGCTCACCTCCTAACAGATCACTGAAAAGAAGATGGCCAATGTTATCGCTGACTTGAAACCAAGCTCCTGCTCTGAACAGTCGCCCCAAATCTGCCTTGTAATTCTTCTGAAGTTTCGAAATAGGACCACATTAACATTCAGTTCATAAGTCTCCTAAGAATATAGCTTTTTTCATTAAATTGAATTTTTCTACTGAGGTGCAATACAGTCCATTTCACTTTAGCTTCCTTCCAAGTAGAGCATACAGAATATAGTATGGGATGGTTTTATGAGCAGCACATTGAGAGCAATTAACGCAGGAATTGAATCTACATCAAGATAACAACAGGCGATTATACTATTTAACAACTGTTAAATGGTGTTAATGGCTAAGTGTAGACCACAAACCCAGCAGATTAGGGCACAGTGAAATTCAGCAGGCATGTAAATTAACAAAGATGTAACAGATAATTTAGGAATGTATTTGCCACTGAAAAGCTGCAAATTATTTTAGAATGCACTAATTACCTAAATTTTTTGTAAGTGAAAACACTGATAGGTTAAGGAAGGTCATTTTGCTGGAGGTTTTTTAAATTGAAAAAAATCAATTTGATTAAAGTGTACTTGAGAGTGGTGTTTAGATGCATCACATTCCTATTCTTTTTAATGTTGCAGTTTTCTGGGTTAACAACTGCTGTTCTGATGTGTTACACAGAACTTAGCTGGACCAAGGAACTAGATGACAACAGTAAGCAGTCAAGTATCCAAATGACGATTTAGTCCTGGAGTAGAAGCAATTTGAGTTTCACAGTATTTTGGAAAGAAAATACTTTGGTTCAGTTCAACAAACTAGAAATGTGTTTAAGTTGACCTAGCGTAATAGAGGAGGTTGTATTTCCATTCTCCCGATAGAAAAGAATCTAAAATGTATCTAAAAATTTGCAATTTTCTCAGTAGAATCTGTTTTGCTGCTCTAATGACCACTGTGAGCACAATTTTAGGATAGTATTCAAGTTAGTCGTGTTCTCTACCTATTCTGCCAGCTGCTCCAATTTATTTAGCATTTGCTTAGGCATCCAGAAAAGGCAAATCAATACTTTCCTGAAATTCCTTTCTAAAAGCAACTTTTCTGAAGACACACTAATTTATTCTGTGGGAACAGGAAGAATTAAACCATTTGTTTGGACTTCAGCTGTATGAATGCAAGGACATGGCCCCAGTCTCTCAGCTGTTGCACTGAAGAAGAGATCCTGCATGGGTCTGATGGGACTGGCCATGTGCCTCTTGCCACTGACCTATGCTCTGTATAGGCTACTCCTGTCATGTCAGTCTTGGGCTTTCTGTCTGCCCAGCACACGTAGCTCCAGTCCTCATAATTAAAACTCTTCTAGTGTTGTGGACTTTGTGGCATGGAAACAGTGATAAATACAGAAGAAAACACCGAAGGCTTTTGTAAGATCTCAATTTTTGTTACAATGAAGATGTCTCCCTGTAGCTTTTCCTTATGATGCTGACAGATTTGAAGATGTTTCTTTCAGAAATACAGTTGCAACATACTGAAATATTAGGCTATTTAATAATTTTTTCTTTGATTGACCCCCCTCCCAGTTTTGATCTCCTGCTAATATCTTTGTGTAATCAATTTTAGAATTTGGCCACAGAGAATTAGCTGGAATTGCCTACTTCAGGCAGCTTTCTCGATAGTTAAGTATCCATTTAGTATGGACCAAATCCTAAAAGATCTTCAATTGCCTTTGAATGGTAAATCCCATAAGGGAGCAAATGAATGTTGATGGGTAATCAGTCCAGATAGATAGGAACAGAATAATGGAGAATGTGAATGATTCATTAAAAATACTACTTTTTATGTTAACTCGAAGCATGCAGTAACCTGCTCAGCGTCTAGGCCTTGTTTTCCATCTGTTAATAACTCCATGCTATTAAAGTTTTGATTTCTCAAGAAAACAGATGGCTATCAGCTTAAACAGGTGTTTACATTGCCCTTTTTAAAGTTTAAATGCTGAACAGGTATAACCTGAAGTTTGCTTTGGTACAAAGGGAATTAGTTCTTTGAAAGATGTGTGAGTGGAGAATAATTTGGGGGGAGGAGGGTTAAGTAATTCACTGGAAATACACCTACACACACTTACCTATGGACCTTTGCCATTACAGAACACAAGGAAAGATGACAGCAGAAAGATTTAAAGCAACACAGTTTCTTCTGAACCCTTGTCCTGTGTCTCTTGTTGAGAATATACACCATGAAAATGTGACCTAAATGCATTGCAGTAAGTGAAAGAGGAGGATGTAGAGAAGCATTTGCTGTTCAGTGATTCTCCGGATTTTTTGGGTGGCTCAGCATGTTGCCGTCTTGTTGGAAGGCAAACATGCAGAACTAGACTTTCCCTGGTTGAAATGAAATCTCATTCAGATTTTGTAATTTTTTGCTCCAGAAAGCAATTGTAAAAATTCTCTAATTCTGAAAAAAGTTTGCTAAAATAAAGTGGATGATGTCTAATATAATTTGATTATAAAATGGCATAGCATTGCCTGTGACACTGAAGGTGTGCACTGTTTTCCAGCATAGTATCTGTACAACCTCATTGTTCAGCCAGATTTGCATTGATAGTAATATAGAAAAGTATTGGTAAATAATGCAGCAAGATTGGGCTGTTCTCACACGTGTACAGTTTTCTCTCTACACTTCTCATCAAAGGTTCAAGAAGCCCCTGCTCTAGTGAGAGCTCATTGTGAAGACCCTATTATTTTTTATAATACATATTTCAGCATATATGCTAGTATTCAGTGAACAGGTAAATAATTTAAATTAACATACACTGATCAAATGAACAACCTGGATTTCTATGAGGCAATGTCTTTGTTTGTTTGTTCGTTTACTAATTAGCAGTTAGATGCATCTGTATGCAAGTTCCAAAATATAAGGTATAATAGCACCCTGATTTACTCTCCTTTATGGGCTCTGCCACCTTGTGGCAATCAGCAAGGGAAAAGTATCAGTAGGTTACGAAATCTCTACCCCTCCCCTCACCCACTCTTTCTTTTCATGTTGATGTGCTCTGAATGGTTGAGAGGAGGGAGTAATTGAACAAAACCTTGACTTTCCTTTTGGAAGCACTTCCAGAGTACAGGGTGACATTGGTCATGAAAGGTAGAAAATACCTGTTGAGAATTTTCCCGCAAGAGCAGAGAGTGAAGAATTACTGACAAGGATGTTATTTATCCATAAATACATGAGGCAGAGCTATACATTGTGGATTGCTTCTTTCTGATCCAAGGTTGCAGTCTGTAAGGATGGGATGCTATTGAGCTTTCTGAGATGCATCTCAGCTGTGATTGGAGTTGCAGCTCTGGCTGATGGTAGCCTGAATGTGCTCACATTTATCAATCTACTGGGTGAAGAATAACAGCTGGTTACCTACGGTACTAGTAAACATGGAACAGTGAAAAGTTATTTACAATGTACTTCTTCACATGCAAAATCTTTTGTACCTTATATTTGAAAGTGCATAGCTACGAATAAAGAAATATTGTGTTATCTTATTATTATTCAATAAGCTATTCAATATTTGTAGGATTGATCTACTATTAACACTTCTCTTCTAGGCTTTTTAGCATCATAAAATATTAGACTTTAATCCATTTGCTGGTGCATGAAGAGTGTGTCTACATTAGCAGTTTGGTTTGCTGAAGTGTGCAGATTTGCTTTGTAGCTGACCTTGGAGCCTTGTGGCCCTCAGCTGAGCATGCTCTGAGCGCACTTGAGGCGTGTTTCCTTCAGGTGGAAAAAGGGTGAAGCTACATGGATGCAGTGTCCTCCAGCAGCTAGCACTCTGTGCATGCAGATGGATACCAAGGGTGGTTTGCAGCCGGTGCAGGTTTAATTTCTAGTAAAGACAAAAAGTGGGCTTGCGGTCTTGGAACCAGGGTGCACTGCAGGAAATGGAAGGTCTCTCCTTCCCCCTTTATACCAAAACATAGACGTGCTATAGATGTGCCGACATACTTGCTCTGTGGACTTGGCTCAGTTCTGAGGGGAAGGTTCCAAAATTATGTGTAGGAAAGAAATACTATGTAGCATGTTTATGTTATACTAAAGCCAAAGAGCTCTTCCCCACTCAAAAAGCTTCTTTAAACTGTTGTTGAGGCTATAGAGAAATATATTAGAGCTGAGGAACTGGAAAAGACTGCCAAGGAGGTTCTTAGAAAATTCTGTATGTAATTGTATGGATTCCACAGTTTGCATATGGATTTCATTACAGTAGATATAGTTTCTGGGGATATGCTTGCTTGTTTGCTTTTGCTTTAAAAAGTGGGGTAAATGTGAATTTAATATTGTAGATATTGCTATGTAGCAAAAAGAGCTAAAGGAAAAAAAGAGTTTTTTGGAATTATTATGCTCTTCTCATTTTCCAAATGAGTTGTTTTCTTGTGAGCTACCATAATACTTAGATACTAGGGGAAGGAAACATAAAAAAATCTATTTCCTCTCTAGTCAACTGAACAATAGGATTATGTACACGGGAGCAAATGCCTTTCAGTTGTTGATGGATACAGTTGATGTTTCCTATTAAGAACAAGAATATGTAGTCTAAGAGGTCAATGCACTTTTTTATAGGTTAAAGGAAATTTCCCATAGCAGAATCAAAGTGAAATCTATTTTAAGAGGACGTAAGAAGTCATACTAAAAATAGCATTTGTTGATACAAACCAAGAATTATTGTCTGAGTTGATCAGTGCCAGGGAGTGGGCTGGCTAATTCTGTACATGCTGAGTCAAATCTCCAGTTGGTATAAATCAGGGCATCTCCACTGACATAGCGCTTCCCTACTGACCTTCAGTGCTTGAGGATGTGGTCTACTGTGCTGGAAAGGCCCTTCTGCTGTTGGGTGTCTGCTATGTTAATGTAGCTTCAGATGAATTTCAGACATGTTTTTAATCAGCCAGGGTGCTGAAGGACGCAAAAGAACATGTGGGTTTTTTCCTCTATAGTTTTTAGTGATAGATCCAAACATGTATTTATGCAGATTGCTTAGTTTTTGATAAAGTATTTTTTGTTGTTGCACTAATGAGCGTGACAGGGTGAGAGTAACCTACTAACAGATGTTTCAGCGTTGATTGTTTCTTGAATATAAAATTAAAATATAGAACATATAAAATTATATTTAACTCTTATGCTGTCTCACAAGCACTATGCTTACAAGAGCTACCATTGCACGTAATGCTGGGCACAAAACTACCTAAAACAGGTGAGTATTTGTGATATCTGCCACCCGCCACACTCGCTGCCTGCCCTTGGTGGATCTGGGGTGAGAAGGAGGAGGAACAGCCCAAGCGGGACATGAAGTTGGTTGAACAGGCTGCCCTGGCAGGCAGCTGGATCCCAATCTCCTTTGATGCAGCAGGCATGTGCAGCACAACCTCTGCAGCTGCTGGCCTTGCCATTCTGTGCTTGCTTTCTCTCTTTTCAGGAATTTAAGTATTTATTTCCAGTCTTTTTTTTTTCTCTCTTTTTTGTTTAATTAGTATGTTCTCTGTGTTGCTTCAGCACTTGCTGATAATTGTATAATGAGCCAGAAATAGGTATTGATTTGCTTTTTAGGTATTTGGGGGATTTATTAGGGATACTCTTGAAGCTAACCCTAGCTAAAAATTTGAAGGAATGTGGCTAAATCTAGTCCTTGGCATGATGTTGTCACTCTGCATGCAAACTGAACTGCATTTCAGATGACTCAAGGCCACAGTTCTGCAGTATGGTGACAGGAAATTGAGGTGGAGAGAGGAAGTTAAAGAGAAGAAAAGAAACAGAGAGCAACCCTAAAGCCAGTTCAGTGACCTAAAAAACCACTATCATTCGCTCATGCTAATAGAAATATAGTTAAATTTCACACCATACCCCAATTTTACTCTCGTCTGAAACATTTTATACAGTTTAGCTCTGTGATGACCCTTTGATGTTACTGAGCAAAGTGTATATGTAAGAAGTATGTATCAGAAATCTCTGCTCTAAAAATTAGAGATGGTCTGTAATTAACATAATTTGTTTGACAGCTTCACAGTATGCCTGTCTTCAAATATATTGATGATTTTTATTTTTTGATGTTTAATTTTCACTCTGTTCCACTTAGGATACATGCTAAATTGACAGAAATGAAGATGCCTTTACATTAGACATTTTCATATTTGTCATGCGTTGGTGTAAATCTCTTGCACCATCATTCCAAAATTGGTTCAGGCATTGGGGGAGAGTGGCACTTATCTTTCCCCTTTTCCTCAGAAAAAAAGGTTGAAATTAGGTGGCTGACACAGAGAAAATTGCATATAGGAATGTGGAATCAAATCACTCTAACCACAAAAACGTTCCTGTTAATTTATGTGAGCAGTTTCACTGAAATAAATGAAATTCATAGGCTTTTAAACATTTGTAGCATCAGGACAAAACTTTGTTGGAATAATGCCATATATATTATCAAATGTATTGTTTCTACAGTGAAGTGGTCTTATGAGTCCCTGACTAATGTTTTGCCTTTTTTTTTTTTTTTTTTTAATAAAATAAAACAGGGATTTAGTTTAGATGGTAAAGATAATGAATTGCCTTAAATAAATTGCCTTCATGCTAGGGGAAGCAGTGGGTTGGGGCTCCAACTATAAAAATGTAATATAGGTCAATTAATATGAGATTTTTTTTTTCTCCTACTGGACTTACGATTCATTCTTAAAGTAGAGTTTAGGAAGAAAAGAGTGTAATTTTTATTTCATATATTCTGCTTCCAGTTAGTGCAACAATCCAGTTCAGGGTTTTTTTTCTTCCTCTTTAGGAAACTAAATAATGGTTTGCATTCTCACTTATATTTAATTAACTTGACTCATCATTCTGTGATAATGGCATAATAAAATAGTCAGAAATATTTATTGATTTATTTTGTGTCACTTCAAGTTTTAATACCTCTTTAGATAATGGTAAAGAGAAGGAAATGGAAATGATACCCAAGGTATCATGAGTCAAAGACTAAAGATAATAGGAAAATTATAAAAGTCTTGCTCTTGGAGATGTAGCATTTCCAGTATATATTGGAAGATTTGTGAGGATAAGGCTTGTCAATTTTATAAAAGGTTTTTAAATATAATTTTAAATAGTAATTTTTGTCTATAGCTTATTATATGGCATTTAAAGATTGGTGGTTTAAAACACATGTATATTTCTAAGCTTTCACAGTACCCTTAGGGGAGCTAGGCAAATTCAAAGATGACCCAAATCTAAACATGTAGGTAAATTTTACCAGCTCTGTATTTGAATCTGGAAGTGGCTCTGAAACGTAGTGCTTGACAAGAGAAACACATTTTTAGAAAAGTAGTTTGAAGGTAACCCTTGTAAATACCAAAGATGAGCATTCTTAAAAGGTAGAAGGAAGAGGTACCCTCCAATTTTTACAAGTAAAGGATTAGCAAATTTTTGATCCTCCAGGCAGATCTATATCATTATATGCATACAGGAGGTCACAAGTTGCTTGTTAACAACTCCAATTATTTCGGAAGCTAGGAGAAGATAGGATGAGATAATAGAAAGTTTTGTGAAAACATGAACAGGTATTTAATTTCAGATGTTGTAACTAGTCCCCTGAAAGCCACTGAGGCTATTCTGTGCTTAAATGTAGGCAATGATGTAAGTATATAGATATTAAAAGGTGTAGCATTGAAAATAAATAATACAATAAATAATCTCTAAATATAAGTGTAGGATTCATCAGATTTAATGCTTGTGTTCTCTTTAAATGCTTGAGTTCCAGGTGAAATTAATACATTCATAAATTTTTTTAAACATAAAAACATTGCTGTCAAATTTTTTTCTAAAAGTCTATCAAGATGTGATGCAGCATGCCTGATTGTTTCTTAATTTATTCTTTAGTGGAAAATAACGCAAAATGAAAGTGTGATGCATCAAATCAGGCAGTTGACAGATATTCTTATTTTGCAAGCACTGTATTATTATAGATCTATCAATAAAAATTAAATTGTGTTTGGTAACTTATGACATGGAAGAAAGGCATGATGACATAACTGCTAAAGCAAAGTTTGAGACTTTTTCTGAAAGTACAGATTCTGAAATACCTGCAATGAAGTTGGAAAAGGTGAGTTATGTCAAATTCTGTGATCTGCTAAAAAGAAATGACCACTATGTTAGATCAAGAAAACACATTCACTCTTAGAAATACAAGTTAATTGAATAATTAAATTTTCTCCATATCAAGTTTATGTATATAAAATCAGTCTCTTTGATAGCAAAACTGCTTTTTGACGAGAACTTCACAAGCTGTAGACCCCAATGTTTGGCGAGGACTATTGGTTTGGCATTAGTTAGTGACACTACAGAGCTGAATTAGCATTGTCTCATATTAAACTGAAGCTGTAGCCCAGGAAACCTGTTAGTAAAGCTTATGTGACATGCTAAACTGCTGTTTGCTGAGATGCCATGGCAGACAGACTCCAAAAGGTATTGATTTGAAATCGTGACATTTTGTTGGGGAGAAGAGAGAAGAAGGAAAAGAACTAGCTACAAAGCCAGAAAAATAGTAAAACTATACCGCTAGTAAATAACTGGGAGCTTGTACTATAGGTAGTAAATATTTAAAGAAATTTAGGTTATGATGTATTTGAAAACCCCCCAAAACCCCCCAACTCTGTTATTTACACAAATGATCCCTTGATTTAGTCATAATTAGCTAATAAAACAACAAAACTGAAGGAAAGTCACCTGACTGAACAAAAAGTCAATCACACTTCTTAGTAACTTCCTGAGAGAATAAAATGACTAGCTTAGTTCTCTGTGTTACTAAATGCATATTTTCTGAAGATAAAACAAAACAAAAGAATGATATTCCCTATCTAAACTATAATACTTAGTAAAATAAGTGACAAAAATGTGACAACTGATACCTATCCGTCATAATTCCTCGTTTTCAAACTGGCAACAAATGTAAGAAATTATGATCTTGTATGTATATTTTTCATTCTTTAGACATGATCGTGAATATAAGACAACCTTGCATTAAAATCTGTAATATTGACACAATGTACCTGTGAGAGCACTCTTATGAATGTCTGTTTTCACTAGCTGAGTAACACCAGAATGTCCTATAACTTTAATCACCGGATAATGTGGGTACCCTTTTTGGTGAGATAGATATTTAGTCTTAGAAATTGCTCCCTAAGGGGGTATATCAGAAAGTGTGTGGCACTTTTTTAAAGATCAGTACTGATCAAATAAGGAATTAAAGTACCAACCAATTTATAAGTATTTTAAAAAAATTAAAAAAAAAAAGAAAAAAATCCCCTGAAACTTTTTGGTAAAAATAAGCCTACAGTTTCGTATAATGATGCTTACGGATGAAGTTTTATTAGAGTTCCATATTAAAAAAATAAATAGTTAAAGAATTCTACTTTATCTGTTTTTATGCTTTGTATGTGCTTTTCTAGCAGTTATAATCTGAAGCATCTATGTTTCCAAAGTAGTGATTGTACTCTTAAAAGAAGCAAATCCTTCATCATTTCCATTTTTCTTCATCTTTATTCAAAATAAAGCGAGTTACTTGTATTAAGGTTTAGAATTACAATTACCTATTAAAGATAAAATGTATTACCAATTTAATTATTAAAATGAAGTGGTAAGTATCATCTTCCTCCTTTTCCTTTCCTCATAAAAATGGCAAGGAAGAAAAACCAAAGTACTGTTGTGGAAGGAACTCTGATTCATTGCCTTGGCTTTGTGAAACTTTTACACTACACTGATTAGAAAGAAGTAACTGTTTGTTTTGTTGTACCCAGCTTAACTCTACAGTTTAAGAATCTACATTCAAATTTCCAGCTTAATTAGCCAAGAATATGAATGTCAGAAACATTGTAAATTTTTACCAACAAAAAAAATATTACGGGTTTGCCCAGTTTTTTTAATACGCACAAAGACAGAAAATCAGAATAGAAATTGTATAGATAAGCCATGAATTACCCACCCTTAGAGTTTACCACTTAGATGAGCAATGCTAGTAATCAAATAATTTCACTCCTCTACCTTATGTATAAACTCATTTAAGTATATTGTTTTATAAATACGAATACAATCAATGGCTGATATTATAAGTACAATATTGTTATTTGTGATGGGTTAACTGGAAATTAAGTATGGACAAATTCTCAAAATGATGATAAAATTGCTTGGGATTTTGTTTTGAAACTGCCCCACTGATAACAATGGAACCTAGGCAAAGCTAGTCTTTGCAGATGAATGTGAGGTCTCGTCACTGAATTAGCTAGCCAACTCTATCCTTCCTTAGTCTTAAGAATAATTCTTATGGTACATATCTGTGCTTATTAGCATAGCAATAATACAAAAACCGGGAAAGCTGGGGAGTTTTGACTTTGAAGACAACTTGAATAATTGTTAGAAATATTGGTTGACTGGGAAAAAAATCTCTCGGGATGCACCAAGAAAGTGAAATGTCTTCATCCTTCCAACATGGCCATTTTGTGTTTCTTCTGTAAGTTGCAGTGAAAAATATTGGCTCATACTAGGAGAACCTTTGTGCAGCAATATCCCTTGCAGCCTGCAGCCTTTCTCACAGCCCTTATGCCAGACTTTTCCCTTCTGCCAGATACGGTGTTTTATAGCTGTCCCAAAGGCCCCTTGAGACTGCTGGTGGTGAGGTGACCTACGTTTCCAATATTCATGGGGCATATAGTTTGCTGCGCAATGAACTCAATGTGTTTAATGCCGACAGGCATCCTCTTAAGCTTCACAAAGAGCAGGAAAGCAAAAATCATGCTAAGCCTTTCAACAACGAACAAAGTATCAGTGTATACTTTGTAAGTGGAAATGTAGTCAAGAGGTCTAATGAAATGCGGTAAGAAGGCATGCTTCACAGAAAAGATTGCCAAACATTTAGAAAATACTGTACATGGATAACTGGATGTTATCTTCTAATTTAAAGGTCTAATCATGATTTAATTCCAAAATATTATACTTTATATGTAAAACTAAATCATAGGAACTAACGTAATAAATGGGAATACTTTAAAAAAAAAAAATCCTATAACTGCTGCCATAAAGGGTTAACTTAAATATTTTGCTGCTTTAATATCTTGTCAAATGAACTGTATGTATCCTGTTAACAATTGTGTAGCCTCATTAATATAGTTAATGAATTGATCTTGCTGTTAAGATGCTCAATGCAACCTACAAATAACATTGTGAATATTTAATCAACTGTTGATCTCAGTCAGCATATCCAAACATCAGTCAGTCATATCAGATCAATATTCATAGTTTCTTTGCATGCTCTCAGCTACTTGTTGAATTAAAGATATTTTGCCATTTCAAGAAATCAGAGACTCCTCTTCTGTAGGAGGAAGAGCTCCCAGCTCCCCTCTTTGACGCTGCTGACATCCACATCTGCCTGTTCTTGTTTTAGTTCCTTTCAATTTACTTTTCTCCTCTGAAGAGAAAGGAGCTGCGAGCTCAGTTTTATAGATTTCCAGATTTCTCTGGTACAATGTTTGTACTCCAGCTGCCCCTGTAGTACAGGCTCCATTAGAGGCTTAACTTTAGAATTACTCCTCCTGATAGTTCAATGGTTCTGCCTATGGTGAAGCAAATGAATTCTGACATTCACTCCATCAGACTACTACACATTTTTTTTTTATCTTCCAGTCCAGAACACATACATTATACTCTGCATGAGATGAGGTTTTTCACAGAATACGTTTTCTGCTTGCTGCTTGATAGCAATGTTAATGACTCTGCTGATTCTTTGAATTTGGAGATTCAACACAGGCATTCTGTTCTTTCAAGAACCTATCTTATATCCCACAATTTTGCCTGTTTCAAGGGGAAAAAACCTGTTTCATACCAGATTCTCCAAATATGTGTAGTAGTAAGGTAATAGAGAAAACCAGTAACTCACCCCATTCATGAATAAGAGATCACAGAAAGCCAGACTTCCCATTTGAATGAGGTAGTCTTGCCCTACTCTGAAAAGTAACATAATGTCATGAAATTTTTATAGAACAACAGAAAACAAAATTCTGTACATGACAATACTGCTTGGAAACATCTTTAGAATATTGAAAGGAGAGGTTCTTGCTGAGGTGCATTCTTCAGCTCCTGTTGATTATGACTTACCTACTCATTGGACCAGAAGGAGAGAAAGACACACTTACTCTAGTGGTTAAACTCACTGAATGGGAAGTCTGATATGAAGATTTTCATAAAATGCAGTAGGAGGAGTACTTAGGAACTTGTCACTGTACCACAGCATTATACCATTGAACTCCACAGATGATGGTGGTTAGTACCACTATGCTCAGCTGAGACACGGGCAATTTTGGTTTATGCTGTTACTCTGAAGTAGGCAGAAACGGAATTTGATTCACTCTTCATATATGTTTAGTGAGTACCAAGCCACAGTGTTACAGGGCCTTGGTGGCCTTTTTGTGAATAGCCCTCCAGAACCCTTGTGCTTGTTGAGGTAAATCATCCTAGAAACTCTTGAACACTGTTGATATTTCTCTTCTGTTCCTGTTAATCTGAATCACTTAGGAAATTGAATTGAATTGCACTTTTTCAGAAAATCAAATAGTTTTAAAGGTATGGTGAGGAAGTGGTGAAATGTGTTTCCTCTCTGTGAAAATATCGTTGACTTTCAGCTTAACAGTATCCTGTTAAGCCCAGAAATTTAACTTTGACCTTAAAATGAAGTTACTTTACTATTGGATTCACCAGCACTCAAGTGCTATCCAAAAATGTCACAATTCATGTATATTAAAACCCAATGAAATTTAAAAGGGTGCTTTCCAAGATTTTGACAGAAGCAGTTTTGCTGCCTAGTGCTCAACAGTGCTATGCTAATAAACACATAAATTTGGTTGTATTTTTAGCTCCCTTTACTGCTTAACATACTTTACAGTATAGATTTAGTAGAGATACTGCTTTCTGAGACTTTACAAATTTAAGAATACACTCTGTTCTAAAAATAGAATGCAGAAATTTCATTTGTCTAGTGAAGGTATTTCTTTCACGGTATTTTTTTTGCCTCCATGTCTTTATTTCCCTGGAATTGAATAGGATTTAACAAAAAAAGTGAGGAACTTTTCCACTGAAGGTATGTATGTG